>CM038607.1:9143471-9320578 GCA_021533255.1 Ceriops tagal
TATATGTATACGTGCACAATTTGGCTTTGTCGTCCCAAGTCCTAATCGGTTGGGGAGAACCAGAGGGCAAAATACCAAACTAGTGAACTGTAGCGTAGATCCCACCGTGATTCTTATAGTATGCTATCAAATAAATTTGGGTTGGGGAAATGCACACCTTGTTATTGTATTTTTCGATATAATATGGCCTATTTGTGAGGATAAATTTTCCATGTAGATGTAATTTTAACCTCTTGTTTTAACACTTAGCAATGTTTCTTTTGCTTTTTCCTTTTTTTTTTCAAATAAATAAATAAATAATTGTAATATGCTTCCAATATATCCATATAGGGTTGTATCTAAATTAAGGTCAATAGCAATAGCACTCGAAAAATAATAATTACACCGCATGAAGAAGTGATATATATATATATATATATATATATATATATATACATACATATGATGGTTGAAGGAAAGGTCAAGTTTGAAGACAACGAATGAATAATATGGTATAGATTCTTCAAGGCTGGTGTTGGATTGGACTGGACAATGGAAGCACAGAAACATAGGCCAGCCTTGAGCCCACATTGCCAATTGCCATTAAAAAAAAAAATTTTTAAAATTCCAGTGGGGGAACAGCCCCCACCAGCAGCACCATATGCGATTTGTAAATGGCCGCTAGTACATTTAACGAGACGTTTTACCGCATGTCTCTACCTAGTGAAGAATTTAAAATTTTATTTCTAAAATATTAATTTTAGTTTAAAACAATTTATAAAATTTATAAAAATATTTTGAAAATTATATCATTTATATAAGTCATAATTCAATAAATTTCTTATTTTTTTAAAAAAAAAAAGTGGATTTAACGCCCCCCTTTGATTAGTTCATCAAACTACCTTCTGTTATAATTATTTTTTGTTTTTCTTGGAACAACATTGCCACTGGTAGGACAAAACTAAGCACATTAGCCAAGAGCTTAGGCTGAGTACAGCATCTTAACAAACCATATAAAAAAAAAAAAAAAGACCAAAATCCGAAACAATCTTCAACAAAGCGGCATTCGGGATCCTATCAAGTTATACCAATAGTACCGGCCAATCCCTTTGGAGACTCCCAAACTTCTTGATTTTTAGATGGAACGTGGACGGACGGCTCTACAATTTGGCAAGCCAAGGACCTGCAGGCATTGATGGAATTTCAATCCATATCTTAGATATGATTTTTGTTATATTTGGAGGTGGCTCTTATGCTGCTTTGCTGTAACTTTTTCCCCTTGTAATATAATATCACCATGTGATTCATAAAATTAAACAAAAAAAGGAAACAAGAATAAACAGTTGTCGCAAGCAACATTATTCATGCAACAGAAGCGGATAATATCAAATAAATATAATTATTATATAATTTATAAAATAAAAAAAAATATATTCTTTATAATGTATCTCACCTTAGTTGTCCGCCACACAAATCCCTCCTCCTACATCCAAGCACAGGACTCTACCTCTCTTTCCATCCTCATCCCTGTCAAACAAAGAAGCACGAACACGACTCAAAAATGTGAGATGTTGTGTCGGACACGCGTTGAACAAAGACATGCGCTCGATAGGGGAAGAAGTATCCTGCTGTCTTTTTTTCAATGATTGCTAACGCTTAGAATGACTAGATCCCGTTTCCCCAAGTTTGGTTCTTTTTATTCGGGACTGGTTCATGTAACCATCGATGTTAAAAATTGAAGAAAATTTATATTTAACGCATGGCAGTTTGGGGTGGGGGGGGGATTAATGGGCAGGGTTCTTGGGTGCTGGTAGTGAGTACAAATTGTTGATTTTGTGTTTGCAAATTGTGGGGAGGTGGTAACAGGGGAAACCCCATCTCAATGGTTAAGGACTTCAAAGCACCGAGTCAATGTTTAATTAGCTATTTATTTGTTTATTTATTTTGTATTTGGCAAGCTGCATGCAACACTTGTCGATGTTTAAAACCGGGCCTGTCTGTGATGGGAGGGTTTTTTTTTTTTTTTTTTTGGGTAAATCTGAGGCAGAGATCTGTTTTCAGATTGGCGTCCACTTTAACCAATCAAGATACTAAATGAAATTTTTGCGATGCAAACTCACTTTCCAGTTCTAATTATTGGGAAAATATTGTGTGTGTGTGGCACAGACTACAAATGGCTGAAGTGTGGTTGCAACATTAGTAGCCATAAATAAATGAATAAAATTAGAGGACTGACTATTCAATGGTGACATTTTTACATTCCTCCCCACACAAGTTCTGTTCCTGCAAGCTTTTGTTTCGAAGAAAATACACGGTCGCTTCATTAGACGCGTTCATGACGGTTGGGCTCCACTCGAAAATAAAAAATAATTTTTTTCCTTTAACTCAGCCTCCTAATTCAAAAGACCCACCCAAAAAAAAAAACAACTAAACTAATGATAAATGGGGCCCCGTCCAGGTAACTGGACACTTTTTGTTTGGGCCAACGGCGTTTCGTCATTCACTGTGAAAGGTCACCCAAAGCAGTTCTAATATTGCAGCCTGAAGCCGATGAAGACCCCCCTGGGTCTCCCTAATATTCTTTGATCCGAAGCATAAAAGCAATCCGTGAAGTTTAGCAGCATTTCAGGGTAGACTAAACCAGCAAATTTCATAAGCCACTTTTCCAATAATTTGATCTAATTCCTAATGGCAAACCTATCAAGAATGAATAGAACTATTGATCCATACAACTAATGTAACAAAAACAAAATAAATAAAAGAATTTTATTGTACACCAAACATCAAGGAACATTCCTATCCTCTATGTACACAATCTGTACCTCGTATTCAAGAAACACCGAATGCTATATGTACCCAAAAAAATAATAATAATAAAGAATTTAAGCAACATCAAGATCAAGAACATTATGAACAAAGCTTGTGTCCCAACCCACAATGTTCCAAGCATGGAAACAAGTTCAATCGAACACATCTAATTCACCTCCGGAATGCTTTGCAGGGCTGGCTTCCAAGACCTATGGTGGTGGTGGTGGTGGTGGTGGCGGTGGTCAATCAATTCAATTCTGTTTACATTTCCACTCTTTACAAGCCTGGTCAGGACTTGTTCAATGGACGAACCCTGAATCTCAAGCCTCCCCATTAGCTCTTCTAGCTCCCTCTTTGAAACCTTTATCTTCACCTCTGTAATAGAAGGACCCGAAGAGGCAATGGGATTATGACTAAGCCCTCCTTTCTCTTCACCAAGTAGCCTCTGCCTTTCTATGCAAGTTGCATAATGCTCTGGCGCCATTGGACCCCAGTCATCGCCTGAGAGCTCCGTCGCCGACGATTCACGCATACAGCAATTTCCCATTAATTATAGACTTGATTGCAACCAAAAAAAAAAAAGGTATATAATGTTCCTGTTGAATCTTTAGCCAGAGACCTTTGACAAAGAGAGGTTTGTGGCATATATAGGCACGGCACAGGGCAATGAATGGGTCTTTGAATGGGACTAGCTGCCTAGAAATGTGGCTGTAAGACATTTGGTGATGAGGATGTCTTAGTTGGCAACTAATCGAGGCTGTTGGTTGACCAATATCCCAAGCAACTTCTAACTTGTGACTCCCACCATGATTTTTTTTTTTAATGGTAATTCAAGTCAATTATTTCTCAAATCTTTTTTAAATAGATTTTGCAAAAATAAATGAATAAGTATTTAAAATTCTTACACTATTTTGTCCAAAGAAACTGAGATTGGTGGAACGAAACCAAAGACCTAAAAGTAATTAGATAAAATCAGGATTTATGTTATACATGGTAGAGTAAGCTAATTAAAAGCATAACTCGAAATTAATATAAATGCATGCTAAAATAAGACACATAATTATCAAGGATTTGAAGAGTAACTGAAGGTACGTGGATGAAACAGGTAAAATTTACAGGGAAAACCAACCCACGAGAAATTATCTTTTGATTGTCACTCAAATTATTGACTACAAATAAGAGAGAACAAACTTTCATCTTATGGGTTACTATAGTTAACATTTTCTGTGGTATCAAGTAAGAAATATTGTTTAATATCACATACCTTACTCGTAAAAACTTACCAACTATTTAATGAGCCTTTTAACGAGAATAATTAAATCAAAATATCAATGAGTAATTATAATTTGAATTTACGGTACCATAACTACATCCAAACAATATGATTTTGGTTTTTTTTTTTTTTTTGGTTAATGTTTAAAAATTACTCGAGATAACATTTTACACCGGCAGATTCCATGAGGGCCGCAGTTCAGACTATGAGAAGAAGAAGAGGAGGTCAGCAACACGGCTTCCTCGGCTGATGACAATCATGTCGGTGGAATAAGGTAACAAGTTAATCAGTCTAAGGTGGGCACTGGCTTGGCTTAACGTAATTAACCAGTAAGCAATGGCTTGCACCTAACTTTGGAGCCATCGAGGAAAGCAAGTGAACGTAAAAAAAAAAAAAAAAAAGGAATAAGCGAAGGACGAGTTCTTGCATGATAATGAAGTGTGAATGGGATTATGAGACGGCATCTTTGGATTGAACTGGTGAGTGTGAATGCGATTATGCAAATGGAATCTTTGACACAAGAAGATTTCTTTTGCTTTCCCTTCAGCCTTCAAATCCAACTTTGTGGTAGTGGGGTTTAATGTTTTTCTCTGACACATGCTTCGGAAATGATGGAAAACATTTGCAAGGAAATTAATAGAACATAAAAAAAAAACGAAGAAAAAAAAAATAAAAATATATATATATATATATAGAGAGAGAGAGAGAGAGAGAGAGAGAGAGAGGTAAAAGAAAAGGTGAGATAAAATGATAATTTAAGTTTTTTTTTTTTTTTTCTCTTTCAACGACATCTCTGTTTATACTGTTACCTATGATTTAATTGTGTATTACATTCCCCTATCACAGTTGGCTAATTAAAAAGATAAAAAACCCAAAAAAAAAATTAGCTTTTTTTTTTTTTAGCTTCAGCTTTAACTTAACAATAAAAATTAAACTTGTGACAATCAAGTCATACCCTTCACTTATTATATAATAATAATAATTTAAAAAAAAAAAAAACAACCTTAATTGTCTTCTTGTTACTTTCCTTCCAATTTGAAAAGGATTCGTGGGCGTAGGGAGGATGAAGTACTTTCTAACATCCAAACAAAAGAAATAGTTGGATGGATTCCTTCCTCATTTCCTTTGCACACTTTGTCTATCCTCTCTTTTTCTATGAATGGCCCATGATGATTCAACTTCTCGAGAAGACGCGTAGCCGTTGGTGGTAGTCTTATGAACCATAATTTTATTGCTTACAAAATTATAATACAATCACTCAAATTATGAAATAATAAATCATTTTTCAGTTTTTTTATTTATAAAAACTAAAATTTTAAATTAACAATTGAAATTAAAAACTCGGATAATTATATTATTAAACATTGTTACTAATAACATTTTTTTTTATTTATATGTATAACTTATAAACTACCAAAACAGATATTCATTCCAAGTTATCCATAATTTTTTTTTTTTTTGGTTTGGGTTTACGGTCAAGTAGTCTCAGACAAGTTCGCTTTTCATGCACCGTACCAAGTCTACTATCTCGATTGGATTAAAGGCAGGTTATCCACGGTAGAATTGGAAGATTATCGCAAGGAATTAACTTACTTGCAATCTATCCTCTAGATTAAACCTTAGTCTAAAAGATGGAGAGCACAAATAACCTCTCAACCAAGCCAACACCCCCCCCCCCCCAACCAAAGCCCTTTTTTTTTTTTTTTAACTATTAAGGATATATTTTGAGACTTAGAATTCTGTAAATTTGTTATTTGTTATAAGAGAGATTAATAACCTTTGGCTCAATGTGCATACTTATTGTGAATATATATATATATATATATATTATTTTGAAAGAAAAAAAAAAGAAAAAGAAGAAAAAAACAGATGACTAACTCCCAAGGGTTAGTTTTCACCATGATCCGATGAGCGGGGAAATCCGCCTCATTCAAAGAAGAACAATTCCTTTCGCGAGAACATGACTTTGAAAAAATGGGCAACCTCCGCATGAAGCTCACTGAACCTGTAAAAGCTAAAACAGAACCAGAACTTGAGGAAAACGTTACATAAATACAAGGTCTTTTTCTTTGTTTAATACGAGAATGACACGAGTTGTATGACAACTGCTATCATTATATAATAGTAGAGATAATACATTTGAATGCATAAAAATGGCTCTAGAAGTATTACTTACATAATAAATTCCAAACACCGACTAAATGTGTAATTAATAGTAATAATGGCGCATATAAATTGGTCAATCTATATATATATATATATATAAAATACATACACACGGAACTCCTATGGAAATGTTAAGCAGATAACAAAGACACGCTAGCTCGATTAATGATTTTACCTGGTATGCAACGAGATTGTCAAGCTGGTTGTTGAGCCTTGAACCCTTCCACGTCTGTAATGTATCGATCACATATGCTTGATCGTATTGGAAAAATGTTCCATTAAATTTTGACTTGGTGGTCCGTGTGTTAGATAATCCGGCAAGAAAGAAGGAAAACTCGCTATAATAACCTAGCAAGAAACCATGTTTAATTGTAAGTTCGTGCCAGCTGATTGTCTTGTAAAAAATACCCGAGACATTTTTTTAAGAAACTTGAAATTTGTAAACATTTTAAACAAAAGCTTTCAGAGGGAAAGGAGTTAGTCCCTACTGCATAACCTAAAAAAAATATATATATTTTAAGAATAAGACATAGATGAAAAATACTAGTAAAATATATAGTAATATTTTAAGAAGTAGATTAGTTATTGAACTAAAAAATTCAGAGAATTAAGATTTAATTGGTTCAACTAATATAATTGAGATTGAGTGGGTAAAATTAATATTTAATATTAAATATATATATATATATATATATATATATATATATATATATATGTATTAAAATTAATCTGTTAATAGCAACAAAAAAATGTGTTATAATTAAAATAAATAAAATATAAATATTTTTAAAATTTATAAATCTCAAAATTAAAAAATAATAAAATAATTATGGTTGAATTTTATTATCGTCTAGGATTTAAAAATATAGTATAATTATGTTTTCTTCTTGAGTGGATTAGTTTTTGTTTATAACTATAATGTAATATTATGTTTGGTTGGTGAGAAAAGCTGAGAAAGTGTGCTCGTACTTGTTGGTTGCTATTGCTTCGAGACATGATGGGAGGCAAGGCAATAGAATAAAAAGCAATGATCTTTTAATTTATGATTAATCAATCTTGGTTTATGTGGATCTTGCTTAATGAAGAACTTAAATTGATGTTACCCAGGCAACCTGTTTCTGAATTGGAATGATATTATAGTAAGGCTGCAAAACACTTTATTCTTTTGAGTTTATTGACATTAACAAACACGAAATTTTTTGTTCGCATAATCTGATAGCTGGAAGAATTTATCTTGGTTGTCACCTATTACAATCTTATTTTTATAGCTGAGACGAAAATCAAAGATTTATTGATTAAATCTGAAGGACGATTCACAGACAATGATGATGGACTTGTTTTACATATACACGAATATTCGCTTTGGTGGGTGTAAGAGCTCTTAAAATTTTGAATCATAACCCTTTTTTTTCCTTCTGCAGCTCCACATTGGAAATGTTCACACCGTGTCTCCCTCTGGTTTCGCCAGCAGAGGACATAGCGAAAGAGGAAAGCAGCTACTAGGTCCCTCTACACATAATTCTCAGTTGCAGCATGGGATAGTATTTAAGGTGCATCTCTTTCTTTCCTTAGGACAGCCATGTTTCTAACCGGTCCTCAGCTCTGTACTTTGAGTTTTATGGCTTTGGTGGCTAGTGGTTATGTTGTTTCAAGTTTTATGATTTGAGGTTGTATGCCAAGTTAAGCTAGTTTTGTTTTTGACCTTCTTTGTTCTTGTGGAATTTTATTAGTTTGAATCCCGTATGCTATCTGGCAAATATGCATTGGAGAGGGAAACAAAGTGGGACTCTGTATGCTTAAGAAGATCTCATGAGGCCTACACCTTGTGTAGCCACATGACATTTTTTCAAAATCAAGTTGCTAATGAGCATGTTGCTCCTGCCATGCAACCCAGACTCCTGCAAGTTCAAAGGCAGATTTGTAAGCTTGAAGCCGAGTGTTGGTCCTGTAAAAAGAAATTTGAACGCATTGTGCAAAAATTTGGAGATGAAGGAAAGTCGTGGAAGATAAAAGAATACAAAAAATTTTGTGGGGTTATTTGTGATTTAGAGATGGAGTTGAGCAAGGTTAGGAAAAGGTGTAAAACGATGGAAATTCTGAATTATAAATTGGTCAATGAGCTAAAGAAAGTCAAAGCATCTGCAAGGCAGTTTAGGAAAGATTATGACAAAGAAAAGAAAGCAAGGGAATTCCTGGAGGAGGTTTGTAATGGGCTGCTGGAAAAAATAACTGAAGGCAAAGATGAAGTTGAAGTATTCAAGAAGAAGTCCATCGCAATCCAGGAGGAATTGCAGGAAGAAAGGAAGATGTTGCGAATTGCCAAGGTGTGGCGTGAAGAACGAGTACAGATGAAGCTCATTGATGCCGAATTGGCTATAGAAAATAAGTACAATTAAATGAACAAAGTAATGGCAGATCTTGAAACTTTCATGAGCTCAGTAGGTGTTGCATTGGATACAATGGATTTGCGAACAGCTGATTTGATAAGACAAGCAGCTAAATCAGTGAATGTTAATGATATGAAGGAGTTATATTACGTGCCCCCACAATCCTGTGACATACATTCTATTTTTGAAGACATTCAGCGCTTAGAAGCTAGTGAAAGGGTTTTTGATGTCACTCGTGCTGAAGATCAGGGTTGAACCAATTCCCTTGAAAGGAGTGACTACTCTGAGAACAAGGAACAAGTTTAGCCAAGCAAAAAATGTTTGGCGGAGTGAAGAGAAGATAAAGAGCTCAGAGTAGTCACTCCAAGACCACTGCTTCTCAGTTTTTCCAAGCTAGTGGGGACTAAGTTGAGTGAGATCCCGGTGAAGTTCTTGTCACCTTGCTTCCCGAGAAAGAACAAGCAATTTGTTGTATCTGCCATTATGCAACATGCACAAGCATGTAAAGATGTGTCTGTGAACATGGCTAAAAGCCTCTTTTTTTTTTTTTTTTCTTTTGGGCATCTCAGAAGCACCCATGTCTTGTCCGCAACTGCTTTGTCCTCTCGATAGACATGGCCCTCCGTCTCTACACATATCTGCACTGACATTTCAAATCCACTTGGTGCCCTACGAAGAGTGATGCTGGGAAATTTCTTTTTCTTCCTAAATATTTTCTTAACCAGGATGACACGTGATATGAACCAATAGTTTTTTTTTTTATTTTGTATACAAGTTTGGCTTGATAAAATTCACGATTGAGGTTGACGGATGAACACTGTAAATATAAATAAAAAAATTAGCCAAAAAGTATGACTTATTTGCACTCTTAGCCCTGTTGAAACTCTAGTCTTTCTTGTACTTGTCCATTTGAAGCCCCTAAAGAAAAAAATATGTTAAAACATGTCCACTTTCTTCACATTTTGTATCCTCTTGAAACTAGAAATCCATAAGTTGTCTCCAAGTAATGATAAAAACCGATTGAAATGCCTTTTATGCACCCTAAACATATTAAAACATTGCTTTCATTTCTTCTCACAATATTTAGCAACCAATTCCTGTTTGAAATCAATTCATGCAAGGTTCATTGTGAGTTCGTAACATTGAAAGACAATTTTAGCTATGCAAATGGTTGCTTCTTTATCTATATATATCACTCAGCAGAGAAGTGGCAAAATAGGAACAGAGAGAGAGACAGAGGGCGACGAGAATTGTAGCAAAACCCAGCAAAGATTTGTTTTTTTTTTTTTTGAAAAAAAAGCGTGAAAGAAATTAATAGGGTTAGTTTAGTCTATAAATTATTAATCATTTATGTGAAAAAAAAAAAAGTAGCACTCTAAGTCACCTCCTCTGTTATTGCCTAGAGCTTAAGAAAATTACGTAATAAAAATAATTTTCTCTATTTTTATAAATTTGATACTCATTATTTAACATTAAAACTTGAAATTTTTAGTTACTCAAATATATTTTGAAAAGCGAAAAAGTGGGCCAAACATGTTAAACGAAAATCAATAGATTCAAAAATTTAAACGAACACCTCTATTACTTTAACAGGGGAGTGCTCCCTAACATGGGAGAAACTGGATACTGTTGTGACTACAAAGATAACTCTGTTCATATTGCTCAGTCCCTAATAACTTAGATGTTGTTTTTGCGACTCAAATTTATATTCCTACGGAATAACCTTCCCACTAAAGAAGCCTTGTCATTCTAATTTGTGTTGCATATTTATTTGGTCGTGCCATAAATTCGAGTTGGACTAGGGACGTATATTTCTTTTTCTTTCTCCCCCCCCCACCCCACCCCACCCCACCCGAGATTCAATGTTAATTAATACTGTACATATTTTATGTGGGTTTGGGTTGAAGAAAAACTATGTGACAAGAACCCCCAAACTCAAGCCCAGCATGGGTCTCGGAACAAGTATTTTGGTCCAAATCTGCTGAAGACTGAGAGTCTTTTCTTTTTACAGGTGAATTTGGGTCTACTTAATTAGCCATCTACAGAGCACAGGCACAGGCACTTAATCATAGAATCCATTCACCTGTACATTGTTAAGATTAGGCCTTTAGGCCTTGATCCTCGGGATGCTGGTCTCTAAAACACCAATGGACTCCTGCATCCCCCCTTCCCTTTTATATATATGTATGCTACATGACCAAGGCAAAAAGAAAATTACATTTAAATTGAAGCTTCATGCGGAAACTCGTCCTTTACGTGTGAACTTTGCCCGTTTACTCTTCTGTGATAGTTGAAATTTTTAAATGGCACAAATAATGTCAAGGATTCAGATAGAGACTGAATAGCTAACACTTGAAATAGGTTGCTTGCTAATGAATGTGTTGCTCCCAGAAGAAGTGGACAAATCATGGAAAAGATAGCAAGTAGGTTACGGCAAGCAAAGCAAATCAAAACACGAGAACATTCTTACAGGAAATCAGTGAAATCCAGTAAAAATAATGACTACCTCCTGAAATTCCAAGTCGCACCGGAAAGGGATTGTACATATGTACGAACAGGGGGCGCATTTATAGCTTGAACTACGTGTAGGAAAGCTTGTGAAGTGGAATCAAAGAGACTGAGCCACGGATTTTGGGCCATCAAAATTGAAGTAAATTCGAGAGGATTGAGCGGAACTTTGGCTTAAAACGGAATCTGAACTGAACTGCGGACAGATATCAATCAATCAATCACTTTCTTATCTAGCAAACCCAGATTGTTGCAGAACCCCACCTGATCCAGGAATAGACCTGTAACCTAAGCTGGAACCACAAATTGAAGGCACTAGAGTTACCATGAAATATAAGCTTTCTGTTATAAATCAAATATATATATATATATATATATAAAAAGAAACCTAAACTATAAGAGAAATTGTCTATCGAGATAAGTAGCTCAAGTTGTCTGACGTAATTTTTTGGGAGTGACCTTACATTAATTGTCCAACAAGGTACTGAAAGCAGCCATTCACCTACCAAAACTTACATTTCATGAGAAAGCTACTCCTTTGCTCCTTTATTTCAGCATTACCGAGCATTGTCAGTGGCTTAATAATGGGGCTATGGCCGAAAAAACAAGACTTAACAATGGGGCCAGCAGGTATGGGAACCCCCATTGGGCATTGAGAAAAGGCAAGATTCCCATAGATTGTTTTAATTATTCTGAGAGATCATAATTAAGATCATTATATTATAAACAACATAGTTAAGAGGAATCATTTCAAATAATAATAATAAACTATAAAGATATAATTTGAGGATACAATAATTAATCTATTTGAGTATTCAAAGGTTCTCTATTTTGTTGGATTACCACAGGACTGTTGCTTAAACCACAACTAGTAAACTTGCTTAAACCACAGGTATACGAATTCTGCAAATTTTCTTATCAAATCTCTAACCGTCCTCAGTGTATTTCATTTGTTTCTTGCACAATATCCACGGAGATAGAATTCTCCTTTTTCTTGACGAGTCCCAAACAGACTGTCAATCTACGATAGCCTGGCAACTTGAATCAGCTTAAGTGTTGATCCCAAAATTTTGTAAGGCACACTTATTCAATCCAGCCTGGCATTAATATGAAAAAACTTGGAAACAATTGATGCCACTTCTACATATATATTTCACTGTTTTCCTTTCTCAGGAGAACAGCATCAATTTCAACTTTCCATTCATTTACACTAAGCAGTGGAAATTTGTGAACAGCATCTTTTTTTTTCTTTTTTTTTGGGGGGGGGGGGAGGTTGTGGGGGTGGGGTTCGAAGAACAGCATCAATTTTAATTATGAAGGTGTCATCAAATCAAGCCCTTGGAAAATATCGCATCCTACTTTATGGCGGAACCATCAATCCTCCATCAATCCTCAAGGAGACAATATAGATGGGCCACGTTGTCGCAGGGAATGGCTGGGCCAACCCGATAGCAACAATTCCAAATGGGGATTGGTGGTAATTATTGTTGCTTGACCTATCATACAAAAGATGGAACGGACCGAATCGTACCACCTGAGCTGCTACTACCAAAATGGTTCAGAATTCGTATTCAAACTTTTTTTTTTTTTCTTCCTCCCCAGGGATACACTGGTAACTTTGTTGCATCACCAAGTGACAGGATATGAATTGAATTCATACAAAACCAAAGTGTGTCAACTATGATTGTGCAATGTCAACTCGCGTCTAAAAATACTTAAATTACCTGCATTCATGAAATATTTTGGTTCTTATTAAGGGACAACAGTTTTACGATAGATACTGTAAAAAGTGAAATAAAGCTTTAAGCAAAGAGTCTAAGTAATTAATTAGTGAATTTGAAAAAAAAAAAAAGAGGTTTGAATGAGAAGAAGATCACACTCCATCAAACCAAGGTATTCTAAACTCGAATCCGAAAGAAAAGAAGCTGTTTAAATCAGAGGAAACTAACTGTGCTAACTCAAAAGTCTTAAATCTAGATATAGACAGTTAATAAAACAATATAGAATCGGTTGATTTCTTTCTTTCTTTCTTTCTTTTTTCCCCTCTCTCCACATTAACTCACTTTCTTCATTATTATAATAAAATAGGCATTGTTATATTAGTCGTGTTAAGTTACGTACATGATATTTTTATCTTTCCCAAACCAAAATTAGCATCTTTTTTTTTTTTTTGTTTAATCTCTCTACATTATGAATTCCCTGCAGGATGAAGAAAGATTGTGGATGACAGACGCCTCAAAAGGCTTGTCAATTTAGTTAGTCTTTCTAGAAACAAAAAGGGGGCCCCCGGGGACCATGGAACGTAAGATCTGGACAGCTCGTGCAAGAATTACAGTTCATTGACTGAGCTAACAATTCTAGTCCCCGTTTACATGACAAACCGTCCAGCAGAAACTTTTAATTGATGCATGTCTTGTAATTGAAACTCAAAGCCTAACACGTAGCACAGCCTAGCAATAGGTTAATCGATTAATAATTAATTCCGCCGCTTTGTACGTTCTAATGAAAAGAAAAAGATTACGAGATCTAATTTTTTTATGAATAAAGTATGGCCACCAAAGGGTTTGCTTAAAATGATCTACCTGGAAATCCATGAGATCACATGCGACTGCCTTTTTGTTCTGTGGTTTTAATTAAGGGTTTCTGATTTACATGTTTGTGGGGGAGTGGTGGCGGCTGAGTTGTGGCCAACCAAAGTAGCAATTGAGAGATTCTGATTCTGCACATAAGAACTGAAACGCCAGAAAATGCTGTCTTTTGGTATTGTCCAGAGAGCGTGGGGAGTTACCCCGTGGGGAAACCATTTCATTCTATGCGACATAATTAATTAATCGCCCCATTAATTTCCTTCATTGGTATCTCTTGCAATAACGTCATGCAGTGCAAATTTTATTGCAATTAATTTGTTTTTATTTTCTTCTTTTTTTTTTTTCCCTAACATGTAGCGTGGAGCAAAAGTTGTTATATATTTCAACTACCACAGTTATTCTATCAATAAGAATGAAGTTGGAATTGTTTGAAATAGGCTGGAGTCTCAGATTGTCACCCCTTCAGTTCATTCTCTGAAATAAGTAAATGTCGCCGTGGTAAGATCATACTAATAATTATTCGAGGCTTGCTCCAAAGAATTTTTATCTTCTAATGTACCCCAAAAAAAAAAAAAAAAAGTTGTTGCACAAACATCTCGGTTCATCGAAATTCTCATGGCAAGTGATCATTATTCGATTTTTGACCCCCCATTTTTCCCTTTTTGTTTTTTATTCCGGACTTTTTATCTTTTTACCTTTTATTGCAAGGAAGGTCAAAGACTTTAAAGAAATAATAATAAAAAAAAGAGAATAATACAATAATTACTAGTATTTAAACACAAAATTAAAGAAAAAAATTAATAAAAATATTTAGTACGCCCAATTCATTTTTGGGCTGTCATGTTTTGGTGAGACGAGATCCCAAGCTAGCTGGTGGGTGCTTTTTCTGTGCCGCTAAAATCCAATACTATCTCAAAATTAGGAATTAGGCAGGCTTTGAGTTGAATTGGGCGACATACGTACATAAACAAGTTATCTCCAAATCATGAAATCATTTTAATTAATTAATTAATTAATTAAAGGCGATGCGTCATAGTTTTGTTAAATAATATTTAACACAATAAAATGTAAGTATACGTTTATTTTACTGATATTTTTTTTTATAATTAATTTAGATTTATGACTCTTAATGTGACAATAAATTATTTTTTTTTATTTATACATTACCCCGTTTTTGTGGTTGAAATCATATTATCTATACCATGTAACTCTTCTTGCTACTCGTCTCTACTAAGAAGCTCTCCTATCACTGATATAAATGTTGACTCAAATTCACCAATGAAATGTACTTGTCAATTGTGAAGAATGGGGAACATGTTTTTGCACTTTGTTGATTAAGGGTTTGTTCTTTTGTTTACTTATTATTGCTTATTTAATTATTTTGGGTTACAATTTGATGGAGTTCAATTTCAAGACAATGGTAAAGCACACAAGGAACCCCTCTTAAGAGGAGTTCCATCACATTAATAGTATATATATATATATATATATTTTTTTTTTCTTATTATTAATATCTATAATAGTTATAAAAGATTCTTAAAAATTATGAAATTAATATTCAGGATAAATTAATAAGCAAAATCTGATACGAGCATACTACTTGGGATCGGTTTAATATTGTGGTTGAGATTTATTATTGTGTTTTGAAAACTTACGGTCATAATACATATTATTAATAAACATAATTAATTATTTGGTAATAATTTATAGTATTTTGAAAGAGGAATAAATTTTTTTTATTGAAATGATACAAAGATAATTCTTTTTATACGATTAAATTGTAATTAATTAAAATGACAAGGGATATTTTCATTTTAAAAAATTACAAAATTATAATGCATTTACACCAAAATATTATATTTTTAAAATATAAATTTAGGTTGCGGTATACTTTCATCAAATGTAGATATTATAATTTATCAAATGCTAAGAATTTTTTATTTAATTCAAAATATAAGTTTTCGAACTATAACCACACTCCTAAACACTAAAAAATCTAGATTTAACTCGGAACACGATATTTCAAACCAGAACCACAAACCTAAATATAATATTTGTTCATGCTTAACAAGGTTCCAATTTGGAGCAGGGTCCATACCTGGCAGACCCGACAAAGGGAAAAGGGCCCAAAGCTAGTAGTTCCATCACCGTCAAAAGAGGCTCCGACCATGGCACTGTCATTTCCATTAGACGATGGGGTCCTCAATTCACGAAGCTAAGTCCAAACAAAAGTACTTATGCTCGCCGAATTAAATCATGTGGTATACAACAATAGCTTAAGAAAATGCGGTAAGAGTGGTAGGGTTATTAAATTCTCACTCTCAATAACTAAGTTTCTGGCCCCGACAAGTGAAAAAAAAAAAAAAACAAAACAAAACAAAAAGAAGAAGAACAAAATGTAACACAGTTAACTCTCGTTTTTTTTTTTTTTAATGTATTTAATTTATCAACTTAATTTTTAATTATTTTAAAATTTATTTTTTTAACTTGATCAAACATTCAGACATCCATTGTACCAGCGGAGGAGTCTGAGAAGAATTTTCTTTTTGCCTTGAAATCTCGCTCAATAATGTGAGAACTAATAGACCATTGCTCTAATTTCAACCATAAAATCCCACAAGTAGGGAACAAAACGACACAATGGGCATAGGAAAACTCCACGAAGCTACGTGCCAACTTGACCACAAATAATCTTTTAGTTGAAAAATGAACAAAATAGAAAAGCACGACTAAAATAAGAGTTTTAGTTGAGTGCAATAGATCTTTTTTTTATTTTTATTTTTATTATTATTCTCTTTTTGGTTCAAAGGTTAAAGTAAAAAGTACTTAAATTGGCTTTTACCCTTTTCAATAAAATCACGTGACTTTGGTTGTTTTTTTTTTTTTTTTTTACAATGCTTCTCTCAAAATGTAGAGAATTATAATGGAGATAAACTATTAAATTTTAAATTCAATAATTACTATAATTGATATATTAAATTTTTTTTAATTTATTTTTATTATTTAAACAATAAAATTTTTTAACAGAAAGATTAAATTAAGATGTCATTCTCAACTTAAATATATAGAAATGATTACTATTGTCCATTTTTTTATTATTAAAAAAGAAAAAAAGAAAAACATGGTGATGCCGGGCGTTGCCGACTGTGAAACGAATGACGGTGGATTGGGAGGGCTGCTCTTCGTCTAATTCAAAGGCGACAAGAGGTTGTGTAGGACCCATCAGCAGGACCCCCACCATCTTGCATTCTCAACCGTCCAACGTGCTATCACTGCACGGACACACTTTGCTTTTGAAAGCCCGCTTCACTCGCAAATGGGATTATTTTAGCCATCAAACAAATAAAATAAAAAAAAAGAAAAAAAAGAAAAAAAAATAATTATAATTATAATTATTATTAAAAAAAACACGTCTCACCATAGCCATCGAAATCAATTGTGCAAAAGGCTAAACAAAACTGAGGTCATTGCCATCATCTCTCCCACAAAACATCCCATTTTTATTTTATATATATATATATATATATATATATATATATATATCATATTATTAATTATTATCTCAATATATTAATAAAGGGTCAGTGCTTAGCCAAGTGGCATGGTAATGGACATAGGCAATGGGACCCGCGACTATTCGACAAGAAGTAAAATAGCACAACGTGAATTATGGGACCCACATTCGATGGACGTAACCTTTCCAAACGAAGAGTGGTGGGGTGGGGTGGGATGGGATGGGATGGGTCCCAAATAAAGGGGAATGCATGCGACAGAAAATTAACTAAATAAATAAATTATTAGTTAATTATCGATCTCCCATCATTGGTTTAGTCGCGGTAATTTTGACAATCCGTTCCAAATGATGGCTTAGAGATCTCCCCCCTCCCCCGCTCCTCCCCCTCCTCCCTCCCCCGCCAATTTGGCCACAATGTTAATGTCACTCCAATTCCTGAACAAAAATTCAAAGTACCCAACTCAAAATATTAATTACCTCGCTAAGCCCTGTCCTTTTTACGGAAGATTTGCTCTGTATATCACCTTACATGATTGGAAAGACATAATTCATAGTTGTTTTTATGGGTGTTCACAGCATATAGTTGCCAGATTTATGGTCTGCTAATTAGGCTCTTAGTTTCAGCTTTGAAAATTGACAGTATGGTAAAACAAGCTAAAATGGCCACCGAGAACACACACACACACAAAAAAACCAAGTTTTTTTTTTTATTTTTTCTCTCTCTCTCTCTCTCTCACTATTGTACATGCACGACATATAAACTAATGGACATAAATATCGTATCATCTCATGCAAAATTATGTCAGCCTAATTTTATGGGTTAAGTCTCCAAATAATGTGTTGGCTTTATTGTTTTCAATATTATATTTGGCCATTTTAAATTTTTCGTTATTATTTAAAATGAATACCTATCCACTTGAAATAAATAAGAGTTGGTAAAAAAAAAAAAAAAAAAAAAGAGGTTAATTATCTCTAACGTGTGAAGCGACGAGTGAATGACGTGTGGGATTAACAATGCTCAGCTACTGAACTAGCAAAGATGCCCGCTAACCATATTTGGCAAAGCCATTTTATTCCCCAAAGCTCGCTCGCTCGCTCGCTCGCTCACTCGCTCACTCTTCAGTCTTCTATTCCGCCGATTGGTCGGTGCTCAACACGCACTTCCCTAAAGCACGTGAATCCTCCACGCTCCGTCACAGTTGCTTAGCACTCTCATGAAATGCATAAAAAATGAACCCCAAATGAAAATGAAATGAAACTAAGGCCTGCGGATGCTATATATACACATGTCCTCCCTCTTCATGAGCCAGTCTGTGTTAGGTCCCAAATAATGCACTCCTTATTAAGATAACATTTTTAAGGTTTTTTTCTAGCTGTTGGCTTTTCGGGTTGTGTTTTTCGAGGTGGGTTTTATGGTATAAGACCACCGAGTTCGGTTTTTCCTAAGTTGTCATATGGTAACATATGGCCAAAGGCAGGAGGTTGACGACCAGTCGCAGCGAGAGATATTTGGGTAGTTATGATTATGGGGATGGCCAAGGCACGGTTGGGCACGAGGCTGCGGAGCTGGAGGAGGAGGACGTTTGGTCGACGGCGGATGGCTTGGGTGGTCGGAGTGACCAAGTTGCCAATGATTCACATGGAGGGTGGGGTCCACACGCGGGTGTTGCGAGCAATGGCAACACGTCGATTAGGGGCCGCCGTCGAATCTCCCAGGATGGCAGCGGCCACGTAGGTGGGCTGACCTTGGCGTTTGGAGATTCCTCGGATAAAACGGCGTCGCCGAGAGTTGTCCACCAGTGCCACGGGCATGACACCGTGGCTTCCCCTCGCCGCCCAATGGCCACGTCAGCTCCCCTGAACGTGCCTGACTGGAGCAAGATTCTCCGAGTTGACTCGGTGGACTCACTCCCCGAGTTAGACGACGAGCTGGACGATGGTGACTTGGAAATGATTCCCCCACACGAGTACTTGGCTCGTGATTGTGCACGCAACGGGAAAATCGGCGGAGCGTCGGTGTTTGAGGGTGTCGGACGGACCCTAAAAGGTCGTGACATGAGGCGCGTGCGGGATGCTGTGTGGAGCCAGACTGGGTTCAATGGATGATTAAAACATCGCCACCCCGACATGAACATAAAAAGCTAGTTAACCTTGTTACCTATAAATTTTGATTAATTATTGTGAATTTTTCTTTTTTTTTTTTTTCTTCTTCTTGGGCAATGATTCGGCCGAGCTGGCTCAGGCTCCCACTGTAGTCAACTCGGTATCGAGTGAGCTTAAGCGTATTTCTGATGGATCAGTTGCCTCTTCTTTTGTCCCGTTTAGATTGGAATTTGGACTTTGTACTCTCAATTTTCTGGTATTTTGGCAATTTTGACACTTCCATTTGCATTGTAGTTGATGCGCGAGAGGTGATCAATTCTCTGTTTTTTCTTGTGTCCCTCTCTGATGCAAAGAACAACATCCATTCATCCTTTTTTTCTGGGGCTGATTAAACACTTTTCCAAGTTTAGCAAACTGCAACGAACTCCTCGATTTATAATGATACGTGATCTACAACGAACGAACTTTGTAAGGCTTTCGTTAACGATTTTCCTGTCTATGCCCTTTCTAAGCTGCTATCCAAGTTTTTACCATATGGTAAGTGTCCTAGGAATTCCATGATGTTCTTTAGCGACTTCTTTGAGTATGTAAGGATAGAGTAGGTGAGTGGTGTTTTCAGATTTTAGGCTGTCTGTAATTTGTATTTTATGATGCATATAAATATATGCATCTATTTATCAGTGAAAAAAGAAAAAAGAAAAAAAACGGCCGCCGCCCCGCATCTATTGAATAAACGTTTGTGGCAACGACTCAACATGCAAATTTATGTATTACCTACTAAATCCCTTCTACGTGTCCAACAAGAGAGTTATAGAACTATGAAGATTGCTTCAATTTTAATGTCCATGATCCGCCAGCACTTAGTGCAGTAATATAATTTAATAGCAGTTGGGCCGATGTTGTGAGTAAAACACAAAGAATATAGGGCAAAAGAAGAAAGAAATTGGACAAAGAAAGGAGGCCCCGGGGGGGGGGGAAGTGCCAGCTCCTCCCCAAGGTAGCAAAATATGCAGCTAGTGGAAGGTGGAGGATTGGACGGTGCCAATGGGTGGGATAATGGTGACATGGTCAGTGTGCACCCTATAGCTCCTGAGTTCGTTGGTTTTTGTTTTTGTTTTTTGTTTTTTTTTTCTCTTTTCGTCTAGACACATATTGAATATTTAATGCATGCAATTTCATGAATTTTACAATAGAAATTGCCCAGCTAAACAAAATGTAAAAAGGATTTGCTTAGAAGAATAAG
The DNA here is from genome assembly GCA_021533255.1 of Ceriops tagal. Taxonomy (NCBI): domain Eukaryota; kingdom Viridiplantae; phylum Streptophyta; class Magnoliopsida; order Malpighiales; family Rhizophoraceae; genus Ceriops; species Ceriops tagal. The sequence continues at coordinate 9,164,041 of CM038607.1, forward strand.
CAATCAAAAACCAAACAATGAAGATTGAAGAGAGAAGACAGAAAATACAATATTAAAGCTGCAAAATTTTCTTACTTGGTAGTTATCGTTATGGCATAGAAGATCAGATCCACAAAGTCGCAAACAGTTATTAGGCCCATTCGAAATATCAGATCCACAAAGTCACAAAGAGAATCCAATTCAATTCTTAACAAAAAAAAAAAAAAAAGAAAACCGCCCAATTATCTGTCACAAAAGAAATTTGGAGTTTATTTGAAAGAAGCAGACAAGAATATGCAGCTCTTAGAGAATGTATCACTTTGGGAATTCCAACCATTTGTTTAATTGATTCCAATGTTATCAGTTTCGATACATAGATCAAATGATATAATGCAAGTAAAAATTTCTAAATTCATGAAATATAGAAGAACATATAAGTTATCATGCTTGCATATCCACCTTTTGAGTCTCCAACAATTATTCTAATAATTACATATTCGATTTGACCTATAGACGGATATGCAAGCATACGTTTCATGCTTGATTTAGTAAATAAGCGATGAGATTCCCGCTATCATGCTGAAAAATCAAACCCTAAAAAGCAGGGCTGAAAAATCAAACCCATTTAATGTCGTCCAATTATACATGGGCGTTGGGCCCATCGGCGAGTTAGAAAATGAATGCAGTAGACAATGTCAGCACGAGGCCGAATCGCTGAAGAAGGCTTATTAATTACTTAATCGAACTAATTGTGCAGTCAGCAATTACTGCAGTCAAGAAGAAGCCATGGGAATGGCTGGATACCATCTAGGTATTTTGTGTCAAGAAACCCGCACTGTGGTTGAAACATGAGTTTTTAACTCAAATATTCATATGTAACCGTGCTGACACATGGAAATCTTATCCTTAAGTTCTTGTCTTCCTTGCTACATTCTTGGCTCGTTCTTATTTATTTAATGAAAAAAAAAAGAAATAAAAAAACAAAACAAAACAAAAGGCTTGGGCTTGCTCGGGCGCTTATTAAGTGAGGGGACCATTGTTTATTGTCGTACTTGCATCCCTTTCGGCTTCCATGGTCCCTTTCACCTCTATATATATATATATATATTTGCTAGAGATTGATAAAGTTGAATTAAAAAAGGTCAAATATTATTAGCTTGGAATTCAAACGGGACATCTGTCCGTCGAGGTGACTGCAGAGAATAAAACGGGGACAGTTGCGGGCAGGCATAAACCATCATTAAAAAATTACCATCACAGCAATCCATGCATCGGACACCACCACTACCACTACCACCACCACCATCCATACGTACATCATAACACGCACCATTCCCACCACCGACAACAGCATCACAAAGTGACAACGAGAAGTGCAAACAGGCAAAGTAATGACGGTAGCTGGTAACCCATAAAGTAGCAGCTTCCAAAAATCACTAAGCACAACAGATGGCCCACTTCAAAGGCAAAAACCAAGGAAGAAAAGCCTTCTTATTTTTCAAATTTTACTCTCTTATCCCTCACAAACACACAAGGGAGAACTTTTTAGCCACACATTGAGCAAAGCTTCTAGTGGAGCTTATTGGCAACACTGCACTGCTTTCTGATCTCACCCTTGTTGCCAGTAAGTGGATTGTTCTCAGAAAGGATGGTGATAGCCCTCGAGAACTCCTTAAAGAAGTAGCCCTGGCTCTTGGCCATTTTCTTTACATATGGCTTTGTCCTCTTGTCTGTGGCTAATTGGTGATCCACTATTAATAAGCCCTTGTTGTCCAAGATGTTCCTGTAGTAGTTGTTGTCCAGAATCATGGGTGTGCCGCGGTCATTCCTCACGTACTGCACGGCCTTGGGGTCTGGAATTGCATCGGGGCACTTGTGAAGCATGTGCTCAACATGGTCGGGGTTTAGCACTGGGTCAACCTCTGGGTACAAACGGTGCACCAACTTTACACAATGGGTTCTACCAACACTGTGAGCCCCTGTTGAGAACAATCCAAGTAAGCCAGATTGGAAATTTAATGTCTGTGCAACCGCCATATGAATGCGCAGCTAAAAGACAAATATAAATATTGACATGTATGCATAAATTATACACACCTAGCAAGGCAACCAGTCCAGGAGTGTCGATGCCCATCGTAGCAAATCTGTCGAGAACAACAGAAATACTCTCATTGTGATCTGGGAGGTATTCCTCAATGACGTCTGCTCTGCTCTTCCTGCCGTCTCTCCTTCCAGTTTTCAGAGGGATGAAGGGGCCACCTAGCTGCTTACAAAGAAGTTTAGGGTTCAAAACAAAGACTCCAGGCCAGATCAGAGATGCTATTACAAGATACAAAGCCATTTCAGCGTCATATATAGGCTAAAAGCATGTCAGATATGCCTGTCTCACAATTTTACTCAAAGTGGACACACCAAATTGAATAATGCTGCGGTATAACCAGTAATTTAACTCTAATTGGAGAAGAATCAACTGGCAATTGCAGATCCAACCCATGACAGTAGATGAAGAAAAGCCTACAGTCAAAGAGAATCTGAATGAACCAAGGGAGGTGAGTGACATATAGAGAGAACCGAAAGAAAGCAGTACCGCAACAATGCCATCTCTAGCAGAGAGCACAAGGATATCAGCACAGGAAACAACTCCAGGGCATTCCCTCTCCACAGCTTCCTTGATGGTCTCAATGTACCTGAAGTTCCTCATTCCAAAGCTCCTGTCAGTCTCCTTCTCAGACAAGGTCCTCCTTGTTGAGTCCAGCAGCAGTGAAGCATCACAAGACTAATTAATCCCCCATGCAACACCACACAAACAAACAATCAAAACCAGTGTGAAGATCAAGACCTTCAAAGAAAAAAAAAACTCCAAAAAAAAAAAAAGAGAGGCATAAAGAGTCATTAGGGTTTACCTGAACAGCACAGTCATGGAAGATGTTTCTCAACCATGAAAAAGCAGTGTTCTTGTGCCTCTTATAGAGAAGCTTAACTTGTTCTCTGATAATGTCCTCAGCTTGAGGGCATGTATCCTTGTAAAAGTTCATAATAAGACCTGTGTCTTCCTCCTCATTATCCCCAAATGCTGGCCTGAGAGACACGGCTGAGAAGGATAACAATGCAAGGAAGAAGATTACTCTGGCACCCATTTTCCTCTATCTGCTTTCCACCCTCACTAGTCACTGAGCGGAAGCTCACTCGACCTTACGTGCTTTGGATCCCCCTTGAGGCTACATAAATAATGGAAAAAGGGATAACAAGTTGGCTAAAAATATGAGAAAAAGTTGTACAGTGATAAATTGAACAGATTTTCACTTATATTGTATTTCTTTTATTTATAAAATAATTGACAAGCTAATAAGATTGTGACCATCGATTGGATTTGCCCCAGGCCAAAGAGCATCTTGCAAACTGTGATTCAACAATTTTACTCTATTGTTGTTTTTATCTGCTAAATCGAATTCTATTTTAGATCTAATAACGTTGATTTTTGAAGAGTATAAACTCAACTTTATTTGTTAGGTTCATCACCATATGAATGAAAATGAAATTGTGCTCCCAAATGATTTTCCTTCCGTCAGATGCCCTCGCCTTTTTTCCCTTTTTCTAACACTTTTATCACCCCAAGTGAGAATATAGTGGTTCAGTGGTGTTCCTATGTTTTTTCATGTATCAAACCAAAATTCAAAGTCCATGTGGGCATTAGCCCCCTCCTTAAAAGGAAAATGGTTTGATGGTTCCACTAATGCTTGGATTGTTGATCTCCTTTAAATTTGAAGGATTTTCATGTGTGTGTGTGTGTGTGTGTGTGTGTGTGTGTGTGTGTGTTGGAAGTGGGGAACACACAATGCTGAAAGCAGTTATGAACTATGGTCCATTGCATTCTTTTACTGTAAATCTGTAATTCCTAGCTGCTTTCCCATTCCTAGTCTGCTTGATAATTTCTTGTTTACACTGTACTCTCTGGACAAAGGGAGAAACAAAGGGGAATACAAAATTGAAATTTCTGACAAAAAAGTAAATGTTTTTTAAAAGTAGATTTTGTTATTACATGTATTTATTAGTCTTCACGAACAAAAGACCCCGTAAGTTCTACCTTTACCTTATCCTATTATGGTAAGGCGTGAAAATTTGTTCTCGATGTCTTACTTTACTTGCCGACTGGACCACCTCCACAGAACACAACTTTCCCTTTTCTTTTATTATTATTTTTTTTAAAATTGAGATTATGATTTGAATTTTTCAAATTAAGAATAAAAGAGTCTAATAATTCTATTAATAATTCCTATTACTCATCCCTTAGATGGGGCATGTGATTCTGTGTTGGATTTGCCTCTTTTTTTCTTTTCCATCACTTCATTCGTATCTCGAGTTCTTGAGGCAAAGTGTGGTGGAATTCAATGCATTCACCTTATTCGTTACGCAATTCATAAATAATATGCATTGCATACGACTTTCCAACTTGTCCATTTTTATACGATTGTTTATGAATCTCACTCTCGGAACTGAGTAACAAAGATTGATTTATTATGACTTGAAGATTGTACCTTAGAATATAGGGATTTTGTTTTTAGTAAAATAAGAATAATATCACGTTATTTTGATTTTTTTTTAGAAAAAAATTACAGTATAAAAATTTTGCATATTATTGCACTCCTTTTTTTTTTTTTCTCTCTAACTTAAACACTAAGAACATTATATTTCCGTAGCTGGACTATGCTCAATCAGAAAAATGATTTGTAAATGAGTAATTTGTTATGCAAACTGATATTTATGTTGACGCTAGTTAACTTGAACGAACCAAACGAGTGAGGACAAACGGGCACTTGAATTTATGTCAAAGGGGGTTGCTTTCAAGTTCTTCACACGCTAATAGCATAGAAAGATTATTTTATATATATATATATAGTTTATGAAATTAAAATGTTAAGTACAGTGATATATTTGTAAATTTTGATTGCTTTTTAAATATTAAAAAAAAAAAAACTTGGAGAGAACCAGTACAGATACTATCAACAAAGTCTTTAAGTAACTAATTAATCAAAGAGTTGCATGGTAAAAATTTCATTGATGTGAGCTTCCTTCTTCGATCTTTATCATATTGTACTAAGCCAATTTAAAGGGAGTGGAATCTAGCGTTCCTTTACAATCCAGAAAGAAAAGCTTGATATCATACACATCACATTCAAGTGGGGTAGGGCGGTCCTTTAATCTGCATTGTTGGTGCTATTATTAAAGTTAATCAAAACACCAATAAAGAGGAAGCCCGGAAGCATGATGGAAGGAATAGATTTAGGGTGTGAGCAGCGTGCAATCACCAATTCCATAGGTCAAGGACAGAGGTCCCATTCTGACGAGACAAAACAAATTGAGATTGAGATAAATAAAAAAGATGGTGGCAATCTGGTGGGTCTAGACCCAGTCAAGAATTTCTGATGGTTTTTCTTTTTTTGGGGGAGGGGGTTGGTGGGGGAGGAAAAGCATGGGGCAAAACATTAAGAATTATAATAATAATAATAATAATAATAATATGAGATAATGCTCATATTTTACTGAAACTTACACGTGGATGTGGCGGAAAGCTGGGGCAATTATTGGAGTGTAGAAACAGAAGCCAAAGCAACGGAGAGATGAGGCCAAGCCGAATGGCTGGCTGGCTGGCGATAACAAGGACTGGACAGCGACCGACAAAACTTTGGCAGCCAAGAGGCAGGCAAGGCAATTTGTGACCACTTGTCGTGGTGTCTCGCGGGGCCAAAACTGAAAATGCGGGGAATGCCCTTTAGTCACTTGTCATAGGCACGTTTCCTTGGTCATGCCATCCTTGGATTTGTCTGTAATACTGAATTGGCAAGTGGCCTCTTGTACTTTCTCTATTGAAAGCTCTTCGAAGGAAACGTCGGCCGCGTTCATGCAAAGCTCTACAAAGACAAAAAAATCTAAGAGTACATTACATTTTTTGCCAGGAATTCTTTATTATTTAAAGTAAAATGCCGCATTGAGTCATATATTGAGTTCGCATCATGCATTTAGGCAGACAAAAACAACACACGCATCGCTCAATTATTAAGTGAAAGTCACAAACCCAAAAAAAAAAAAAAAAAAAAATCACTTTAAATTGGCATTTCTTTTTCATTTTACAATTTGATAACTCGTAATATGATATTGAACAGTAGGCATTAAAAGGCGGCCACTGATATGACGCGACATTGCCTCGAGATCTACTGCCCACAGTCAAACTTCCCCATTGCCAGCTGACTCTAATATGAAAACCTGCCTCCCCCTCCGAATTTCCGTGACTTTAATACGAAGAATACAGACATTATTATCATAAGAAAATCAATGGTAAAGACAGATTCAACACCGTTGAAGGGCATCTTAATGCACAACTCTCTTGTGTGGACTTTCACGTTTCAATAGCACAACCCTACTGTTATGCCATGATTTCAACACCGCACGAGGCTTCTCACCGTAAAATTCAGACAAAAATCAGATGTGCGTAATTTAAATTTTATATCCTTTCAAAAAACAAAAAAAAAAAAGGTTTCAGCTCATATCTGAGGAGTTACACCTTACTTTTACATGGTCAAATAATATTAAGCATCTGCCGCAATATTATGGCTTCAAACCATCCACAGGGTGCTCCTTGAATATCAAGAGGAAACAAAGATTCTGCCTAACATGGGTATTAATAGAACACCAAAACGAAAATGCACACCTCTTCTTTTCTTTTTCTTTGCTTTTTCTTTTTTTCTTTTTTTTAAAAAAAATTCTTCCTGAAGATAGAGATGTCCCCAGAGTGTTTAATGTTGAATTTGTTTGCACCTCACATCTGCAACAAGATGACGGACGTGCGGCGCATACCATTTCACTCTTTCTAAGTGCTCCAATGAGACCTCCCAACAATGTCCTGGAAACAAATACAATTTCGAGAAAACAGCTTAAGCTTCAGCATCATTCAGATAGACTGATCCTAAGGAACTTCAACTGCAAACTTTGCCTAGAATCCGAGAAAATATACCTTCTGATCTAGCAATTTGATCAAATGATCTTATAACGTGTTCACTCCATACAATTTCCTCCATATCCTTCGCGTTCCCATGTACATGTAACACTCCGCCCTCTTTCCTGCGACATTAGCAACAGCTTTACAGTAAATGTGACACAGAGGAAGAAACCCGTCGAAGCAGTCATCAACGTTAACATAAGACATCTCTTGATGCCGTTCTTCCACAATTTTTTGTGCAGAAAAGTTCACGGTTATAATGCATGTGGAAGTGGAAATGACAGTTAAAAGTAATACCATCAATTCTATGAAGGCAGAACCCAAATGTTATGATAACATATAAAATTGGGCAATTCCACCTAAAGTAAAAGAGCAAGTTTCATGGAAGTAGCTGTTAATTCCAAAGATCTGACTTTCGAGAAATTGAAGTTTTGGCCGGCATACAGTGTAGATATATGCAAGTGTCAGATTTAGATTCCACAGGCATGTGAGAAACTCATTCAGATGAACAAAGGATGATGCTAGAATGAATCAATCACCTTAATGCCCTAACAGCAGTGATCCAACTGCCTTCACTTGTGGGAAGAAGACCCAGACAAACTCGATTGGCAACTCCCTACGGTAAAGCAATAAGGCAGAATCAGTGTAGTCCATATCATCGTGACATCCCTTGCCAACAGTCAAGCATGACAGAATCAAAGCCAATATATTGGAAGTTTGCTCCAAACTACAACACAGAAATTGTTAGAACATCAAGTTGCCAAAGAAATAAGCCAGGAAACTTAAAAGCAGCAACCTTGTTTAAGAGACATAATCACCTCTATCCCCTTCCACTATGATTAATGAGCTACAAAATAAAGCCACCAAAAACCGTATCTATGACTCACATTATGGTTGGGGAAAAAAGAACAGAAAATTTAGAAGATTTGGTGGTAAAGAACAAGGTCTCCTAACAAGAGAGGAAATAAAGCAGCAAATGACCATTAAATATGCTTGCAAGACATCATTAGTGTAAAACATACCTTGGGTGCAGTCAACCGATTATCTCCTTCCAGCACAATACATTGATCAGTGACAGAATTTGCACGAAGGTTTTGTTTAAGGGCCTCAACGGCATAGGGATTCCACTCACAAGCATAAACCAGTTTTGCTTTAGCCCTAATCAAGCAATATCGAAAGGCAAACAAAAACAAAAAGGCAAAAAAAAAAAAGTAAAAAAAAAAAAGAGAGAAAGATGATGATCAATTGTGCATTTCTTAATTATGATGGAAATAATTGAGCATGACCACTAAAAAAAATAAAATTGAAAATAAAATTGCTTGCAAGAAAATGCACCATTCTATGAATAAACTACATTTGGTAATATAACTTATGTCTTCAAGGCCCAAGGTCCATTCATTTAACCTCCTGATATTCATAATTATCTAGGACAGACAAGTATAAAAGCTAAAACTGTTCAGTTCAACATGATCACATTTTCTTGAGAAACAGAGAAAGCCCTCAAAGAACTGAAGAACTAGCCTATTGCAGGACTTAAGAGACAACACAAAAACTATTTTGAAATACCTGACAAGGAATGGCAATGCAAAATATCCAATTCCAGCAAATAAATCCACTACAACCTCATCTTCACAGTGCAGGCAAGCCATCCGAAGCTTCTCAGAAAGATTACCCCAGGAGAAGATACATTTGGTAGCATCAAAAGAATAGAGAATTCCATTTTCTTGATGTTCAACCCAACCATTATCTCCGACAAGAATCTCCAAATTACTGTCTCTTGTTCCAGTTGATGCAACTCGGCCCTACTTATGTAAAGAAATTCATTAAATGAGCACACCTATGAGCAAATAATTCACTTCTGTATGCACAAAAAAAAGAATTCAACATTGAAATTCATGGAATGTCCTAAACATCTTCCTAAACTAATCATTCAATTTTACATCATGCAAATATAAGCAGTCACAGCGTCAGATGCCAGAAATGTATGGTTGCAATGTTCTATACGTTGAGGAATAAGATCTACATTACTTTGGCTGAAATGTTCAGTGCACTTTAAAAGTTGTTGCCCACATAGACAACTAGTAAAAAACAACTGAGAATTCTTAGATGAAAAGGCAGAGTAAAATGGGCATAGGAGGAGCGGAGATAATGTCTAGTAATATGCATACTCTCATATCAACAGCACATTATGGAATACAGTATTCATGAATGCAAATGTTTCTAATGAAAAAGTAAAATTTATATGCCTCTTGACTTTGTTACTCTGATATTGTTCCACATATTAATCAGTATTAGTTGAATCTAGGATACAGCATTTTTTATACAATTCCTACTTGGCGAGCAAGTCGACGTGCATTAAGTGACCTAGCAATGGTAGGCCAAAGCTCCTCTCCAAGTAAGTCCCATGCTGGATCCTTGAAGGATGTTACTGGAAGCACAACAATATCCCCAAGTCGCTCCCATCTGAAAGCAGACAAAAAGCTATCACTCTGAATCACACCTATTCATAAACTGCAAAATTGCCACTAAACTTCTTTTCCAAACATTAACTGGATAAGATTTGTTTTAACTTGTTAATTGCGACATAATTCAGTCAATAACATCCAAGCTCCCAACCAGAAACAAAAAAGACAAGGAAGAATCCCATGGTACTAACCTAGTAGGTATCTGCTCTAAAAGTTTTTCTGAGAGGCCTTTATGTCTGATTAAAAAGGCTACAGATTCATTCATTATTTGCGAGGGAGACTTTACAGTTTTTCTAAGCTGAATAGCCTCGTCCGGCAAAAGAGTGGCACCACATTCTTTTAGTAGGCTAAGGGCTGCCAAACATGAGAACTCATTTGGTAAATTCCCTTCAACAAGTGAATTGGATGTGAGAGCATCATCGTGCCCCACAAACACATCTCCATACTGATGCTGCTTTTTGAGAAGTGCAGAACTTAATTTCTCGGTAATAGGGAAACATATATGTAATCCATCCTTCTGTCCATAAACCTTTCTCCCAAAATCTAGCCAACCTAGGCTTTTTAATATATCCTTCCCTAATTTTGCGTATCTCCTTTCTATTTGTATCACCCAATGTGAAGCATCCAACTGATGTTTCCGAGACTCAAAGGTCAAGGCAAAATCTTGTATTGAGGTTTCTGCTCTACCAACATGAAGATCTTGATTACATATGTCCTTTTCTCCCTCTGTCCCATCACACTGGAAAGCAACAGAGTCAGCCCCAACATCTAAACCTGTAATTTTGCCTTCTAAGGACATAAATGGGAGCAAACTTGTTTTCAAAGGCTCACTGAACGTTGTTCCAAATGCATAACAAGCTGCCCCACCACCAAGCATGATGAGATCATTGCCAACAATGTTAGCTGTGCTACGTACCAACAGTTCTCGGCCAATAAAATCAAGCATCACATGCTTCCACATATTGAGCCGCATATCAAGTAATGCCAGCTCTTGTGAATGTTTTCTAACAGGGCAACCCCCAATAACTCCAATAAAATTATTGTAGACAAACATAGAATGAGAGAATCTCGCATGTGGGCTTCTTCCAAGTGGCTTTTCTTTCTTCCAGTTAAGTGTTTGAATATCAAAACTGTATAAATCTCCAAGAGCTTTCTCACCATTGTATCCTCCAAACAAAAATAACTTGGACCTATATACCACCATTGCATGAGAATGACGAGCACAAGGCTGTTCTCCACCAACCAATACCTCTTTCCAATGCAAACTTTCAGTGTTGAGGACGTGCAAGGATGAAAATATTGCGTCATTGTTAAGTCCACCAAACACATAAATGTTTGAGCCATAAACTGTTGCTGCATGGCGATGCCTGGATGGCATACATATGACATTAGATGTAAAAGTAGTCTCAGAGATGACAAGGATGGGTGAAATATAAAGCCCTTGTTCATGTTAGATGAAAATGCCATTTTGTTTAGAATTCATGCATATTCTTTGATCTTTTCATAGAACTTTAATTCAGCATACCCAATGAATGAAAAACAAAAAAAAAAATTAAAAGATAAGGTGCACATGTGAGAAACTGCTCACCTTGAAGGGAAAAGGCAGCCGGTACATTCCAATAGCCTCCATTCAAAGTTAGTTGTATTGAGGACCCACACATCTCCAAGAATATTCAGAGGATCAGCCCTGCCACCAATAATAAACACAAAGCCACCAACCAAAGAAGCTGTATGACCCAATCGTGACGTTGGTGCACCCTCAAGCTCAATGACTTTTAATGCACAGGTTAATGGGTCAAGCAGCAAAGAATCATTCCTTCGAGCATGTCTGCCTATTCCTCCAAAACCACCAAATACAAGAATCTCCTCATGGTTGGCAAGATTCAATGTACAAGAGGAGTGACCCCAAAGGAAAAGCTTCTCTACTGGTTCACCAACTATTGTCATCTGACTAATAGATAGACTGCAACCAGGAACTAACAACCCTGCCCATGAATCAAAGATCCAAACTTGCGGTCACATTTCAATGGAAAGGTCTCCTGCAATCAGGACATATATTAGTATGCAAAAGGTTCATTCAAACCATTCACTCTCACATACATATGCGCACTCATGATCCCAAAACAGGGCTACACGTGCACAAGCCTCATGCCCAGACGGTTCCTATGACTCAAACCCGTGACCAATTGGTACCATTTACCGTTGCACAAAGGCTCACCCCTTCAGAAGATAAACATTAATAACAAAAAAGAAAAAAAGACTAATTAAAACCCAAACTTTAAATTACCGTTGTGGTCAATTCTACGGACATGGCCATCCGTTCTCTCCAAGCTATCATCAGCATCCCCATCATCAGAAAAACCTCCATCGACATTATTCTCAGCAATGGCGGGACCCACAAATCCATTTTCCCACAAAGCCGACAAGAACCCTTCAGTCCTTTTCCTATTGGCTTCCATTTTCTGATTAGCCACGCCAACCAGAAACCTGACGTAATCCGGCGACACAAGAATGTCGCCGCCGCAGTCACCCAGCGGAACCTCCATTCTAATCGAACACCGAATACCCACAATGACCCTCTTTTTTCCGGCGCTGGTAATCCCAGATTCCCTGAACCCGGACGAAATCGCCAGAGAGACCAAGAATTGGGCGGACTCAATGTCCTTGCACTCAACGGCAAGGATCAACGGCTCGAACCGGAACACCAACTCTTTCCCCGGAGTCAACACCGAAGACTCGCCGGCAGAGGAGGGGAAGACGAGGGAGACGACGGAGTCCGGTTTTGCTGGGTCGTGCGTGATGAAGACCCAGGAGCCTCCACGTGCCTTCTTTTTATTATTATTATTATTATTAGTATCATCGGGTGGAGGGAAATTGTGAGTTGAGGGTTGGGAGAGGATAGAGATACGGCCGGAGCAGGAGCTGGTGGTGAAGTAAGAAGGGTGGGCGTTGAGGGTGTTGAGGAGTGGGATTATGGGTGTGTCCAACGTGCCTTTCGGCGATTTGTCGGTTTCGGATGAGCCCAGCAAGGATAGCGTCGCCGCCTTTCTCTTCTCAAACTCCATTCTTCTCCCCCCCCAACCACCACCACCACCAGTCCCTCCCTCTCTCTCTCTCTGCCCTTCTACTTAGAAACCCTTGCAACTGCTAGATGAAGATGAAGAAGAAGAGAAGGACAGGAGGAGGAGTAGGATTTTAGCCGTATTTTAGTTATTATATGGGTTTTGTTCAGGCTTTTTACTAATTAAATTTTTCAGGTGAACAATTTTTTTTAATTAATTCCCCTTAAGTCTCAAAATTAAAATTTTTGGTTCGAATTATATATATATAAACAACAAAACAATGTTTAAGACTAAAAAATTTCAAGTTTAAGACCTAATTAAAAGTAATTAATTAATAAAAATAAATAATTAGTCCACAAATAAATCTAGTCCAGTCCAGTAACGTTACAAGTAAACTTGACCATTCGGTCGGCTGCGCAATTCCCTTCTCGGGTGGAGCATGAACAAATGCAGTACGTGCCAGCTTTTTCTCAACATTTTCCTTGCAAAAAGTAAATCGAATTGGCATCAAGATGGGGGTGCCCAGGAATCTCCTTTTGTTAGATATTCTATCGCAATCAGCAACTCAACTACCCATTTGCTGTCAAATTCTCTTGAGGGTGTTTGGGAGGGGTGGGGTGGCTGCATTTCTCAATTCCTTCAATGGCATCGCAGGTGCCCCCTTTCTTTTTTTCTCTCTCTTACAATTTGCTTCTAATTTGGGGTATAACCCCACGAGATTAAGCCAGCTAATTTTTGCCAATTTATGTATTAAGTGTATTTGAGTGAATAGCATTTCTTTGCGATTTACACTTTGAACCAATTAATGATATCGCCAAATATGCCAGGATTCCGGCAATTTAGCCATACTTCAACGGCGCTGCTTTTGCTCTTTTAAGGGTTAACCGCGAGTGGTAAAAAGCACGTTCTTTTTCAAATTGGATAGAAAAAGCTTTTAAACAATCGGGGTTACTTTCCAGTCTAAATTACTCAACTTTCTTTCTATAACTTCCTACAAATGGAAAAATCGAATTGAAGCACGAAATACAGCTTTAAAGCACCAAGAAACAAAATAATAGCTCTTACTAATTTCCCCTGAAGTTAAAAAGCTGTATAGATGGATAGGAATTAATCGCCTGTGTTGGTCGCAAATGGGGCTTTTATTCTATCCAAAAATAAAATTTACGCGGCCAACCCCCCCCCCACCACAAAAAAAAACCAAAAAAAAAAAAGATACTTGACTCATCATCCCCAAATGAGCGATTAACTGAAGGGTGTTTGCTAGTACAAAGTGAAAGTCTCCGTTTTATTGCCGATTGACAGCAAGCAACAGAAACAAACAACATGAACGACGTCAAATGGAGGTTTTTAAATCGAAAATGATCAACACAACCAAATTATAGATTGTTGCCGATACCAACCATTAGGTGGCAGGTGACTTTCAAGTTTCGAGCAAGTTAATTCTATTTGCTAACCCATATAACATTAATGAAGAAAGGCAATCATAAAGAACAAAGAAACATAATTTTGTCTTGTAATTATTATAAATAAATCTCAATTCACGGATCTAACGTTAACAATTAATTCCACATTTGTTTTTTTTTTTTTTTGGAGGGGGGGTGGGGGGGACTGGGTCCCAGTCATTGTTTAGGCTGGCAATGGACATGGCCGAATGCAATTTGGTTACTGAATTTTTGTGGGATGTAGCCAACCCAAGGTTAGGCAAAGAAGCCCAAGACCATGTTTTTTTTTTTTTTTACCTCCTATTTATTTATTTTGTTTTACATGCAAACGTTCCTCCCCTGCTCCACTCCATTCTGTGTTCAAAAACTCTCTGTTCTCTCCTATATATGTGTGTGTGTGTGTGTGTGTATGTTGTGGCCTGGCCTCTTCTCTCTCTGTGAAGCAGTGTAATTAATCCAAGGGACTCTAGCTAGAGTTCAAAGAGAGGAGAAAAGAAAGCAAAATTAAAGGAATGGAGACCAGCGATGTTTTGCCATTCTTGGCAATGCTTACCGTGCAAATCAGCTTCGCGGGCCTGAACATTGCATCAAAGCTTGCAATGAGCTCTGGCATGAAGCCGCTAGTTCTTGTTACCTATCGACAGATATTTGCCACCTTTGCTTTGACCCCCCTTGCCTATTTCTTCGAACGGTACAGTTCTTGAACTTGCTCCAACTCCATTTTTGAAAGAGGGAGGTGCATTGGTGCACTTGAAGCCTCAATCTATTTTCTTTGTTTGACGTAATGGCTTTTGCATTCATCGAACATGTACATGCCAATGGGATGCACGTCTATCTCTGTTCTTCGTGTGGTGACTGTTTGCTCTCTTCACATTACTCCCCAGTTAAAAGTTCACTAATTTATAAGTTAAAAGTTCAAGTCTTCATTTTTCCTTCTATTGCTTTTGCTCGGTAGTCTTTTCATTCCTTTTTGTATATTTTGTTAAAGTTTAAGGAGAAGTCTAGAGATATTTTCATTGGGTCTGCTTGGATTTTATTTTTCACTTTTTCTTGATCTCTTGTAATGTTTTTTTTTTTTTTTAATTTACATTAGGATATTGGAAATTGTCATAATCACCTGACCTCTGCGCTGTGCTTGGTTCCTCGGGGAAATATAAATGATGAGAATAATAGAAAAATGAATTTTTTTGGGTTAATGTAATTCAAGAAAATAAATTTAAAACACCAAACTCAAATAACCGTCTGTCTCCATCAGCAGAAAGAAAGGGGAAAAAAAATGCAAACCATTAATTTTATTTTATTTTTTTGTGGGTAGTTCATTTGTTTTCCAAAGTCACATTTGTGTTCATGTCATTCCGCCAGCCAGCTCCACCCCATTTGGGATTTTGTTTCAAAGCTAATGGTTTTTTTTTTCCCTCTTTTAAACAGAAAAGTACATGATAGTGTGCCATTGGATCACACATTTAACTTCTTTCTGTCATACAGAAACGGCAGAACTGCAATCATTAAGTTTTAAATGTTCATTTAGAGGTCTTGAAATTACTCATCAGGAGCTCTGCTGACTT
The DNA here is from genome assembly GCA_021533255.1 of Ceriops tagal. NCBI lineage: Eukaryota > Viridiplantae > Streptophyta > Magnoliopsida > Malpighiales > Rhizophoraceae > Ceriops > Ceriops tagal. The sequence goes on from CM038607.1 coordinate 9,179,548, forward strand.
GGTTACTTGCCGAAAAAATTCATGTTGAACTGGAGACCTGCGTCATTTATTTACCTTTCTATATAGAGGGCCGGTTTCTGTTGACTGTCCCTATCCAGCTAGTGGCCAAGAATGTGGAAATGCGAAACAGCCAATCCAATGGTTAGCCCGTAGTAACAAATCAATTATGTTGTGAGAGGAAACAACATAACAAAAGAAAACTTTGCCTTTTTGCACGTCATTCTGCGTCACATTCCCGAGGAAATGCAAACTCGTTAAGGTGCAATTCGAAGATTTTTGTACTTTGAAAAAACCAAGAATTTATCCATCTCAATCGCTTTAAATAAATAAATAAATCGCTTCACAGGTATAAGGACCGAGGGTAGTGCCAACATGAATATGGAATATGGAAATTATGGAAAGGAATTTTTGAATATGGATGGTCAGACTCAGGACAGTTACATTGGCAGAGTACAAGTGCATGTTGCCCCATGCTAATTAGTATTGCGAACATGATCGCCCTATCAGTTGGCAGAGTAAAATTGTGCTTCAGTTTCAAATTTCTTTTCAACTGATGAACTCATCCTTGGCTGGATTTTATATTGGTATGGGCTATAAATGATTCATCTAGAATTTTGAATCTGGTTAGTTTCAGAATGCAAGTCATTGATGTTCACTCCTCATATTTTCTCATGAAGGAAGACTAGACCCAAGATCAACGGGCCCTTGCTGTTTCAGTTGTTTTTATGCTCCATTACAGGGTAAGTGATTAACGGACCGGACCCTCTTTGCTTTCTGCATCGGTTTAGAGCTAATTGTCCCTCCGAACGATAGATATTATAAATATCTGAATTTCATCTCAAACATGTAGGATAACTGGAAACCAGGTCTTCTACTTTGTTGGACTGGAAAAATCCACCTCCACTGTTGGATGCGCATTGAACAACATAACACCTGCTAGCACTTTTATTCTTGCAGTCCTTTTCGGGTAAACAATTGTTTTAATTTTCATGTTTCCTTTGGTAATCCAAGACAGTAGTTGTTGCCATCTTCAAATTGCTACTGCCCTGCCAAAAAGAGATACTTTCAACCTTTCCAAGTCACAATAATGCTTTGCCCTTCAATATTTTGCAGACAAGAAGGTCTTGGACTGAGGAAGATATCCGGGCAGACTAAGGTATTGGGAACAGCAGTATGCCTGGGAGGGGCCATGTTGTTGTCATTTTATCATGGACGTATCATCAACATAGGTGAATCCAGCATTCAATGGAATTATGCAGAAAAAATGGGAAACACCAGTTCCAGCAACAAATCTAACTCCTTTTTAGGCCCTCTGTTTCTACTGGCTGGTGCTGCTTGTTGGTCCGCATGGTTTATAATCCAAGTAAGAAAAAATCAGTTTTATCGAGAGCTCTCTAACTGGTTTTGCCATTAAAATTTGACCATGTGAAGCAGACAAGTGTTACTAATTGGTCCAATTCAGTTGTGTGCAAGTTTGAGTTTCGATGTTCTGTACCTTGTATATTCATGCCCCTTGTTCGTATTTCGCAGGCCAAAGTGAGCAGCAAGTTTTCAGCTCCTTACACCAGCACACTGTTGATGTGTTCAATGGCAAGTATTGAACTCATGGCCATTGCTGCCCTTGCCAATCATGAATTGTCCGAGTGGTCATTGCGCTCTCCAGGCAGGCTTGTTGCAGCTCTGTATGGGGTAAATTAATTTAATTTCCTACTAATTCAAATTGTTGACGATGAAGCCAGAAGGACCAATTTGCTTGCTATTATGCTTCCTAGATTAAGTGTTGTTATAGCAGCATTACCGTAATAACAACAATAATTCTTGCAGGGAATCGTGTGCTCTGCACTGGCAATTTGCCTTACAACCTGGAGCATCTCAAGGAAAGGAGCACTCTATGTCTCGGTGTTCAGCCCCTTGTCGCTGGTCATAGTGGCAGTTCTTAGTTGGGCCTTGCTGCATGAGAAATTATATGTTGGCACGTACGTATATGCACGCACGCACTACTTGATTCCTACTGTATATATATGTGTGTGCAAGTGAAATTGATGAAATTTGCAGGGGAGTAGGGTCGTTAATGATAGTAGGAGGGGTGTATGCTGTGCTATGGGCTAAATACAAGGAGGCAAAAAATGAAGAACATTGAAGATATGGAAGCATTGAATTTTTGACTTGAAGATGGTGGCCAAGAGGACTAATACCACCACCACCACCACCACCACGACCACGGGAGAGAAAGATGACGAAGACCTAGAATGGCGACTGCCGCCTGCTGACAGCTGCCGCTGATGCTGCAGCAGCAGCTTAATAATAATGGTAGCAACATCAATGATAACAAACTAGCTGTTATAAATAATCATGATCCGGTTCCAAAGAAAGTCCAAAGTTAAAGGAGAGAGGGAGATAGATGGTGAAGCAAAGTTGTTCTGTCTATCTATCAATCAAAAAATGTAATTGCAGTGTAATCACAGAGCAAAAAAAAAAATGGTAGCAGATTAACTTGATATATATGCGTGTGTGTGTGTGTGCGCGTGCTCGTGCGAGTGTGTGTTTTACCTGCCTATTAAATTGGCTCCCAAGAACAATTTGGTTGGTTTCAACAGATTCCCAGTGGCATCAAGGAGCCAAAGAGAGAGAGAGAGAGAGAGAGAGAGAGAAAGAGCTGGGGCTTATGCATATAGGTGAAAAAGCACTACTCGGCCCAAAAAAAAAAAAAAAAAAAAAAAGAAAGGTGAAAGGAATAACAGGCCATTTAATAAGATAAGGAGCTTAGCAAATTAATTAGAAAATCGTCGAGCTGTGAGTCAGACAGCCACCGCGCAGATCCAAAGACCTTGGACTGGGGCCCTCTCATAACTAAACAGGCAAACCGATTGGGCCAGGTGGGAAAATAATTGGGGGGAGGTGGCAGAAACCACATGGCTGGGGGTGCTTTTGGTCTGAAAAGAATTAAGGTGGATGTTTGAAGGGAAAAATAAATAAATAAAACTTAGTGCTAATGTAGTGAAAGCCAATGCTTAGTTGCGTGGTCACGATTTGGCGAAATATTTATTGAAGTTCAAATAGAGTGAAAATGGCATATAAACATCTATTGAAGTTGGAAAAAATGGAAATGACATGTGAAAATGAATTTGATCACACGTTCATTTTTAATTTGATTTTTTTTGTTTTGTTTTGAAAAAAAAAATTAAAGAGAGATCTTTGCATAACTTCATGTAATCAATAAGTTAATATGAGAATATTATTTTTCTCTACTCTCTCATTCATTTGCTCACCCGTCAAGATTTAAAAAAGAAAAAAAAAAATTCTCATATAACTAAAAGGCACAATAAACTTCCCAAAGTACTACTAAACTTATATTTGTAGATAATGCATTCTGCGAGAATTTCTTTAAATGACAAGATTTTCCATGTTGGGAATAATTTGACTTTGAAATTAAGATATTTCTCTTGCCGTAAAGGCAATGGACCCAAAAAGAGAAAATAAATAAATATAATAGATAGTAATTTTCAATGATTTTCAAAGATTAAGTTTCCCTCCACACCTTAATTTCAGCCACTTTCCGAACCAGTCCAAGTTCGAACAACTACCAAAATCATGATTTATTCCAAACAAAGACTCATGAGAGTAAGGGAACCGATTTATTGTCTTTTTTTTTTTTTTTCCCTTTTAAGGGGTGGGGTGTTACACTTCTATCTATATTATTATTGCCTGTAACTCAACTCAAGTTTAGCAATAGAAGAAATTAGTTTCTTTATTTTCTTGATCAAAAATCAAAACAGTGGCTAGTAATAACTATCCATTAGAAAAAAAAAAAGAAGCCAACTATATATGTATATATATATATATATATATTAACTTGGACCAGAAAAAGAAATATATTTCTTTTAATTTTTATTTTCCCAAAAAAAAGAAAGAGTGAGAGAGAGACAAGTTTAGAATTTACAACCAAAATGATCTCACAATCATGACTGAAATCAAAATCAACTCAAATTTGAAATGAAATCACACCTCAACTATTCAGAATCAAAATCAATTGTTATGTGTGTAGAATCAAAACTGAATCGAGGTCACCCGATTGACACTTAATCCCAAGTGACTTTGTCGTTGTAAATGAACTCTTCTCTTAAAGAACATGGTAATTGCGAATCAAAGAAGTCGAGTATGTTTACTTTCCGTTGTAGGAAAAAAAAAGAAAAAAAGAAGAGTCGAATATGATTCCTTCTCCGTCGTATTGAAATCAAAGAATAAATCTTTTTTGGACGATCATTTTTTCTCAGTTATCACCTATGAACTAGTGTGAAGAGGTAATGTTGATGTGGAAAAATGAGTAACTATATATATATATATATATATATATATATATATAATCTAATAATAATATTAGTAAATTACAAAAAATATATATTTAAGTAGTTAAAAAGAAGTTAAGGGTAGTTTTTAGTGGTTTTTAACTTTCTGAGGTAACTAACTTATGTAAGAATACAACTTCTTTTTTTCTGTCTCAGGCATATGTAAGAACATGACCTTACAAAGGAAGATTCATTTGTTTGAATAATGAGAATCAAAATTGAAATTAAAATCGAACAAAATCACACCTCAATGGATCAAATTTTGTTCTCTTATTGTGAGATGAAATAAGTTGTTATGATTTTTTTTCTTTAGGCATATTTAGGAACAAAACCTTACCCAAAAAAAAAAAAGATTCATTTGTTTGAATATTGAGTTTGTTATGAATTTAGAATGGGATCACACTTTAACAGTTCAATTTTTGTTCTCTTATTGTGAAATGAAATAAAATGTCATGAATTTAGAGACAAACTATGTATATATATATATATATAATCTAATAAATGACATGATATGCTAGGATTGGCGCATTCCAAACGTTTTGCCGAGACATGATTGCATGTTGATTCCAAGAAACTTCTGGGTAGACGATGAAAAATATACTAGTTAGCTCTTGTGTCTAAGAGTTTTTTTTTTTTTTTTAAATTCCATTGAATTAGGGCAAATTTTTTTTAAAAAAAAGAATGGTTACGAGTGGCATTCCTTCATTTTTCAAAGGGATTTGAATTTTTGTTGGGAGAAAAAGTTGGCCTCCAAAAAGATCACATTGCACACATGCACAGAAGGACAAATTTGACAGCAGATGTAAATCATTCAAGGAATCTGAATGGTACATCCATTGTCACCGAACATCCCAATGGGGTCACCACTCATTCAACAATACATTAAATCAATAAATAGCTTCTGGGTTACAAAAGCAACGCCAATTTTGGTACTGCTTACACGTGCTAGCTATTACAGCACCTTAATTGACTGCTCAATCATGTCCAAGCCCCAGTGAAAACATAAAGTTATGCAACTTCATCGTTCCCTTGATGAGCTGCACCTGCACTTTGAAGTCCAATATTTCTTAATCTCTTCTGCTGTTCTTCCTGGTATCCTACCAGCAATCAGTGACCACCTAGAAATTAATCACACAATGATTACATTAAAAACATAAAAAATGTTGTTGTTATTATCTGTAGCTTCCTAGACCCTGGTCCTGGGCCTAATACTGACTTTAATATGGGGAAGACAAAAGAATAAAGAAAGAAACCAAGAGAACAAAGCCACCAAACCTTTCTCCAACCAAGCTGAACATCCTAGTGATAAGATTCACTTCATCTTCAGAGAATTCCAGCCTCTCGGAATCTTGATCTTTCACATCTGAATCGGAACATGATGTGGGAGAATAAAAATGAAATAACTAGAATGATTTTGGAAGCATTCTATCGTATATTACAGTTACCTTTGGTGTCTTCACTGGTGACATCTGAAGTATGATTATTGAAGCCCCCCATTTTGCTCATCCTCATCACAAAATATCGTTTGAGGATGATCTAGAGAGTGGTATTTAAGGGAAGAAATTTTTGGGGATGGGGGGGAAGTCTTTAATTAAGCATTTATTTGGTAGTTGAAGAAGCAAAAGACTTAAAAAAAAGAGGGGGGGGCGCGGAAAAGACTGACTGGTAGTTCTCAAAAGTTGGATAAGTTTGTTGGGTTTGGACCTTCGTGTTTTGATCAAACTTGACCTCCCCCATTTGATTATCCTCTTGTATGTGTCCATGATGTTTTGCCAGGCTGGTCCTTCTCAAATCTCAATCTACATCTCCCTCTCTCTCTCTCTCTCTCACACACACACACACACACAGAGAACCACATGCAAGGTTGGCGGCCGCGTTATTTTAGTGAACATTCCTCCTCCCCATACGTAAAACTGTACATATTCAATTGACCCTCAAGAAAACCTGATTGGCTGAGATGTTTTATGATTGTTTGATATTTGTTTCAGGCTTTTTCGACTTCGACTATCTGGCATTTATTAAACCAGAAAATTATTCTCCAACATCTAAATGCGAGTGGCCCAATGGTAAGATCCAAACCCTTTATTACTATTATTATTATTATTGAGATAAAGATTCAACCTTTTTAACCAGTGGACAGTGGTTAGTTCTGAATAATTAAGGAGGGGTTTCATTTACTAACTTTATATGCCATTCAAGAAAATATGGTGAGAGAGAGAGAGAGAGATCTATTGTCACGGGGTTGGCCTTAATTTTTTCTTTTTAAGCCTTCTTCTTACATTGATGAAAATTTTTTCTCTTTTTGTTAAAGAATTTTCTTTATTAATATTCTACCATTAGACAAAAAGTATGCCAAGAGCTGCTCACTTTCGCCAATTATTATATGGCATTCTCCATTCGATTTTTCATTAATTTTTTCTTATTTCCAATGCAACGATATTGACAATGAAAAAAAAATCATACAAAAGTTGTACAATATGAAAACTCAAAACTATTTTCAATATATATATTTTGTAGTTGTACAAATCATCTTTTATTGTGTAGCCCAATTTTAACTGATGCCCAATTAGCCATTGCAAGACGTTAAAATGGCGATGCTTGTTATTTTGATTTTTTTTTACATGAATCAAAATAATTCATCACAAAACGTAATCATTATTGTTATTTATTTATTTGAATTTTTTTTGAACTAGTTAAAATTGAATTTTCTAATAAAATAATAGCAACTAATTTGATTTTTCAAAAAAAAAAAAAAACTTATTGGCCTTCTTCTGAACGGTGTTGTGTCTTCGTCCGACTCTCCCTTCTAACTTCTTGAAGTGACCAGTTGAATCAGCAACGGCTTGTATTCTTTCTTTACTACGTACGTTTTCCTCCATGTTTTCTGTACTAAGCTAAGCTTTTTTTTTTTTCCTTTTCTTTTCTTTTAATTTTGTGGGTGTGTTTACTCTATTGAAATCCTACAATCTGAGGGTTGGTCACGTTTGCTTAGACCCCCAATTCTATACTAGATGAAAACTTCTTCAACTCTTGCATCCATAATTGGTTTTCCTTTTTTTTTTTTTTTGGCCTGAGTCAATTGTTGTCGTCAATCCTAACAGGTCCGTGTAACGTTCAAACTGACTTAGAATCCGGCGGTTGTTAATTTCACCGGGTTCCCTCGGAATGGCCGAAATGGGTGTTCTGTATCGAGCTGACATCGAAGAGGATGCTTCGGAAGTATTAATGTAATGAAAATATTATTTTATTGTCATGTCTAAGAGTTATTCTCTCTCTACGAAAAGTAAAGATGCTTTTTTCCAATTCACACCAGCCGCCAATTCAACAGCATTTTCTCCCGTGTAAATCTAATCATCATATATAGTTCATAATGGATCATATTACAACGACGCAACTTTCATCGTTACACAAAGTCCTATGGTAATGAAGTTATTGAAATGTAATGAAAATATTATTTTATTGTCACGTCTAAGAATTATTCTCTCTCTACGAAAAGTAAAGATGTTTTTTTCCAATTCACACTAGCCGCCAATTCAACAGCATTTTCTTCCGTGTAAATCAAATCATCATTTCATAATGGATCACATTACAACGACGCAACTTTCATTGTTACACAATGTCCTGTGGTAATGAAGTTATTGAACTTATTATTCCTAGTTCATAGATCAGGTAGGAAAGAATACTCATTTTTATGTAGTCACTTACAGATGAAAACCATGGTGGTTCTGATGTCAGAGTCTTTGCATGGCCGGAATAAGATTGATCTTAAAGTATTTATTACCTTACGAAGTACTGCAACAGAGTAGCAACTTCCAACAATGCGAAACGAAGTTATATTTTATCTTTGTACGACACTACTTTCATGTAAATTTCTTAGCTTTTAGCCCTTGGTGGCATTAAATGTGACCTGCAGTAACATGAAATAGAACCTAATCCAATTCTTCTTCCTCTTTTGGATAGGAAAACCTAATCCAATGCTGCAAAAAGGCGGAAGCATTCAAAATGTTTACCATCAGAAAATTTCTTCTTCATCATCACTGATATTCAGCTAATGCGCTGTCTTCTCCTCTGGTTTATTGATGTGGTATGAAAAAGTTGACTGCTGCTTCCCTCTACTCTATCCATGTACATGGGCAATGGTTGCTGTAGCTTTACTTGCATCTTGGTGATCTAGAGTTGTAGTGTTCTTTTTGTGAGTTCCTCTCTTTCTGAGGTCAAAAAGTTGTAGTGTTCAGTTGCATGACCTGGATGTATAGGTTGTATGCGAAACTTGAGAGTTCAGTTGCATGCTATTAGGAAGCAAATGTCTAGCATGGTCAGGAAGAGATGTAGTCTGAGGACGCTAGTGCAAGGATGCATATGGAAAGACAAGGAGCCTGGCGAGTTTTGGCCAACATGATTGCTCATGCCTTGGTTCCTGAGCGAGCTATATTTGGTACTTCAACTGATGTGTGCTGCAAGGGAATGTCGAAACTTAAAAGTGCAGTTCAGGCCTATGACAGAATGATCAAAGCAGGGGAAAATCCCAACTCGTTAATGTATAATTCTATTGTAACACAGTTTATGCAAGAAGGGGTTGATCAATATTGCAAGAAATTTAGTTGATGTAATACGAAAGAGAGGCTTAATTGATGCTGAAACTTATATAACATCTCGATCAATGGGTACCGCAACATTGATCAAACTTGCCGGGCGTCGACTACAGGCCAAGGAACCAACGAAGATCTCAATGGAATGATTACCGATGATGTAACAAACATTGCTCTTGTCACCAATTTTTGAAAGAATTGCAGCCCTGAAGAAGTGATTGAGTTGCGCGATTACATGGTACGTAATGGAGTAGTTCCTGATAAACGAACCTATGTGGTCATAGTTAGTCCAATCATTGAAGACGAAGACGCAGAGGCCCTGCTGTAATCATTGGAGACGAAAAAATGATGAGTATTGTGCAATATTTAAGTATGGTATTGTCTCTACTTTAGGCGTGAGACTATTAAGGTCATTAATACTCATGTGATGGGTCGCTTCCCATCTTTTAGTTCATTGAACAACGAGTTACATTTTTATTGTACTCTTGGTTGTTAAAAAAAAAAAAAACAACGGATAGTGCTTTCCACTTTGTTGTTGTCTAATTTGATTCAAAATTGAGTGCCTAAACTTCACTTGATACCCTTCTAGACACAAATTATTTGAGGTCACTAATTGTTGTGACTTCAGTATTCACTCTTCAAATCAATTGATAAAAAGATCGACCTAGGAGCATATACCTACCAATGCGGGGCACCCAACAAGTGACAACCGATCCTTTGCCCCATAAGGCAATCATGCCACATCAGAATGGATATTAAGGTCCCCCAACCCAAGTATGCACCGCTAAGTAATTAAGATGAATGAAATTATGTCACAGACAATGACCGTTTATGAATCAAATTATGTCACGGGCAATCTCCAACGGTCAAAATCCTTATCCCAAAACCTCATCGATTGCCTCTCCCTTCCTCCACTCATTTCTCCCCCCCCCCCACACTCTTTTTTCCTCCATGCCACACCATAGAAATTAACAATGAAAAAGATAAGACACCCCCACAAAAACTCTTCTTTTCTTCTCTTCTCTTCTTCCAGCTCTAGAGCTCCTCAAGCACCGTCTCCATTACCACCATGTCTTGCAAAAATCTGACAATGTGGGCGTCCCCAAAACCTTCTCTTTCTGACGCCTCTCCACTCTCTTTTCGCTCTTCTCTCAACCCTTTTCAGCTTCCTACTCACAGTTCGCCCCCTACCAATCCCTCTAGATCCTCTTCTGTGACCCCAATTCACTGTGGTCTCCGCGAGCTCCGCAGCCGTATAGACTCAGTAAAAAACACGCAGAAGATCACCGAGGCCATGAAGCTCGTTGCTGCTGCTAAAGTGAGGAGAGCGCAGGAAGCTGTTGTCAATAGCAGGCCTTTCTCTGAAACTCTAGTAGAAGTTCTTTACAACATCAACGAACAGCTCCAAACTGAGGACATTGATGTGCCTCTCACCAAGGTTAGGCCAGTCAAGAAGGTTGCTCTAGTTGTTGTTACTGGTGATAGAGGTCTTTGTGGGGGTTTCAATAATGCTATTATCAAGAAGGCAGAAACAAGAATTAGAGAATTGAAGTTGCTTGGACTTGAATACACTATCATTAGTGTTGGCAAAAAGGGTAATTCTTATTTCATCCGCAGGCCTTATATTCCAGTTGATAGGTTCCTTGAAGGCACAACCTTGCCTACAGCCAAAGAGGCTCAGGCCATTGCAGATGATGTCTTTTCACTCTTTATTAGTGAAGAGGTTGACAAAGTTGAGCTTTTGTACACAAAGTTTGTGTCTTTGGTAAAGGCTGATACTGTTATACACACCTTACTTCCACTGTCTCCAAGGGGGGAGATTTGTGATATAAATGGGGTGTGTGTTGATGCTGCCGAGGATGAGTTCTTCAGACTGACAACAAGAGAAGGAAAATTGACAGTGGAGAGAGAAGTGGTCAGGACGGAAACTGCAGATTTCTCATCCATTTTGCAGTTTGAGCAGGACCCAGTTCAGATTCTTGATGCCTTGTTGCCACTTTACTTGAACAGCCAGATCTTGAAGGCATTGCAGGAATCTCTGGCTAGTGAGCTTGCTGCTAGAATGAGTGCCATGAGCAATGCAACTGATAATGCAGTGGAATTGAAGAAAAGCCTTTCAGCTGTTTACAACAGGGAGCGACAGGCAAAGATAACAGGAGAGATATTGGAGATTGTTGCTGGTGCCAATGCCTTAACTTAGAGATTTTTAATACAGTTTTTCTCCCCTCCCCCGCAGCCCTCGCCCTAAAAAAATCTGCTTCTTTGTAGGTAAACTCACTGGTGTTTACCGATTCATTCAAATATGCTTGTTGTAAGAACTTCTGTGAGGATGAAGGCAGCCTTTTTTTTTTTTTTTTTCCCCTTCGTAAGTCTCCTATTGCGTTAGGACTCTTTGCACAATGAGATACGAAATGCATTTTGGCACACTCAGCCAATTTTTATCCTACTATTTTGAAGTTTTCACTAAAGGAATGTCCTATACCTTCAAGTACATATATGGATTTGTCATACTTAATATTGATATTAAGAGATGAATGAGTAACAAAAATAAATGATGTCATACATAATATTGATGGAATAACATTATCATAGATTACAATTTCATATTAAATTATCCAAATGAGTTTCCAAATATAAGATTTGATAAGATAAGATTAATTTATTCTACATTATTTCATGTTGTGCCATGTGTCAAACACTCCACTGCTTCATCGCCTATCATGTCACGGAATAATAAAGGCTCCAAAAAATTAGACGGTGCGTGAGACCCATTTTCAGATTGTAAAAATATCTTAAAAAAAAATGATGGCTGCGCCAACACACCCAGGGCCACAATAATTTGACATCCTAAACTCATCTGCACCATTTAAATCACCACCCCACAAAACAAAATGCCAATCAACGGCCAACATGTTTCCTCACCTGTCAACATGGTACACTGGCAATGTAGCAGAACACCATTGCTGACACCTATGGCAGAGATTCCAGGGCCCAGTTCTGCCGTTATCAAACAGGATGTTTCTAAGAATCATGTGGTTTTCTTTTGAATAGATTTTCTATATGTGCAATAAATAATTCCCATTATCGCGAGTTGGGCAAGAAAAAAACATTCTTTTTCTGCTTTTCTTGACAGCCATGGAAGTGGGTTTGCAAGTTCAGGGGTCATTCAGTTGCAGAAGACATGTGTTCCACCACAAAACCAATTCAAAGATCAAATATTTTCTTGGGTCTTTCCCTCTTGTTAAAACCAGCCACTTTTCAAGTGTAAGGCTTTTTGGCTTTTTTTTTTGGGGGGGGGGATAGCTCTGTAATGGTTTGTTCAATAATTTTTATTGCTTCTTGTCTGGGTATGGCTTAGAGTGAAATGTTACTGGTTTCCTGATTCTTATTGGAACTGCTTCTGTTTTATTTTCGAAGATGATTTTTCGGTTCAGTGGGATCCATTTTAAGCCAAAGGTTTCTTCTTTCTGATTGTTTTATCGTTCTTTTAATGACATATTATGTCTAGCAGGTGACAAATGTTTTTTTAGTTTTTAAGTCTACGACTTGCTTGATCATAAGCAATTGACTGCAATTATTTTGTGCTGATATGTAATAGAAAGAATTCAATATTAAATTTCTGATTTCAATGTGTCTGCTTTTAGATTAATTCATGGAGGAACAAACACCTAGCATGCGGATTTTCATTTGAAATTACGGCAAGTACAGGTTGGTTACAGTTCTGATTTTTGGTTAAAAGAACAATATTATGCCCTAATTAGGTTATGATTTCCTTTTGATCATTATGATCATAATACTAAGTCTTGTTTGTATGCGAAGATTTTTCTAGGAGGAGGCAAAGAAGAACATCTACTGCAAGGCCCAACAGCCCTGCTCCTAAGGGGTTCACACCAAAAGCACCTGTAGGAACAAGCACCCAGAAGAAGGACACAAAGAACAATGGAGAGAAAGAGGGGTCTAATACAGCAACAGCGAGTCAGATCATGGAGATGCACAACAGAATGGACGTAGGACCTGATAAGGAGGAAGAACAGGTAGCTGAAATTCCCAGGGAGCAGAGAACTAATGAGGACAAGAAGATGGTAGAGGCAGTGTCATCAGAGAGTGAAAAGTTGCAAGGTGCTGAAAGCAATCAAGTAGTGGAAAATGGGATTATCAGTGGAGTTGTAGAGGTGAATATAGAAGCTGTAGAGGCAAAGCAATTTGATAATATGAAGAATGATAGAATTCTTGGGGAGGAAAGTGTTAGGACAGACAAAAGAACATCAGAAAATGCTATGAATTTGAAGTTTAAGATGGAAAAGAATTTGAGGAAGGAACAAATTGAGAGGTTTGCAGAGGAAAACTTTTCAAGGGGAAGCAGATTGTTTGTTTATCCCCAGCTGGTGAAATCAGATCAAGATATAGAAGTGTTCCTTAACAGGAGTCTCTCTACTCTAAAGAATGAGCCTGATGTTTTGATTATGGGTGCCTTTAATGATTGGAGATGGAAATCTTTTACCTTTAGGTTGAACAAAACCCATCTAAATGGGGATTGGTGGTCTTGTCAGATTCATGTTCCTAAGGAAGCTTATAAGATGGATTTTGTGTTCCACAATGGTCATAACGTGTATGACAACAATGACAGAAAGGATTTCTCCATACCTGTTGAAGGTGGAATGGATCTGCTTGCATTTGATGATTTCTTGCTTGAGGAAAAACATAAGGAGTTACAAAAACTTGCAAAGGAACAGGCAGAGAGGGAAAGAGCAGAAGAGGAGAAAAGGAGAAGGGAAGCAGAGAAGGCTGCAAGTGAAGCTGATAGGGCACAGGCAAGGGCAGAAACTGAAAAGAGGAGAGAAGCATTACAACAGCTTATAAAGAAGGCTTCAAGGTTGGTTGATAAGGTTTGGTACTTAGAGCCTAATGAGTTCAGAGGTAAAGACTTGGTCAAGTTTTATTATAATAAAAGCTCAGGTCCTCTTGTGCATGCTGGTGACATCTGGATTCATGGAGGGTATAATAATTGGAAGGATGGGTTGTCCATTGTACAGAGGCTTGTCAGCTCTGAGAGAACGGATGGTGACTGGTGGTTAGCTAGTGGTATGTTTGATTCTGTATCTTCTTCTTTAAGCGAGTAATTATGGATGTTTGTTGTTTACTAGACAATTGCAAAGATCATTGCTGAATGAGATAAATTATAAATATTAGAAGTGCACTTGCAAGCTGCTGGAACTTGGAATGTGAAACTTTACACACTTTGGATTCCTGATTGTTCTGTAGCCGAGAAAATGAAAACAGAAAAGGAAATGGGAAGAAGAAGAAGAATTAATACCTCTTTTGTCACCAAAACTACTGTGCAATTTCATCTATATAGCATATTCCATATTTCCTTTATTGAATATAGCATAAAAAGGAAGTTAAGAGTAATCATAGCTTTTTATCGCATTTTTGTCTTTAGAATTTCCCAGAACCTACAATGTGGGAGCCTTATGCGCTGGAATGCCCTTTTATTATTTTATTTAAAGGCCTGGAACATCCCTCTAGTAAACTTAATTTTTATCATGATCTCTTTAGTGGCTCTGGTTGCACTAGATGTTACCAAAGGAGTGCTCTAAGATTTTTCTTGCAATAAACAGAATTCACTATTTGATTCTAGTACCACACATTGTATGATACAAGCTTTCTTTTAAATTTTTATGCAGTCGTTGTACCTGATCGAGCTCTTGTTTTGGATTGGGTCTTTGCCGATGGTCCTCCTCAGAGTGCCGTTGTGTACGATAACAATCATCGGCAAGATTTTCATGTAGTTGTCCCCAAAAGCATTCCTGAAGAATTGTATTGGGCTGAGGAAGAACTTCAGATATATAAGAAACTGCAGGAAGAAAGAAGGTTAAAAGAGGAGGCAATACGTGCCAAGGTCAGTCAATACGATATTTCACTCAAAACCTTTTGAGTTAAACTTTGAAACTAAAGAACAGAAGCAATCTGAAAGTTTAGCCATCAATTGCCTAGTGTTTTACTCTGTTCTCATCCTTTTATTTCATGTGTTTGGGACAAGGACTAGCCTCTTGTGTTATGTACTTGATCTGTCCATATGGATATTGTCTCGATAACTCTGGAATTTGCAAAGATGGAACCTTCTGTGACAATAATGATAGGCTCCTTGCATTGGCTACATAGTATTTAGACTGATTTCAGCTCAAGTTTTTGAATGTCTGACCTGTATTCTCAATGTAATTTCTCATTGTAGTGTCTGATAGCTTCCATATTCCTTTTTCCGTTCTTACAGACCGAAAAGAAAGCACGTTTGAAAGCTGAAACAAAGGAAAGAACCTTAAAAAGATTTTTGCTATCTCAAAAGCACATATTCTACACAGAGCCTCTTGATATTCAAGCTGGAAGCACTGTTACAGTTTTTTATAACCCTGCTAATACAGTTCTGAGTGGTAAATCTGAAGTTTGGTTCAGATGTTCTTTTAATCGTTGGACTCACCATAAAGGTCCATTGCCACCACAGAAAATGTTGCCTTCAGATGATAGTTCTCATGTCAAGGCAAATGGTGAGTTTATAATTTTCAATTTGTTATCCTTCCTTTTCTGATATGAATATTGTGGTATTCTTATTTCTCATCAAAAAAAAATTGTGGTATTCTTATTGATATAGTATATACTCAGTCCTAATGCTTTGGTTTAATTTTGCAACAAGAAAAATAAGTCTCAAACATTGCTTGAATTGCATGGATTTGTTGCATACAGTGAGCTTGTGAATCAACTCATAAATTGAACGTGAAAGTTGGTGCACAAGACATTGATAGAACTTAAGATATCAATAGATGTAGATTGTTGAGAAACCTGATACTATAGCACATAGAGCAGTAAGAAAAAGCGCTACAATTTATTTTTATTGCATTGTTTGCACATTTTCCTATCTGTATGCAACAATTGTATCAACCATTATTGTTAAGCAATTGCATCACAGGACATGAAATGTGCTGCATTCAAAGAGCATTATGAATACAGCTATCGTGTAGATGTAGTAAGGGTTCACACAGACAATTTTACATTTTAAATGATGTTAACCAAGCCACAGGGGATCCTCTGTGATAATGAAACACGCTCTGGAAAAAGCTGATCCTATTTTGTGTTTTCTGATTTGCATGAATTTCAAAACCTAATGGTTGCTAACTCAGTGGATTTGCCTCATGGTGTATGCAGTGTCCATTGTCATTCATTGAAGTAGTGACAGCATTCATTATAGCTTAGGGACACAAATTATTCTATTGGACCATTTATATTTATATTCTGCTGTCTGAAAAAGAAACGATTTGGTGGATGGGTTCATAGTCTTGTTTGGTGCCAATATTCATTGACCATATTTTTGCAGTTAAGGTCCCATTGGATGCATACATGATGGATTTTGTATTGTCTGAGAGGGAAGATGGTGGAATCTTTGACAACAGAGATGGCATGGACTACCATATACCTGTATTTGGAGGAATTGCAAAGGAGCCACCAATGCACATTGTTCATATCGCTGTTGAAATGGCCCCTATTGCAAAGGTAATGTACTAACATGGTTATGCCAAACATTTTATTAACTTACAATTTCAGCTCCTTTCCATAAGTGTGATTTTAGTTTAGCTGTGGGCCAATGGCTTCGGTATGTAATGGTCATAAATAGGCCTTTTGGGTTGTTTTGTTTGAAAACTTTGGTGAATTATTAAGTGAAACTTTACAAGTGGTGATCCTCATATCTCTTTCTTTTCCTACGAATGTTGATCCTTGTAATCCCTTCTCCTACAAGTGTTGATTCTCATAATTTTCCCTTTCTTCTCAATTTCCTCTAATTTCTATCTTGTCCTACATCAAAACAATTTTCAAGCCCAAAAGGTTTGATTTTGAGACTAATTTTTGAATTGCAAAGAATGGTATTCCTATGTGGCTGCTCCATAGACAGAGATGCTTGCTTTACCATGATAAATGCTTTTCTTTTAGTGAAATAATTTCTACCTCTAAAAGATAAGAATTGATATGATTACAATGGAGTAATCATCATTTGTTTCTTGTGCATACTTGCCATTTTATAACTCTTTTTTTTTTAACATTAACAAATATAATCTCTGTTTCAATTGTCTATTATATTAAATATCTGCAGGTTGGAGGACTTGGTGATGTTGTTACTAGTCTATCTCGTGCTGTTCAAGATTTGAATCACAGTGTGGAAATCATTCTTCCAAAGTATGAGTGTTTGAACCTTAGCCATGTAAGCTCCAAGCTGTTCAGAGTCTTTCACTTTTGTTCCCTTGTCCTTTTTATTTTGACCTCATTTATATATTAGTGAAAGCTGTAGGTATTATATTTGGTCACTTACAATCTTGGAGTTTCAAGTCATGGCAATTCTTTGAGTTTTCAGTAGTGTAACAGTGGTTTGATTGGAAGCTGTACTGTGTGTTGATAGCCATGAAATATTAAGGGAGTTCCTCACAAGACTCAACTTAAAAACTTCTGCTGGCCTCTTTTCATAATTTTTCACTTTCCTTAAGGAGGAAATGGCCTTTTTACAATAAGAACAAGAGCTAACTATTAATCAAATAAACAGCTTGTTTTGAATGCTATTATACAGTGGCAATGAGGCATAATGTCCCTAGAAATGAAGTTATCCACTATGTTTGTATAATTATGGAAAAAATAATGTATTGAATAAATAACCTTTTAAAAGGACATATTCTGTAATAGGTAAAAGATCTTCAGTATCAGAGGAGCTATTCGTTAAATGGGACAGAGATAAAAGTTTGGTTTGGGAAGGCGGAAGGCATTTCTGTTTACTTTTTGGAGCCTCAGAATGGGTAACTCTTTGCTTTGCTACACCTGCAAGTGTTTTCTGCTTATATGAGTCATACTAATCATTTTTGGGCAATTTCTTCTCTCTCTCTCTTTCCCTCCCTTACGCAACCATATAGCCCCACACGCATGTGCATTTTGTTCTGGACTAAATGGCTGAAAACTACATACATAACTACTGTGATTAATCAAGTTCACAGGGTACCTTGCCTAATTTACTAGTCTAAACTGTGTTTTTTTTTTCACTAATTTGGACACTATTGGTCTTCTAGGAGAAAGCATAACAGTATTCATAACTGCTTAATATTTGTATCCATCCTGTTGATGATATGCATATTTCATTCCTTTAGGCATTGCTTGGTCAAAATCAATATATGAAATCATACCCACATGTTACTCATCAGTCCAACTCCAATTGATTCCTCTTCGTGGCTTGGGTTGTCAGTAACAGAAATGGCAAAATTTGATGCATTGAAATTTTGGTAGTATACCTTAACCATGTGCTAGAAGGGTCCTTAAGAATCATTCATTCCCTTGTGTAGTTTGGCTATTTCAACCATATTGAAGAGACTGATGGTGTTGTCCTCTTTGAGTGTTGAATTGTCTTGGATGTTGCAGTATGGAATCTTTGCAATGCATGATCCTAACTATTCCAACTGAAACTTACTGATGCATTCAACAGAATTAAACTGGGGAAAAGAAACCCACACTAAAACATGTAAATCTGTAAATGATATTTTCAATCTCTGTGAATAAGAAATTGTCTGAAGGGTCCTGCTGCATTTTCTCTTGCAGAATGTTTCAAAGGGGCCGCATCTATGGATGCCAAAATGATGGAGAGAGATTTTTTTTTTTTTGCCATGCAGCTCTTGAATTTTTACTGCAAATTGGATCTCATCCGGTGAGTTTAGTGCCTTAAGCTGTTGTCACATTGTTAGTCATTCTGTGCTACCATGGTTACAAGTTGTTTTTGTGTTGCCTATCTCACAGCAACTGGTAAAACATTCTTTATGCTGGCATAACATTGCTTTCACTAGCTTTTCAATTGCTTGTACTCATGCATAATGAAGTTGATGCCATGTGTTGCAGGACAAGCTCTCTATAAATTGTCTAGGATTTAGAGATTTGTTTATCCTGCATGTCTATGCCATCCATTGTTACATACCCCAAATGGCTCAAGCGGATGTATTGCTATAATTTCTCATCTAATGACACCTGGGGCCTGTTGTTGCACTATGAATAATTTTCGTTCTTGTCTATTGACAGTCAATTTATGCTGACAGGATATTATCCATTGCCATGATTGGTCTAGTGCTCCAGTGTCATGGTTGTTTAAGGACAACTATAAGCACTATGGTCTCAGCAAGGCTCAGATAGTCTTCACTATTCACAACCTGGAATTTGGGGCAAGCAACATTGGAAAAGCTATGGCATACTCTGACAAGGCTACAACTGTGGGTTTTTGTCATTTTATTACCTTATGTTTCTATGTTTACATCTGATTGATTCATGGTTTCACCCATTCCAAAGTTGTTTGGACATTTGTCATGCATACTTTGATTGTTCCTGATCTACTTTGTGATTGTCATCCATCCAAAGTTTTGCAGTCCAAAAGCATCCAGATGAGGCCTTAATTTCTATTTCACTTCATGGATTTTGGTGTCCACTGAAACGAAATATACTTCGATAATTTTGGTGACAAATCTCTATGATTGCAGTACTTGGCTGGTAATATGTTGACTACATTGAGTAGAAATATGTCCAAGTATGAAAGAGTTATAAGTTTTGGAAGTGAATGAGATGGTAGTAAGAGTAATTTTGATTTATGCCTTGCTGGAGGTAGTGGAGACAGAGTTCTTTCTCTTGAAATTGTATATGTGGTGGTCTTTTATGCTTTTTGACTTGATTGATATTTTGAATGGTGAAATTTCTTTTGTTATCAAGAAGGGGGAAGCTTATGTAGGACTTTTATGATATCCTTTATTTTGCCATTGCCATTGTTGCATCTGACTAATTTGGTTTTGCATCTCCAGGTTTCTCCCACATATTCAAGGGAGGTTGCTGGACATCCTGCCGTTGCTGCTCATCTCCAGAAGCTCCATGGAATACTGAATGGAATTGACCCCCATATATGGGACCCTTACGATGATTGGTCCATACCTGTGAGTGTATTTGAATAATCTTTTAAAGTTCTTTGAGCAGTGAGTCTTGAATTTGAGTCCTAAAGTTGTTGCTGCTTCCTCATGTAGTTCTTCTATTAGGATAGGGATGAATGAAACATTCAGTTAAGGGTGAGGTTACCAAGTCCTTGAATTTGAATTTGAAGGAATTTAGTGTGATGTAACCCATCAGAAAATGCATGAGGTTATCTTTTCCTTTTCTTTTAGTGGAGATATTATGCCTCTCTTGCTTTTCCCTTTGTATTTGCTTTTCAAGGTTGAAAATCATACATTGGAACTACATGCATTGGTTTATGTTTTTGGTTGTTTTCTATAATTTGGTCTTGGGATTGATGTAATTTTAGCCAGTTGAGTTGTTGCTTGATTCACTTGATGCATGCTTTACCAGGTATCCTACACTTCAGAGAATGTTGTCAAAGGCAAAAAGGCTGCTAAGGTAGCCTTGCAGCAAAGGCTTGGTTTAAAACAGGCTGATCTTCCTTTAGTGGGAATAATTACACGCTTGACACATCAAAAGGGAATACATCTCATTAAGCATGCAATTTGGCGCACTTTAGATTGCAATGGACAGGTTATATTTCTCTGCCACTTGCACTAGCTTGGAACCACCAGCCAATGCCATAAATGTCATGGTCCTATCACTGCAATCCATTTTCAGATTCTACGTGAGCAATATAGCATTGTGGTTTGATATGAGAATTTGATGTGTTTTAAATGTTTTATAATCAAACTGAAAATATAGGAATAAATAACTAGAAAGCACAAAAAGGGAGCCTTGCAAGCTTAATATTCAATTTAATGGATATCAATTAAGAATCAAGGGAAACGCCTATTTAGACATAGCATTATGATGATAATGATGAGATTTATGTTGCTATGAGTCTTAATACCCCAGCATTACTCCTATGAGAAATAGAAGTCTGCAATAAGAGCTAAATAACATGTTACATTCATGTCTAAACTTAATTGCATTGGCTTTTCCAGGTTGTGTTGCTTGGTTCAGCTCCAGACCCTCGTATTCAGAATGATTTTGTGAATTTGGCCAACCAGTTGCATTCCTCTCATGCTGACCGTGCTCGCCTTTGTTTGACTTACGATGAGCCCCTTTCACATTTGGTATGCTCTCAATGAAACTCCATATATTTGAACTTGAGTTGATATTTAGCTCTTGCACCTGCAAATTGATCCTGACAAATCCTGACTTTTTTTTTTGTATATTTTCTTCACCATTTTGTAGATATATGCAGGTTCTGATTTCATACTAGTCCCATCAATTTTTGAGCCTTGTGGACTCACGCAACTAATAGCTATGAGATACGGTTCCATACCCATTGTACGAAAAACTGGAGGTGTGTTTATGCATAGCTGCTGAGATGTTCTCACAACTGAATGAAGAATGATCTTTTAAATTATCTAATATTCAGAAATATTCTTTTGATAGATGGAACATTTGAAAATATTGGTATTTCTTCTTAATTAAGTGAGCATACCTCATTTTGTCGAGTAAAATTTAACTACTTGCATTGAGTCCCTTGTTACTTTTGAGATCAATGTCAAGCTTTCAAGTATTTCATTTGTCCTATGTTATTCTCATGTAGGACTTTATGACACTGTGTTTGATGTGGATCATGACAAAGAGAGGGCAGAAGCACAAGGTCTTGAGCCAAATGGATTCAATTTTGATGTAGCTGATGCTGCTGGCCTTGATTATGCTTTAAATAGGTGAGTGGGTAAATGTTTGCTTTGTTGCAGGTATTTGTGTCCCCTTCTCTGGCTAGGGAAAAGAGGAAAAGAAAGAGAGAGAGAAAAAAAAAAAAAAAAGAAAACAAGGGAGCAAAATTGGAATGCCTAAATACAAGGAGGATATCTTAAGTGGCCCCCCACTTGGACTTTTGATGGGAGCCATTGGCAACAGTGGCCAGAGTCATAGAATTCAGTATAGTCTCTTCTCATTTTTCTATCATGCAAATTCTACTTGTTACTGGAATTCATTGACCTCATGCGTGAACTCAACGCCCATGCAAATATATAGTCTTAACCCACACAAACATGCATATCCGTGAGGTTTTTTTATGTAAGTTTGCTTGGCGGTATCCATTTTCAATTTAATTTTCAGGGCAATGTCTTCCTGGTATGATGCTCGGGATTGGCTTAACTCATTATTCAAAAGAGTGATGGAGCAAGACTGGTCTTGGAATAGGCCTGCTCTTGACTACATGGAGCTTTATCATGCAGCAAGGAAATGAAAGAGAGGGAATTAGTTAAAGGCAGAAACACAATATGCAACTCAACCCCGCCATAGTTTGTACAGGTTTCACGTCACCCCCATCAATTTAGCCTTTGTTACTCAATAGCTTGATTACTTGTCTATTCCAAAAATCAACTGAGTTGGCATCATTCTTAAAGATTGAAATAGTTAATCCAGTTTTGGCTTAAAGCATCAAGTTATAGCTTTTCAAATTGATGCATTGTACACTTAACCAGTGGTTAACGTTCATCTGTGCTTATTCATCTCTCTATGTATCAAGAAAAAAAAAAAAAGGGTAAGTAGTCAGGGATTTAAATCCTTGCTTCTCACTCTCTGGGGCTATTTAGTTTGGTTGGAAGGCTTGCCGGTCTGGTGGGACAAATGATGACAATTGTTAATTGAAGTTCTTACTTATTCATGCATGCTTCGCTTGAATTCATACCACTGAACTGTTTTATTCTGCTGCAATGAATTCTCGAGTGAATGTAAATATGGCGAGACAGCTTGTGTGCTGGAAAAGATTTGATTGTGCGTCTCTTTGTACCAATCAAAATGGCAAGATACAACTTGGCAATCAAATCTCATAGGATTGTCATTGTCTTCTTATCGAGTGCCTTCCAACTCACTTACACGTAGGTTCGCGTACTTCTCTCATTTCATCTATTGTAAGCCATCTTTTTAAGAGCTATCCTAGAGCAATCAATTACATTTAGTTACAATTGTGATGGAATCTAGAGGGAAGAAGACGTCCAATGGTTAGCCTAGTCGGTGGAGTAGGTGTATTCTTTGCCTTGTCAATTAAGTTTCGAAGCAATCCATTTTTGTAAATCTTTTTTTTTTTTGGGGGGGGGGTCCAATTGGATTGGAAGGGGAGGATTCGAGCTCCAAATTTCATCGTAAGGTTCAGACTTGGTTGTCATTAGGTTATACTTTAGTAATTAGTCTAGATGGTCTATCTTCAACTTACTCGAATGTTCGAGTAAATACAAAACACGATGTGTAACAGCATCCGATCACAATTTAATAATAATAATAATAATAATAATAATAGTAGCAGTAGTAGTAGTAGTAGTAGTAATATGGTAGTAATATAGCAATATAGAGAGAGGGGGGGGGAAGTTCACTTTGTAATATAGCTCTTTTTTTAATGTCAGATGACGAATCTAAAGGCAGATTTATGCAATATACAGCGATTGGAATTGGAGAAAGGGAGAGTGGAACATGAACAACAACTTGGCCAATGATTCGTAACATGATCACAGTTGCAAACTAGTCCTAGTTAGCAAAGGACCAGCTTGCCTTAATAGCCATCAAAAGTTGCCTCATCTCTTTGTTGGCAATGAGGCGACCAAGAATGGTGGAATTGATAGTTTGGGGTGATTAGCCGTGGCCTCCTTTTGTTGAACTTGCAAATAAGATTTTGAGATGGCATATTCGGCGGAGAAGTTTAAAATTGGGCTGTAAAGAACCCCACTAAATCAACCCCAAAAGTGAAGTGTGCTCACCTCACCTCATCTCATCTCATCTCGTCTCATCAGAAGTCAAGTGAGTTGCCTTGCTTTGCTCCTTTTTGAATGGTAGAAACAACTCCATTTTTATCCGATAATTTAGTGGCTTTTTTATGAGTTTCTTATTTGCCTCGTGGGAGTGTGACATCTCCTACTAGGATTCCACTTTCATGTAAGCTCACACTATTCAGTTTCTTTGCCCACATCCCCTCCCCCGCTATTAAAAAAAAAAAAGAGGCAATTGCAGGAAATGTAACGCATGCATGTATATTAATTAATGTAAAAATCTGACCTCTTGCTCCTTCACTTTCAATTTAATAAAAATGTAACTACATCGTCCTGTAATTAGCTAGTATATTTTTAACCTCCAATTAGACTCTCCAATCCAAAACCCTAGACGAGTGACAAGAAGAATTATGAAATTGGGGAGAATTTATAAAATAATTAAAGTATTTTTATTTTTGAAAATTTTCGTCAATTGTGGCTGTAGTTTAGTGGTAAGAATTCCACGTTGTGGCCGTGGAGACCTGGGCTCGAATCCCAGCAGCCACACTAATCCGAATCGACCGACTGCTTTTTTACCCTTTGTACTTTTTTTTGACACAAAGTTTTGGGTCTCCAATTATTGTAACTTAGATTAGATAAACAACCTATTTATTTTGAAAGGCGAACTACAATTCTCTTTTGTCATTTTTAATATACCAAAAAAAGAGAGAGAGAGAGAGAGGAAAAAATAAAATAAAAAAGAAATATGGGGGAGAATTAATTCATCAAGGCAAGGTTACACTTCTTGGCTACCATGCAACAACCCATCTTTCTTTCGGGCTTCTGCATGCTGACCCCAAAAAAGCGTTGACCCAATCACTTCATCACACCACCAAACCTTCCGGAAATGACACCTTACCATATCCACGGCAACCCCCCCCCCCCTCTCTCCAAGCCTTCAACCCTTTTTTGGCCCCTGCAAAACTTGGAAAGCAACAATAGCACACGAAGTAACAGAAGATTAGTCACAGCGATTGGTGTGACTTTACACCTACAAACATCTAATTATAATTATTTTATATATATATCTAACAAAATGAAAATGTTTTAACTATAATTATATATTTATTAATTTAATCGACTTTTTTATTTTATTATTTTCCCGTAATGGAAGTCTAACAACAATACTCTCTCTCTTCCCCCCCCCCCCCCCAATGATCTACTGAAATCCCCCAAAACCCACGAAGCATTGAAGAGAGGAAGTCACAGATACAAGTTAGAGTCACAGGGTTTTTTTTTTTTAAAAAAAAAAAAAGAGTTGGGGGGGGCGGAAAAAAGTACCAACCCCACCCCACACCGCATTTATCAATGCAACCGCATCCAATACTCAATATATTCCCTACTAATATATATATATATTTCACATCCAACTTCAATAGTTTGCCCTTTTGTACAACTCTTCCTTCCTTCTAGACACTCTTTAAAAGTTTGCTACGCACACATACACACACTCACACACCGCTTTTTACACCCTGCTTCATGAGAAGTGAATTCCGGTGAGTAATTAGAGAGGATAAGGTTACTGAAACCCTGTGAGGCTGGTCCAACCAGCTAAGTTCTCACCACCTTTCCCCAAAACAAAAACCAGCCTTTTCAGTACACAAACACAGTAACCTTCGTTAAATTGCTTAAAAATAACACAAATAATCAATTTTGCTGTAGGCTTAATACTGCATGCCCATAAACCCCATTTCAAGAAAGAAACCTCTAAAAAAAAAAAAATAATAAAATAAAAAAAAAAAATATATATATATATATATATATATATATATTGTTTGGCTTTTCTTTTTCCTCTACATACATATAGGTGGTAGTAGACATGGTCTTTATATATGACATTTTTTATTTCTAGGTTTTGCTCTGCGCTGCCACCTCTCATTGCCTATGCAAAAACCCACCGCCCACCTATTTGTTATGGACGTTACTTTCTGTGGGCGCTTGGACTAACCGTACTAATGCCAACCCACATACGGAGACCATTTCCCGGTAAGCAGATAAAAGAAAGTTGCAAGAAACTGGGATTCTAATCAAAACCCACCAATCCACCATCATTTTCTTTTGCTTTACGTGTGGTCTGAGAGGGCATTGAAGTCTTAAACCCCAAATTTTATTTTCTTGTCTTTTTCTCTTCTGCGGTTGCAGTAGCGTACCATTTTCGCCTTAAAATCTGTGGCATCTTTGGAGGCATTTTGGCCGCGGTTAATTAAGGGGGGGTCGGTCTTTCGCAGCTTCCCCTCTATTGTTCTAGCTTGGATAGGATAGGTTTCTTACTAACATTGCCATTTAAAGACACCTTTGAAAAGTTCTACTCCTTTTTGGAGGGTATTGAAACAAGGCCAAGGTAGATTCCTGTATTATTCTCTTGCACCTTTCTCCTTTTGTATTCCCAATACAAACTCAGTTTTATCTCGTTACTAAAATACTAAAGGAAAAAACCAAAAAAAAAAAAAAAAGAAAAAGACACACCATTAACAGCAAACACCACCCCCCTTGTACTCTACCTATTTATGCTCAAGAAAGCAACTTTATTGCTGCTCAAATTCTCCCCCTTTTTCTACCCTCTCATCTTTTGGCATGTAAAGCTTTTATTTTTTTTTAATAATTATATTCTAGCAAAACCAGCAATGGCAGATTGGCATGGCGCAATGGAAAAAGGCAGAGGTGGTCATGGTTATTTTAGAAGATCAATGAGAGATGAAGATTTTGAGGAAGATGATGTATGGTCAGTTGTGAAGGACAGAGAAGACTCAAGTCCCAAGATCAGAAAATATAAAGGCCACTCCTTTGGTTCATCTTCTGGTACTACTGCTGCTGCCGCATGGCACGTCCCTAGTGCTCCAAGAATGATCCCAAGAGCAACATCTCATGAAGCCAAGGGGGTTCAGCAGTCATCTGCTCCTATGAACATCCCTGATTGGTCAAAGATATATGGGAAAAATGTAAGACTGGACTCTTGGGCTGACAATGGCACAGCCTGTACTGATGGGGAATATCATCAAGGATATGGCTATCAGAACGATGACATTAATTGCAATGATGATGATGAAGAAGGTAATGATGACGGTATTGTCCCTCCACATGAGTGGCTAGCTAAGAAGCTTGCAAGGAGCCAGATTTCTTCTTTTTCTGTGTGTGAAGGGATTGGGAGGACACTCAAGGGAAGAGATCTCAGTAAAGTCAGGAATGCTATCTTGACAAAAACTGGTTTTCTAGAGTAATTTCATGTCCTTACCGCCATTACAAAACCAAGATGTTCCATATCCTAAGTATCTTCATCATGGTATGGTGGCATCACCCCCATCTCAGTTTTATCCCTTTTTGCTTATAGGTGTCCAAAGCCTAATCTTGTTATTGTAGTTAATATAATTGTTGTTGCTAAATGTGTTATCTATCGTAATTGGGCGACGTAGAGAAGCTAGAGCTGCCTTTTTGGCTGACGAGAAAGAGAGGGAAGAAAATGTAATTAAAAAAAAAAAAAGAGCAAGATTGGAACTTTTGGCAGTCTCTGAAATTTTGTCTGGTAGCCTGGTAGAATTTGTGTGTTTTTGGGTAATTGTAGTCGACCTGTATCTGTGGATATAAAAGATGGATTAGTTTA
This sequence comes from Ceriops tagal, assembly GCA_021533255.1. NCBI lineage: Eukaryota > Viridiplantae > Streptophyta > Magnoliopsida > Malpighiales > Rhizophoraceae > Ceriops > Ceriops tagal. The sequence continues at coordinate 9,206,885 of CM038607.1, forward strand.
ATGTTAACATCTTCCTATCTACTTATGGCTGCTTTAGCCACTTTTTCTTATTGATCTCAGCAGTCCTGCTCTATGCCTGTCTCCTGCTCTCTCGTTCACTCTCTGATTGCTTTTGTTATTTTCATAGCTTGCTTTTGTTTCTTTTAAAATCCATAATTCAGTTGTCGGAAGCCTGAACTGGCTGTAACATTGGCTATTACATCATAAAATGCACCACTTTCTACTTCCACCCAAGTTTTTAACTCCTTTGAACCTCCCACTGACGACAAAGTTTGGTACCATATCAATCTCACTCAAAACTACTAGCTATCAACTTTCACTAAAATTTGCCACAACTTTTTTTTTTTTCGGTATATGGTAATTAAAGTCTACATTTTGTAGAAATTTTAAACTAAAAAAAAAAGGAATTTGGAATTTTAATGTTACCTCTGAAAGTTGTCCTTGTGACCAACCAGACTAGTGTAGTTATACAATCCATGGCTTCAAACGGTTAGGAATGAAGAATTCAGAATCCATTGACAACCCCATTCGAAGCTTATCAAGGGGGCTACCGCTAGTGTGTACCAAGTTTAGGGAAAGGGAAGGGAAGGGAAGGGAAGGGAATTCTCCTGTCACTTGTTTATCAGTAATTATACTCTTCAAACTAAAACATCAGAGAGTTTGGTTAGGCCCCTGCCGCCGACAGGGAATATCAACGATTTTCGTTTGCAATATTCTCCCCACTACTCCTTGCACTTCCTTGCCTCTGCGAGCTTTTAAAATGGTGGAAGCATCCTCCAAGGACCACTCAAAGCTTCGTATCTTTTTCTTTACCATCGACCCACAAAAGGAAAGACGAAAAAAAAAAAAAACGTTGTACCAAGTGATAATTGAGTGGTTCTTCCACTATAGTATAGTAGTTGTAGTTCTGTTGTCCCAAAAAAATGAAGAAAGTTGTTGTAGTCCTACTACAAATAAATCTTTTAGTCCCATTGCTTGCGTGGTTGCCGCTGTCTTTGATGTCCCCATTCCAAGCTGCTGTCATCGTCTTTACACACTGGACGAGGGACCAAGCACCGTATGTATGCCTAGGTTACAAGTGCTGCATCATTTGTCATTTCGCCGATGTTTTTTCCAAAGAAAACTTAAATTTGCCTGGTTGGCGATTCCACTGCATTAAATAAATGTACAATTTGTTTCCATTATCAAAACTCTGTTTTTATGATGATTATGATTATTATTATTTTTTCTTTGGTTCATGGTCCTCGACAAATGACTTAAAGCCAATCTTAGCTTTGATTAGTTAATTTCCATATATCATAAAAAATGTAAGTGAAGCCTCTAAGTCTATGTGAATCATTTTTTGCAACATAGAGAAGGAAAAGGAGAGGATTTGAGAAGAGACTGAGAGACTTACCTTGAGTATGTTGGGGCCATGACATGTTTAGGAACACACACACAAAAAAAAAAAAAAAAAAAACTCAGCTTAATGGGTTGTAACTTTTTTTTTTTTTTGGGTTAATTTTTTAAGAAAAATAAATTTATCATTAAATTTTATAACCAACGACATTAAATTCTAACTTTTAATAAATGTGGTTTTGAAGTGAGATGGAGCTGAGTATTTACAGTAAGAGGAGGGCAGCAAGCACTCAAAAGTTCAAACAGGCTTGAAAACGGGGCTCGCAGGCGCATTAATCCCAGTCCACATTTAAATTTAATCCTCATAAATGATCAAACTTAAAAAGAGTTCATCCTGCGCCCAATCCAAGCGTAACACCGAGTCGACAACTCTACTAAACCAATTCAATGCGAGCTGTCCAAACTCGTTGCCTCCCTAGGCACAACAACAGTTATACTTTGATTAATAAATAAATAAATAAATAAAAAGAGGTTTATCCAAGTTGATTACCGCCCCTCCCCCCCCCCACCCGGCTTGACCATGATCCTTATTGTTGCGTTGATAACCAAAAGGCAGCAACTTGGTAAAGAGAATAATATTATCAGAACCACCATTATATGCTAGTTTTGCAGCTAAACACACTCGCTTTCGAGACAATAAAACAAAAAAAAAAAAAAAAACAAAAAAGCACGGTAGGTTAGATCAATCATTTGACGGAACGCATGTGTGCGTGTTTAGTGCGGTGTTATTAATGGAGGAGCAGTAGCAGTAGCTACACTACTTGTCTCTGCTAATTCAATTTGCTTAACTGCCAATCTTTCGATGGAGATGGGTGGGGTTATGTAGAATTCACAACTGGTTCCAATCCATTGGACCCAACGTTACTGCTGTCGAACAACTACTAAAGAAAAGCCCAGCTCATTCATGTGCCTCGGACTAAGGACATCCTATAACATTAAGAAAGAAAGAAAAAAAAAGAAGAATAAACACAAATGCTAGTAATTTGTCTTCTTTTTCATTAAAATGCAACAATTTCTTTTATATATATATATATATATAATTAGAATTCAATAAAATCGTCATTGGCCAAGTAGTTTAGTAGTCTGAGAATGTAGAGTAGGACCCTTTTCACATTTCCACTCAATGATCGCTATCAATGAGACTGACACTGTAACTTGAAATAAAAGTTAAAAACCGGAAGAAATTGTATCGGTTACATGGTGCTTAAAATAAGGTTCACCTTGTGAAGTAACCATAAAGAAGTTCATTTGTTTGTTAGGTTAAAAAATTTTGAATTCGAGTCCTTATTGTTGTGATTTTTAGTGGGAGTAAATATATTTGCTCCCACAAAAAAGAAAAAATGCAGTTTCTTTTTAATGTTCATTTTACCCAACAACATTCATATTTACGTGAAGAACTCATAATCGTAGTATTAAAAATTATAAGAATATTTATCAAATAAATATATAATAAAAATAATAATTTAAAATTTTAATTCTCAAGAATATATATATATTATTTATTAAATATACTTATAATTTAATATTTAAATAAAATATTTATTAGAATAATTTTTAATTTTTTTCTTTTAAATTTATTGATGAATTGTTATAAATCACTATTAACAAAGTATTCTGTCTATATCAATAATTTACAAAGATAATAAGCTAATAACTCTTACAATTTAAAATTTTATAATAATTTTTTATTAGAATAATTTAGATATAAGATCCAAACATACTAATTTTTAAATAAGATATTTTGGCAATTTCAAATTTAAAAATTAATTATATGAATATCACATAAAAATTTTATCAAACATGTAAATAATATTTTATTTAAAATTTTTTATAATAAGTTAATTCATTTAATTTGTTTAACTAACAAATACTTACGCATTTGTTAAAGTATCTAACTACATTTTTTAATAAAAAAAATATAATATGTAACAGTTTCAGAGTCACATTAAAATTTAACTTTAATGATGCATTAATTATTAATATTTAAATAATAATAAATTAGTGTAATAAATATTAAAATTTAATTTTGTATTAATTATTTATATTCAAAAATAATATTTTAATAAAATAAATATTTTTTCATTATAATTTTGTCATAAATATTTTTATAAAGAATATTATCCTAATAAATTTTAATTATGTCATTATATAAAAATACTTTTAATTAATAACTAATATATTAGTTACGACCACATGCACTTACTACGAGGGACGTTCTGCTAAAATCACAGTTTATGTAAATTGTGGGAAAATATCAAGAGTGGCAGTTGACGTGTCTTCTCTTTCTGGGATGTGGAGGAGGGAGAGAGTGTTTCCCAACTCAACTCACCAACAATACTGTACTTTTTTTTTTCCTGAACAACATTGATTCTGGCTCTAGATTTGTCTAATTAGGCTCTCTCTTCTAGATTATAATTTATTATTGTTAATTTCTAGGTGGAAGGCTAGCAGAATGTCAATGAAAACCAGAGGGGGAGAGACTGCTGCTAGAACTGTTATGTCAAGAAAAGGAGCTCTTTTTCTTTGCCTTGGCAGCTTCTTTACTGGACTGTTCTTCAGTAACAGGTATTTTGATTCTTGGGTGACCTTTGTTTCGTTCAAGTTTGGATCTTTTGGCTACTTTAGTGGTTGCGTTGACCTTGTGATGTGTTTAAGCCAACTGGGTATCAATAACTTTCCAGAAAATAGTCAAGTTCTGGTAAAAGATTTGTGGAAGGAAAGAGGTCCCTTTGATTCTGTCTGTTGCTGTCGGTGCTTGTGAGTTGCGCAATTTCTTGTGTGTTTTTGAACTGCAGCTTGCCAAATTCTTGAATTCTTTCCCAGAATTGCTGTTACTCAGATTGAAAACAAATTGTTGGCGTGTTATAAAACAGTTTCTCTATAGAATTCCTGTGTTCTTATATTGGAGCATCCATTCAGTTAAAAAAAGATGGAGAGATAATTCTTCTATCATGAAATCAAATGGTGGCCATTTCAATATATTATTCTTTATCCTTCATCCTTTTTTTTTTTTCTCCTCCACCGACACTTTCATAACTTGGGAAGATAATAGATAAACATTTCATTGCTCACAACTCTATTAAGTTTTGATCATTTCTTACTTTTTGGCTGCTAAAGAACTTCAGAAACCTACCAAAAGTTATATTGTTGGACTAGCTCAATTGAGGAGAGGCTTTTGTTCCCCTGGTCAACTTTCTGAAATATCTGCTGCAAATTTAACCAAGTTACTTCCATCAGGCAGAGTCTTCTTAACCATAGATAGCCCATTATTATATAGGATGCTGTAAACCTACTTTCTCTTCTTTCTATTTTAGGCCACGTAGTTCTATGTCACTGCAGTACCGGTATCCATTGGTTATTGCTAGGAAGCTTCATCCTGTTTTATTGTTATTCCATTGTTGTCGGCATGAAATTCTTTGATCCATGTTAAGGTGATTGCTTTTAGCATATGCACACCATATTAACCAAACCTCTTGTATCAGGATGTGGACTGTGCCTGAAGAAAAGAATTTAGAATCCAAGGCCTGTAATCCACAACCTGTAAGTGCATATCACCCTTGCATTGAAGACCTGCATATTTATGTTTTGATAATCATGCATTTGATAGTTATTCTGTAGCATACGGGTTCTATTAGCATGCTAGATATAATATTACTCCATTCATCTGCCACTATCAGAAGGTTGCAAACCATATGTTCAACAACAGCCTGTTGAAAGTTTCAGAGCCACGCTATGATATTCAGTAAGCTCGATTGTGGCATTTGGTATCTGTTACAGCTGTTTCCATTGACCTTAAGGTGAAACATATAGCCCTATATGGAATGCAGGACACTGGATAATAAAATTTCAAGTTTAGAGACGAAACTGGTAGCTGCAAAAGCTGAACATCAATCTTTATTGTATGCCTCTCCTGCATCAGGCAACATGAGGAGAAAATACTTTATGGTAATAGGAATCAATACAGCTTTTAGTAGCCGGAAGCGGAGAGATTCAGTACGTGCTACTTGGATGCCGCAAGGTGAATTGGCCAGTTCCTAATTTTCTTTTCTTAAATAAGTTTCTATTTTTCCATTTTATTCTCCCTGTTCATTTATTATGTATGATAAGCTGGTCATTTCAAGATCTTAACTAGGTGATGAAAGAAAGAAGTTGGAGAAAGAGAAGGGCATAATCATTCGCTTTGTTATTGGTCACAGGTGAGTATCTCTGCATAACTGGGGCCATATGGTGGCATGCTTGTCCCGTTTTGTTGAGAACATCTGCCTACCATGGATCATCGCCCGTTAGTCATTATGAGAATATGATTCACTTGCTAGCACATTGAAATATGATTCAAAGAAAAACATGTTCTTGTGCATTTATCTCAATAAGAACTTGAGTCCATATGCAGCTGGTTCCTTATGGACAGCATCAAAGGCTAGACCTCAATGGCATTTTGTGGTAGCTGTGAATGGTTTTGTTAGATCTTTAATGTTAGCATTTGTTGAATAACCATGCCAGGTGACTTTTATCAAATGACTGTAATATATCATTTTAAAATTCCAAGTTTGGACTTTTATCTGCAGTATGACAGCTGGTGGCATTCTTGACAAAGCTATTGAAGCAGAGGAAATGACATATGGAGATTTCTTGAAACTGGTGATATTCCTGTCTTGTACTTGAATCAGGAATTGTTTAATGAGCTGCTTAATATTCTCAAAGAAAGCAGAAAAACAGGTTTGATACATGTTCATTGCTTATTGTCCATATCCTGTGAGCAGGAACATGTTGAGGGCTACCGGGAATTATCTGCCAAGACAAAGACATACCTTATTACTGCTCTTGCTTTGTGGGATGCAGAATTTTATGTCAAAGTGGATGACGATATTCATGTAAATATAGGTGAAAGGAATTTTTTAATCTTTGCCCCCTTCATCAATTCATGATTGTACTTCCATATTGATAGTTGTGTAAGATTCCACTTTCAAGCATGCAGTCCACTGCATAAGTTTCTTTTTCATCTGGGCTTTGTTGTGGAAAATAAGGATCGTTTCCTAAATGATGAATGATGAACAAAATTAAAAGTGGAATGGAACAGGTTTTTACATTTTTTTTCTCTTGTATTCATTGCATTTCTTTCATCTCGCTGAGCTCATTTTCTCCAATTAACCACAGGTTCACTTGCTACTGTTTTAGCTGGGCACCGTATGAATCCTCGGGTTTATATTGGTTGCATGAAGTCTGGTCCAGTACGTGCTAAAAGGTGAGCTTAGTCACCTCTGCCTTATCAATGAGTTTCTTATTTGAATGCTGAATTTTCGTACTTGTCCATGAAACAGAGGAGTGAAATATCATGAACCAGAGTATTGGAAATTTGGAGACAAGTACTTTCGTCATGCCTCAGGACAGCTTTATGCCATATCAAAAGATTTGGCAACCTATGTCTCCGTAAACCAGTAAGTTCCATGCACTGTGACCTCTTTTCTAGACGGTAGGTTTAAACCTCTCATTACTCATGATAGCATACCAAGGTTTAAGCAAAGTTCTTTGTCCAGTTTGAGTTTTTTTGTGGCTATGTGTGTTTGATCCGTGCATTCTGGATGTTTAGGAACTTTTTTCCAAGATATGTTTATGAAAGACAGCTAAATGTGTTTTTCAATTGCCAATCAATTTTGTTATGTTAATGTTGTTTGCCAATTTTGTCAGGCATGTTCTGCATAAATATGCCAATGAAGATGTTTCACTGGGATCTTGGTTTATTGGTTTAGATGTGAAGCATGTGGATGATAGGAGACTCTGTTGCGGAACGCCCCCAGGTAAATTTCATACAGACACAAACAGAGTTTGACAAGAAAGTCATTCCAAATGATTGTGTTCCAATCCAATTAATAAGGAACTCCTATCTTTTTCATTTTCCCTTTGCATCTACAATAGCCAGTTCAGTCAGTGATAGGTGACAATTGATAAGCCTAATGCCTCAATGGGCCATGCATGCCATTTCATTTCATGCCTCCGAAGACAGATATGTGTTTTAGTAGTAACAGTTGGATAAATTCCAGATTGAAATTGCATCTCTTTGTACTCCTACCTACTACAAATCTTCCAGTCATTCTAATTTCCCGTGAATCATTGCTAGTATCTGGAAGTGGTTAGAATTCCTTTAGCCTAATTTTTCTGTTAATTTTGTATTTGTGTCGATTGGAGAACTCGTGATATGATATGTTCCTGCAGACTGCGAGTGGAAGGCTCATATTTGCAGCTCTGTTGATAGGATCATGGAACTTCACAAGCACTGTGGCGAAGGTAGCCATGCTTTACGGAATGCAAGTTTCTGAAAGAGCAGCCACTGCCTTCCCAAAACTCTGGAAAGGCAACACGCGAAAGCATGTCAGTGATCCTTTCCCCACATCTTTATACAAATGTATAGCATTTACTCAGAACAAAACCATAAAAAACATTGTGGAAATGTGGGAAAAGACTTAGTAAAGAAGCCAACCCGAGACAGCACCAAGGAAGAACGGAGAGGCTGTAACAACCAATTTTTTGAGTGGTTGGAGGGCCTTTTTTGGGTTCTCTTCCATGGCCACTGAGAACTTAATAAATTGAATGTAAATCTCATTCTTCCAGGACACTATGCTGCCTTTTGGTCAATAAATGAATGTAATGTCCCTCTATCATGGATGTTCTCTCTCTCTTTGTGCCAATTTTATTGTTTCCTCTTAATGGCGTTTTATTTTCGTACTCAAACATTCATTCTGTAGATCTAACGGCCTGAGACATGCTTAGACCGATGGAGTCCTTATAACATCACTCAATCAAGCAAACCAAGTTGTGAACTTCTGGGGTCGGGCAATTATGGTTGCCCTATCTATCATACTGAAAATTCAACTTTAATCTTCTTTAGTTATGCGGCTTGGCTGCGTTTTTTTTTTTTTTTTTTATTTTATTGGGCGATCTTCATTCTATCAATGAGATTTAATTCAATGGTGCTAAAATCATTTTCAGGGTCTTGGATTCAGAATCAAGGTCAGAGTCAATTAACTGAAACTAAAAATCTATTCTTGGTATGTATTAAAGTGTCCCTTCAAATATAAACTTAGCACAACAAAATCAAATTCAAAGTTTTCCAATACCCCACAATAAAATGATTCTTGATAGTAACATGCTTGTAACAGAGAATATGCAAGAAACGCATAAATGGTAACGAAAACGGATAAAGATAATCAAGTTGTCCTGCATGCAACTCAAAATCCAAACAGCATAAAGAGTCTAGAGTTTCAAGAGACACGACGAGTCTAGTATTCTTGCCATGACATAAAAAATAACCATAATTTCTCAGAAAGGCCATACCTTGAAATTTGTAAACAACTTTTAGTTACCAGGAAAGGGGAAAAAAGAAAGAAAGAAAGAAAGAAAAAAAACTATATAAGATTTAAGATAGAAAATGTAGTACGTGATATTGGCACGGCTCAATCAAATAACAGAGGTCCAGATGTGGAACACTGCTTTCTGATTGAACCGCGCCAATATCTCGTACGCCTTTTACACTCTTACGACTACTTCATTTACCTAAACATATATAGGATGTACAACAAAAAGAGACAGAAGAAAATAACAATATAAAAAGATTGAAACACACATAATGTATTATCTGACATGGGCTGGAGTTACTTGTTATAAAACATGAAAAAGTAACTGAATAACACATGCAAAGCTCCATACTAGTCTTGGGGTAGCAACTGAATAATCTAAAAAGTAGCTAGACATAAAGAGAAAGCTTCAGCTCAAATAAACAAATTTGAACAAAAAGAATCTAAAAGAGCTTTAAGTTGGTCTGTGATATACAATCTTTGACAGTAATATCAAACTAACAATAATAAAAAAATAAAAAAATAAAAAGCTTCAAGTGACTCAACAAATCTGCAATATTGTACATACAGAGAGAGTACCAAAGATGCAGAAAAAAAAGCGCAGGACTAGAAGTGGATGTCCTGTGACTGAGGCTACGAATCATCACTTAACGTGTGTGTGTGTGTGTGTGTGAGAGAGAGAGAGAGAGAGAGGGGGGGAGAGGGAGAGGGAGAGAGGTAGGGAGGGAGAACTTGGGGGATGGAAGATGGGGATGCATTTGGCCTAGCTATAAGAAGAGGGTAGCATTAAATTTGTCACCTACCCATCAACAGAAGGCAAGTTGGTATGCTGAGTATAGAGCTTATATAGAAATTTGCATAAACCTCTCCGTGAGCTTTGAATTAGTATTAATGAGCTTTGAAGAAGGCAAGCATGTATGTTGTTGTAGTGCCGGTGCCACTCTGCCACTGTCATTTTGATTTGAATTTCAAAAAAGCCGGTGCAAAGCAGTAGAGATGCAAGTCTTTGGTCGGTGTATTTAATTCCTAGGCTCTGCGCAGCTGGGATTCTATCAAACAACTCTGGTGGCACATTGATATCTTGAGGGGCCAAAAAAAAAAAAAAGATCAATAATTAAACGCGGTGACTTATTGTCTGGTTCACGTAAAGTAAGTTTTGAGTATGTTCGTATCTAATGACACGTTTTTCTAGTTTTTAATGGGTCAATAACACATTAGTGAAAGGGCATGTTGGCGATTAAAGGCATAAGCCTGATTTACGTTCTCATGCAGACTCAACCGACCATAAGCAATTAGCCACAAAAATTGATGCTAATTGTCAAAATTTTATCGTCTTCATTTGTTATTATTTGAACTTGACGTATTGAATGTGGAATCCATCGTATGATGGAACAGACGGTGGGTCTAATATTTGATGTGTATTTCATGAAATAAATGGGAGATGCCACGAGGTGATAACCTCGTATTAACAATAAAAGAGGTCGTTTAGTTCATAATTCGAAATTAAAATTGAAATTGAAATCGAAATCAAAACGAAGTAGAATTGAAAATAGAATAATTCATTTAAGAGCATGTTTGGCTTCTCTTGAAATTCCAATCAATTATCTTTGTAATCAATTAACTTGATTTGAAATTAAAACTAATATTAAATGTAATACAATATTTAGATCACGGTTAATATAACAGAAACATTGCTGAAATTTTGAAAATAATGAAATGTAAAAAAAACGTTACGAAATACAAAAAATATATATATATATATATATATATATATATATATATATAATATTAAAGTTTAAGATATTATAATCACTATAAAAATAAAATACAAATAAAATTTATAATAAAAATTATTCTAATAATAATAATATACTTCACAATAATAACCAAAAATATAAAATCTAAATTTAAAAAATTAGCATAAAAGATTTTTGTAATAATAATCATTGATTAATTGATCATTTAAATATTTTATAATCTCTAATTTTTTTTCTCATTATAATACTATTATTATTATTAACATGTATTTATATTAATATTTAAAACATATATATATTTTTAATAGTATAATAATAATTATTATTGATAATTTAACTCTTATTATAATTTCTAAATACTTCATGCTATTATAATGCATAATTTAATTATTTATCATCATTATATTATTATTATGACATATTTTTATTAACATTTTATATATAATATTTATTTTTGGTATTTATCATAATATATTGTATTATATTTATAATTATTTTCATATATTTTTAAAATGTGTATTTACAAGAGAAGGAATGAGAATGAAATTATATAAGAGAAGGAGAAGAATAGTGATTTTCATGTACATGAAAATTTCATACACATAAGCCAAAAATCGAAGAACTCAGAGAGAGGGAGAGAGAGAGAGAGAGAGAGATTTTTATTACTAAATTGAAAAATATTGAACCGAACCCCCCAAAGGGTGCCGGAAGACTTCTTTGTTTCCAACATATGGTGGACTACCAACAACCCAAGCACTTCCGTCTCCTCATTGAATGTGGCGTCCGTGGAGGAAGAACTCATTAATTGGCCAAAGCATGCGTGCACTTAACAAAGCATCAGTCCCGTATAACAAAAGGCCTCCTCCGTAATCTCCAGGACCATGACTAGTGGCTTGATTACATAAATTGCTGATGTGTAATCGAAGAATGTAGCATCTCTATCTGGTCAGTGAGGCAAGGAAACTGTTTGTGGCCGTCTACTACAAATCAAGATGTAAATACCCTTTTGCTTTGAGTGTAAAACAAGATAGACACTTTTCATGTTTCATTACCTTCTTTTTTCAAAAGACAAGTAGTGTGCATAAGACAAATAATGTGCACTCTTGACATCTCCGCACTTGATTTATTGACGTCCTCGTCAAGGCATCCTTGGTGTGTCGGGCAGTGTGTATCTTCTTTCCAAGTAACCTGTTAGGATATATAGTTCTCGAATTTATATGACACAAGGTCCTTCTCTTCTTCGAAGATGTGGGAATTAAGCAGTGTATACCCGTAACGCAGTAGCTCCTCTTATAAGGTAGCCAAGTAATCTAGCCACTTTATCATTACAATTTTAAGAGTTTAATCATAAGCAAAAGCCAAGGTTACTCAAGGTTTTGGTAAATTTCATTTTTAAATTTGGTTCTTAAAAGATGGGTTTATAGGAACTTGAACTTTGTCTTAGTTGCATGGAACATGAGATTATGTATGGTCAGTTCGCACTTGAGTTCTTATATTGTTCATGATTTTATATTAAATGAATTTGCACATTATGAGGTAGGAAAAATATGGGAAAAATTGATGTAATCTGAATAACTTAGTTTAATAAATTTAAAACTCAGATCAATTTGCATTGATTGAAAAAGTTAATATTTATGAACTGTAATAGTTAAAATGCAAAATGAATAAATATTCAACTAACTCGCGCTTAAAATGGTCCATCACCCGGTTGACTTGAATTTAACTCTACCTGCCTCTCCGCCGCATCTGAGGCCAAGTCGGGCAAGATAAGTTTCAAACATACAAGCAGATCAGTGACCATACAGAAAACAAGAGGCTAAGAGATACACTTCCTTCAGTTGGCCATAGGGTGGAGATGGATGACGGCCCCCAACAATTTCTAAGCATGGGTCGTCAATGGTGGCCTCACCCAATCAGGGTTTGCATGACGTTAGACGTGCATTCATTGCTTTGCTACATTTCAGAGCCCATGTTCTACGAAGATTCGAGCATTTAACGCATGCATCTCGATTAAAAGCAGTGCCGGCAGAGACAGGTAAGGTGAAGCCATTAAAACTGTGGAATTTAGTGAGGGTAAAAAGGAGCATTCGTACTAATTTGTCCACTTGGGCAATTCGAACCCAAAAATTTCACAATAAATGCTTCTTGTCTATTGGAGACTTCATGCACAATATTGACGCGCGCGCGCGCGCACACACACATGAAGAATAAGAATAATAATTTCAACATTATTAAAAATTTCACTAAGAATAACTCAGACGTGTCACTCTACTGAAATTTTTGATCAATTAAGGGGTAATTCACATAAAATGTAACATCTATTAGTTGACATTACAATTACATATTATGCCATTTAGCTCTAACATTACATTATTCATGAAACTTCGCACAAGATACTCCCACCATTGTGTAGTTTCGATCGGCCACTAATGTTTTGGTTGTGCCCTCAAGCGATGGCTAGGTTAATTGTGCATAGGAAACCTCAAGGCATGAGGTGATTAATCATAAAGATCGCATATGTAATCTGATTTTAATGATTTTAACAAGACATAAGGGAAAAAAAGAAAAATGAAATCAAGTTTGAAGACTTCGGAACGAAGTAACAGAGAATAAAAATAAATGAATAAAAAAAAAAAAAAAGGTTCCAGAAAGTTAAAAGAGATTTTTAGAGAAGGTAGAAAGTACAGTTCCAATGACCCCCGCATTCACCCCTTCTTGTACCTGTCACGGTCACCCATGTGATTAATGTCTGGTACCCTGCATGTTTATTTACCCAACTCCCATCCTATGCTGTTAAAAATACATTATAAAAATAATAAATAAATAAAGTAAAAATCAATGCTTCCTCCTCTCTTTGTCCACTAAACTCAATGACTGTAACCCTTCAATTCTCTTTGTTTTCTTCTTAAACATTCACTCCCATACCATATAATATAAGCCAAGTCACATGACATCTTCATTACCGCTTGCCTAACGTACAAACGAAACTTGACAATGCATGGAGCAAAACCCATCACCAATTGTCTAATGTCTATTGATTTGATGATGATATTTGATGGTGGTTCACATTAATTAGAGAGAATTATCAATACTTGCCATATTTCTGCCAGCACAGTAACATAATGATGCACCTCCTTAGCATGTACAACCTAGACCTTTGTTGCTTAGCAACAAGCAGCCATCTTTTACTTCTGGTTGAAGTCTTTGCCCCACGGTGGCCTTTTCTTGGTGACGATGATGAAGGAGATGAACGACACTGACCCATGTCGTTGTTCCACTTCCTGAATATATATATATATATATTAAATTAATAACCTCCCAACTGCGTTAAGTCTGAGAGAGAGAGCGAGAGAGAGATTGAGATTTTGTGTTGGTGAAGATGAAAGTGAAATGGGTTCTCATTGGTATTAGCTATGGCCCACAAACAAGCCTTGGAATCGAGTGGTTTGCTCCCGCCAGCAGCAAGACTGGAGCTTCAGGGTTAACGATGGAGGATTATTATGCAGAAGAGAAGAAGAGACATAGGAGATGTCAAATTGTCAACCGTCAAACCTTTTTTTTTTTTTTTTCCATTTTCAATTGGACTTTTTACGGGTTGAATTTGACCGTTAAAGCAGTGGAGATAGCACCTACAAGCCTGTATCTTTTAAAGAATTTTTCAATTTGACTCCCAATTTTTTTAATAATAATAATAATAAAAAAACGAAATTAGTTACAACAATACTCAATGTGTGATGCGTTAGAAAAAAATAAATGAAATTTGGTTACAAAAAGAATTAAGTGATACACAGCTACGTAAGACGTTAAACTTGATGTTTGCTACATACGGTAATATTTTTTCATTGCAGAAGAGGTTAAAAGGTTAAAAAAGAAAAAAAAAACCCTCTAATTCTCAACCACAAAGTCAATAAATTTTAACAAAAATATTGTAATTAATTATATTAAGAATACAAAATCATTCATAAAAAAAAAATCTGAGTAAACATAACAAACAGGTTCTCTCTCTCTCTCTCTCTCTCTCTCTCTCTCTCTCTCTCTCTCTATATATATATATATATATATATATATATATATATATATGTATATAACACAACACCTTATAAATTTAGTTTTAATTTACTCAAATGATTGCATAATATTTTTAGTAAGAACAATAGGGCTCATTTTGATTTTTTGTTTTTTTTTTTTAATTTTAAACAAGGCAAAAGGGCAACAAACACTTGAATATAGAGAATGAAATTTAAACTTTTACTTAGATGAAATGATCTTTTTAATTATTAAACCATAGCCATTGCTGCAAACCTAAGGGTTACGTCTATTAATTATTCTTGTGTAGAAGCTATTATTAGAACTATTGAAACCTACTAAACCAATTCACGTTAGGCATCTTTTTTCTTTAATCTAAGCAACTGAAAGCCTGGACCAGAACAGCACATATATCACCTGAAACGATAACGATGTCGTATCAACACAATCCCGTAGGCACAGAACTTCTTGTGAACGCAGGCAAACCATGCGTAGATTATTAGGGTAACAACTGTTTTCGTGTTGTAATGAAACTGAAATACTAATTAATTAGTTATTAATTATTAAATGATAAATTATATTACAATATATATATACACATCATGAACAAGTTTGGGCTTCTTTACTTGCCTTTCCATTTTTAACATTAGATCGATCCATCGATCCATCAATCAATTCTCGTTGGAAACCCTAACTACTCCCCCTCCCAAGCAAAAAAATCGATCAATTTCTCTCGTTTTCGTGTTGGGTATGAGAAAAAGTTTTCATCTTTGTATACGAAATCGCTTTGTATTTTTTGATTGCTTTCTGGGTAGTTTTGGCTTTAAATCCTTGAATCATGTTTTGTCGAATATTTACACGAGATTGCTTTGTTGGGTTTGTGAGAAATATAGGATTTTTGTTTGTGGGGTTGTGATGTTTAGATGTTTGAAACTTGCAGGTAGTCGTCGTCGAAGCGCCGGCATCGCCATGGCTAAAAGCTCCTTCAAACTTGAACACCCTTTGGGTCCGTTTCTCTATCTATATCTCGTTCTCTTGAATTTTATTGATTGCTATGTGTTTTCTTGATTGAATCCTTGATGCCCACGTGGCTGTTGCCATTGATTGTGTGAAACATTGAAATCTTTTTTGAAAACTTGCTTGGTTAGCTGTGATTGGAGCTTTGGAAAGGGCCATAAGGTATCGAAGTTATGCAGAATCTTGTAATTTTTGATGGGGTTAATTGCAATGTCAGTAGATATTATAGGTTCTGTATAGGATTATGAGAAATTTGGTGCGGGTAGATGGACACCAATTTTTTTTGGTGATCAAACTTTGGATGTGGGTTTTGGGCTTTTGTGGTTGTTGCGTGGCTTAAAACTCAGTCTTGCTGCTCTTTCCTGCTGTAACATGAAGTAACTGATATCTCGTTGCATCTGGAGAACAGAATTTATGGTAAATTGCATCTGCTACTTAGTTTGTTTATCAGCTTTTGATTTTGTTTACAATGCTTCTGCTTTTATGGCCTCACTAAACAGAGAGGAGGCAAGCAGAAGCTGCTCGTATCAGGGAGAAGTATCCTGACAGAGTACCTGTAAGAGCCCTTTTGTTTTGCCATGTCCATTTTGTTATCCCCATGTACACATTATGATTGTCCTCTTACAATGCTTCTGATGCAGGTCATTGTGGAAAAGGCTGAAAGGAGTGATGTTCCTGACATTGATAAGAAAAAGTTAGTTGCATCTTCCCCTAGATGCTTTTCAGAGCGATGAATATCATGCATTCTAACTAAGTAATATTATTATAATCATCCTTGGGTGGGCTTGGTTATAGTAGTCAGTAGGTGGCATTATGCTATTGTCACTACGTATGTGTTAAAATATGAGTGCTTCTACATATTTGTCTTGAGTGCAGAATTGATTTTGCTGCCGGAATTGTGTTGCTGTCATGCTTAATAGCATATGATACTAGCACTGAAACTCATGTTAGTGTTCGGATTGGTCACTAATTGTGAAAAAAAGTTGGGATGACTATGAACCTTGGAGAGATCCTTTCTGGTACTGGTCATGAAAAAGCATAATTGACTTATTTAGATTTTATTTAATTGCTCACAATTAGGTATGATCCTTGCAAATAAAGTTTTCACATGAAAATCAATATACATAATGATCATCTTGTAGGGCATAAATTGCGTGTTCTCATGTTATGATGCGCATTAAAGAGATAAGTTACACATGCACTTACATGACAAATTCATAATATTTAGGTACATGCTGTTCGTTTTGTACTGATTCATCTTTGATATTTTGCAGTTTTTGCCAATATTCTGCATGAATTTCTTCTTCTTTGTCAGCATAGGGTTGAGTACATACAAGTTTACGTGGCTGCATGTCTTCTTGATTTTGAAAGCTTGAATTTACATCTAAGATTAAAGTTTGAAGTTCTGGTACTTAAAATATGTAGGCTGACACTATTATTTTTTTTCGGTTACTTGGATCCACTTATGCATGTTATAACGAAGGCTTCAATATTAAAATATCATATCTTAGAAAAATTATCATAATATATCATTTCATGTACATCCCAGTGCATTTCCACCGGAAGCTTGATGCATCTTTTATGGTAGTTTGGTTTTTCACTTTGTAGTTTTCAACTTTTGTTTTTGTGAATTCAGATACCTTGTGCCTGCTGATTTGACTATCGGACAATTTGTTTATGTTGTCCGGAAAAGGATTAAGCTCAGTGCTGAGAAGGCTATATTTGTCTTTGTGAAGAACACGTTACCTCCCACTGGTTAGTCATAATCCAAAAGTGTTTCTACTAGTAAATCATTACCTTTGAGCTGGGTCAATAACATCCTTCGGTTATTACAGCTGCACTGATGTCTGCAATATACGAGGAAAACAAGGATGAAGATGGTTTTCTTTACATGACTTACAGTGGAGAGAATACGTTTGGGTCCCACTAAGAGCAATGATATGGCGCTCTGTAAATGGAAACCTGCAATATTGTAAATTCTCAGCAGTCTATAATACTCTTCTCTCGCATATCTATTTCTTTCAACTCAATGAGAAATTGTGGTATTAAGTTCTTCCTTTAAGTAGTGTACTGTACATGTCGTCTGGATATGAATTGGACGTAATTTGGTGGTGGGTTTCTCTGTTATGCCCATTGTTTACGTTGCTGCTTTCCGGTAATCTGATAGTTTGTCTTCTTTGGATGGTTTCTAATTTTCATTCTGTTAAGAAAGTTGCAAGGTGAAAGCTTGTGTTTCTGCTTTGGCCAAAAATTAATGAACTAGTTACCAGCACTCCAAACTTGTTTTATGGGTTCTCAGGGCACGGGGCTTCTACAGTGATCTGGGAGGATCAGAGGTGTACTTCATTATCATTATTTTCAGCCCTTGAGCTGCAACCATCGAATTGTAATGATTTTTTTTTTTCCGTTTTTTTCATCCCATTCTGTTGTCCATTAGATCAGTTGTGAGACCTAATTGTTTTAAATTTTCCGTAACCATAGATTCAACAATAAGGTTACTTCATTCTTGGATCACAACTAAGAAGGTGATACTTAGCTTGCGTGGTTGCGCTAGATACTCGAGGCCCACCACATCTGCCTCACAGAAATAAAATAAATTGAAGCAAGCCATAATTTTTCGTCGCACATATATGATATTATTTTTCGGCATTTTTCTTCAAAGATGTCATAGTAGTTGAGAAATCCGGCAATTGCAATTCTGCGTTAAGACGAGAGAGAGGAAAAACGGCGGCAGCAGTAGTTATGGCACTATACACACATGCCAGCAATTATTGTCCTAGAGAACAAGTCAACTACCTCAAGATCAGATCAGGTTTCTGTAAGGGTAGAATGAGTTTTCAATGCTCATTTGGGGGAGCCCTTTATCCAGAATATATTTTTGACCCACTTCACGCTGTTGGATGCTCCTCTCTTGATCTTCTGTGCTCCCATGATGGCAGCCCCTTTGACTCTATTTAGTCCTCCTCCTTTGCCCTCTGCCTTGCCATTGGTGGTCCCTTTCTTGTTGGCATCACCGTCTTCCTCCACCATGACCCCAAAGCCTCCTGGACCCCATTGATCTGCCCAGCTAGGTGCATCACTTGCCATTGCTTCTCACTTCTCCAATCAGAATCAAGCGAAGAATCTAAGGGAGAAAACGTACATCAGTAACCAACGCACCTGTGTCAATAAATGATTCTTTTTATGCGATATGCAGCTAGTCTATTCAAAGGCATGAAGAGAGTGGAAGGCTTTGTTAATTATAATCTTTCAGCTAAAAGTAAGGCAATCTATATTATCTATGGCACTCAAGTGCAAAGCAGAAGGTCAAGAGGCTCGCGTATCAAAACAAGCATACACGTTATGAAGGCAAAGGAAAGGATCCAAATAGTTAACATTCTCAACAATCAACTGGTACACAACCAAAAGCAGATCATTCAGATAGGTCTCTTGGCTGTAGGCACAGAGAGAGAGAGAGTACCTTGTAGTGGCAATTGCTGAGTGCTAGATTGGAAACTTGATAGAGGAGCTAGTGCAAAATGATCAAAAGCCCGAGAAGATGAAAAAAAGAAAAAAAAGGGGGCCACTTATGGATGTGCTGTCTTTAACCCAAATCATGTTTATATATACCCAAAGAAAGGGACTTTCCAACTCACAGGTTTCCTTGCTCTGAAGCAAACGATGTTGTGGCGTCAGCCCCCTGTTATTCACTGACCTACTTGCAGCGGTGTGCGTTTTTATATTGGCAGACTTCCCATCCACCGTTGCATCATTTCTCCTTGGACCTTGCAACAAAGCTTACCAAATATCAGAGAATAAACCCAGTAAATTACATCACAGATACTCTCTAAAAATACGTGGCCAAGGAACTCATATTCTTTGGGTTGCTGCTCCACACGTGCCCTTGGGATGGTGGACATTTATACTTAACTCACGATCGCATGCCAATAATTGGGACTCAAGCATAAGATACTTAATAATTCCCTTCCATTGTTTCCTCCTCGTTAATTGCTAGCACTTAGATTACATAGAATTCCAAGGCATTATTTATGAACTACTACTTCACTCAAACATTTTGTGAGTGGGAAGTGTAGAGTAAATGCAAGAATAAACTAGAGGTGACAAAGTGCTTCCCGGCATTCAAACCTCTACAATTCTAGAGCGTGAAGCTAAATCTTAGGGCCCCATTCATGAGTTTAACCCGTAACCTTCGAGCAAAAATTAATGTCGTGCCAAAGTTCACACTTCACAATCAATTACAAGTCTTGTCAATCGATTATTCGAGCACTCCTCAATATTGAATTTCTATGTATATTTTTAGTCATTTATTGTTTGTCTTTTAGGTCCGTCAATATTAGGATTTAAATTCTAATTACTAAAATTGAAAGCCTAATTACTCTATAATCAAACAAATTTTTTCAGAATTAAAAAAAAAATTATCATGTTTTGACTCGAGAGACTAAATAGTGGGGTCTACTACAATTTACATCCATGTCCTAACAATATAGGGATGGAGGATTGGCAAGTTTTATGAGCATCGTTTTAAAGGTGAATAAAAATGAAATGGTTCAAATATTAAGCATTTTTATAATTAGCCTAATTTTTAGCTGGCAGAATGTGGGATGGAGAAAATTTGTAAGGAGGAGATATCTCGGCGCATGTAGCGTTATGAAATAAATATTAAGTAGAGAAGAGGTTGATTCTATGTGCGAATCTTGGTTTTAGTGTTTTAATGATAATTAACTTGCATTATACCTTTCTTTTATTTTTCTTTTAACGGTAACTTTTATTATACCCCCCACCCCAAAAAAAAAAAAAAAACAAAAAAGAAATTTGAGGAAGTGATGATCATTTATTTGGTGTACCCTAGGGCTTCTTAATCGAAATAATAACACACACACACACACACAAAAAAAGGGTTGCATTAGAGTACGGCCCATTAAAAAATGAGTTAGAAGTACAATATTCATTAAGGCTCCTAATCAGGGAGACTCATGGGCCATGCCTTCGTACACATCGCAATTTGGAGATGACAAACAAAAGAAGCCATCAATTTAATTTTTTTAATATAGTTTAGAAGATTTAATAATTAAATTGTATATTTAGAATTCAAATTTACGTGATTTTTTCCTTAATTATCATGACTAGTAACAAAGTCATCAATCGTGACCCCCCGCTCTGGTCCGAAAATGGGTTTTTGGGATGGGATTCAAACTCAACTTACATTCCAAGAACTGTTTAGTTAAGAAAGAAACCAAATCAGTGACGTTCAGGTCCAAGATCACAAGTCAAAGTTGGTTGCACCCTTGTCCTGTGATGCCCAATGCAATTAGCCGAATGAGTTATCTAAGCCCATTTGGCTCTTTGATGTAATTGTTGTATTTGGATGTCGCCAGGAAGCAAGACCATTCATTAAAGGAAACCTTCCTTGATGATTCGAGGTAGAGGTGGCAAACAGGTTGGTTCAATCGGATTGGAATCAGATTGTTTTGGATTACTGAAATTGTAAAGTATTTCCAGTATCAAATTTTGAATTCATTTAGTCTCGAGAAATTTTATTTTTAAATTCTTTAAATTATGAATTCGTGTTATTTGAAATTTGAATATCTTAAATTTTAGTTGAATTTCAAAATATCAAATTTTGTGTTCATTAAATTTTGAATATATCAAATCTTATGATTTTTTATTTTTAAATTCAATTTATTCAATTTTAAGTTTTATTAATTTTGAATTATTTAAATTTCAAGTTAATATAGTTATAAATTAATTAAGTTTCAAGTAATTCAATTTTGAAGTTATTTTAATTTTAAGCGATTCAAATTATGAGTTATTGATTTTTTTTTTAATTAACACAAGCTAAGTTGAATCAAATTTGATATAAATTCAATTAAATTATAAAAATTAGACCAGCTTTTATCACCTAATTTTAATGATTTATAAATTTAGTAATGTCTTAAAAACGAAAAAAAAAAATCTTGTTCAAAAAAAAAACAAAAAACAAAATGCTGGTTCCACGGCAAGCAAGTACAACCTAATTTTACTTCCTTGAAGGAACTCCAGCGAACGACCAACCAAAGAGGTGGCTACATTTCAAATGGAGCAAAGGACACATATTGTCTAGATGCCTCCTCCGGACAGCCACCACAGTGACACCTGCCACTGTCGTTTATCCCTCGCGTTATTTTATTTATTTTTTATTTTTTTTATGAGATATATAGTTCATCCCACTCTGCTTTCTAGACTATTCATGTATGTAGTGCAGTGCGTAGTATATATTATAGACTATATAAGCTGGAGGAAAAGGACGTAAGAGAGTAAAATTCACCTGAACTTTTGTGTTACTGGCACTAAAGCTTGTTCAATCTTGCTGGAGAGGGGATTGGTTGTTTGTGCTGGCTCATTACATCCAAATATACATATGCATATATATATATATATATATATACAGACACACACATATATTTCGGATCAGGATGGCTTTGTTTGGTTGCTTCTCCAATTCCAGCAAGGTGGGGTGCGAAAGAGATCATCAAGAAAGTTGGGGATTGCAGATTGAAGAACATCATGATCATCAGCCAAACTGAAGAAGAGCAGGTCTGAGAATAGGCCTCCAGTTCTTACCACCTACTTCCCTGTTGGAACAAAATTCTCTTTGGTTATAAGCTTACGTGTTCCCGGGAGAACTAAACTATTATTAATTAGCTTGGTAGGATCACAAATTATATTGTGTTGTGACTGAAGCTTGCGTATTTGAACGCTATAAGAATAAGAGTACATATATGACCTTCCCATATCCCAATGGTAAGAGTCTCGACCCTTGTTTTTTTTTTTTTTTTAAATATATTCATACGAGGGCCTTTCTGGAGTTAAAAGAAAAGCTGATCCTAGTTTGACTGGGTATAATATTAGTGCGATATATATATGTGTGTGTGTGTGGGGGTGGTAGAAAGTGACCTATAATTAGCCGCCGAGCACGACCATTTTGCCATATAGGAAAAGAAACGCCGAGCACGGCATTATTGAAGAAGAAGGCACCATTCATGGTCGGTGAAACAATTGTACGTGTCAATTGTTTCCTTATGCTCACATTATTACTATCGAGCCTTTAATTGCTAGATCTTCAAACCACAATGTTAAACCCCTCATTGATTGATTGATTGAACCCCTCCCCCCCGTCCCCAGACTGACACAAGTTGGCGTTTTTCGCCGGGCATGTCACTTTGGTCATTATCCAATGGAAACTCTAATACGCTTCTTCCTAAATTGCATCTAACAATTGGGGAGTGCACAACGTTGCTTCTGCTTTAACATTGATGAAGCTATTCTATCATGAATTGAATTGAATTGAAAGTGTTTTAAATTACAGAAACAACATTTGTATTATAAAAACAAAAACAAAAAAGATCAGGACAAAATATAAGATGAGATGATAACGAGTGCCTTTCGGGTGTTGAAAAGAAAAGAAAAGCTGACCCTAGTCTGACTGAGCAATGTTTTTTTTTTTTTTTTTTTTTTTGAACAACTGACGACTGACTGACTGGGTAATAATAGTAGTGCAATGTATGGAAGAAAGTGACATTTAATTTTCGGCCAGGCCAGACAATAAGGTCCTTTCCTAGGAAGAAAGAAGGAAGCCAACGAACGAGGTCAAGCGGAATAGGTGAGAAAGGGGACCCATGCAAGCAACTGATATTGTCTAAAATCAGCTTCCCTGCGATGCCTTGAGTCAGCTGTCACTCTGCCTGCCTGCCAAAGACGTGCACGCGCGCCCTGTGGATGATGCTAACGTTTTCCTATCTCCTCTTTTTTTTTTTTTTGTTACTGATTTTGGGTGGGATGGTTCGTTTTGTAAGTCAGTATCTCTCTCTCTCTCTCTCTCTCTCTCTCTCTCTCTCTCTCTCTCTATATATATATATATACACCTGGGGGGCGGACGAGAAGATCAAACAATTCGCGATACTTGTGACCTGAAAAGGCAAAACGTTTTCTTCGCAACTAAATTTAGTGAATGATGGCTTTGCTGGGAAATTTCTTTGGTTGCTTCTCTAATTCCAGCAAGGTGGGGTGCGAAGGAGATCAGAAAAGTAGAGGAACCAAACTGAAGAAGGAGCAATCATCGGGCAAATTGAAGAAGAAAATATCCAAGAACAGGCCTCCGATTCCCGTCGCCTACTTCCCTGTTGGAGCAAGATTCTCTTATTTGTGAACTGAAGCTGGATTTGGCAGGGCCTTTCTTAAATGGTCACTTAACTTTTCACCCTCTTAGGCATTCCACCTCAATTTGGTATGCATATGCTTCATGCTATGCCATAGCTCATTTGCTGGGAAATATATATATATATATATATATCAATTCTGTTCATTTTATTATTTTATCTACGTTCAGCTTTGTGTCAGCTGTTGTGCATGTCTAGTTGTGACCGAAGGTTTGCATGTGTTTAAACAATGATTCCTCCTCTTCAAATGTTTCCTTCTTTGCAGGACTCTCTAAGAAATTTTAGGTAACATGAGATAATGTCTCAGTTTGTTATATTATGTTCAATGCGTAATGGTAACTGTACTGCAGCTTATTATATGTATTAGTGTGCGTGTTATTGTTTTTGAAAGTTGTTAGTCTCCGGAAAAGTAGTGTTAACCGAACACCCAAAGGTGGGGAGAGAAAGGAACGAGCAGTGTTAATCAGACGCCCAAAGGTGGGGAGAAAAAGCAGCAAGTCACAAAAAAAAAAAAAAAAGGAAGTTCAATCCGAGATTGGGCTTAAAGAGACTTGTTATGAATTGGGTTGATTGGGTGACGAGAGAGCTTCGTCTTTGATTAAAGTTGAGCCCAATTGGATCCAGGGGAGGGGAGAAGTTCTTGTCGCTAGACCTCAACATTTTAGGGGCCAGATCATTTTAAGGCTTCCCTAGACAGGCCTACATGTGGGGGAAGTCATTTTGCCTACAATAATTTTCACCAATATCCTTTACCTCACATTAAGAATTTAATAACTATTTTGATTACAAAGGGCCAAAAATAAATTTTTTTTTTTAATACCATTAGATAATGAGCTACACAATAAAAGTACTTGTCCTTATTTCCATAAATCTCACACAATTTTTTAAAATTAGGACCTAAAACTTTAATAATATAAATCTAAGTTCTTAATTATTAAAGTATTTTTTTGAAGGATAAAAAATCATTTTTTAATGTTTTGGTAAATACCAAAAAAAAAAAAAAACAAATCTTTCAATTCTCCTACACGTTAAGATTTTTAACAAATTATTTTCATGGTTAAAAGTCTCAAGTTTGAGACTCAATTAACCAAAAAAAAAAAAAAAAAGTCAGAAGTCAACAAATTTGACATATACAAGGTCAACTTGGTAATTTAAAAATTAAATGTATATTTTAAAAGCCTTAGACTTAGATTAATAGATTAAAAGATAAAGGGATTAATTAAAACAAATTATTTCCTTTTGTGTGACTTATGAGTCAAACTAAAATTTGATAATGTATAACAGGTGTAATTTTATATTCACAACATCATGGATTACATTTCTCACAACACAAGAGAAGTGGGAAACTCAAGAAGATATTAGATTATCTTATTTTCTACAATTTTGAGCTCAAATATATTTCATTGAATTATGAAAAAGGAAACTGAGAGTTTATCCGGCTCCAATCCTCCGCTAATTCTTCGTGGACAAAGGAAACACCGATCAAGTGAATCACAATGCAATTACTGAAGAGAGAGAGAGAGAGAGGGAAAAGCCAACTCATGGGAAACGAAAGAAATCATTCGTGCCGAATGAAGTACATTGTACTTATCAATCTTTCCTCTGTCGTCGTCATCATCATCAATGCCAAGTCTTTAATGTTTGATTTGTGCGTGCTTTAGATTACGATGAGATTTAAGGCTCGACAGAGTCATATTCATGCACTAATTAATCCTTCTGTGGTCCTAATTAAGAAAGTGTGCATTGACCATATTTGTCATCAGTGACTTGAATTCTTTAAACTTGACCATGAAATGTAGAAGGGCAACAGTAATAAGGAAAGAAATAAGAAACAATTCAAGCTATCACTTCACCCAACTAACACAATAAATGATTATAAGGACAGGCATACATATTTTTTCCTTAACTAATGCAGGTATTTAATTCTTCAATTTATTGTTTTATAGAAAAAAATATATTTTTTCAATAAATTCTCCAAAAAAAAAAAAAAAAAAGAGTTGTGCTCATACTCATAGTGATAACTGAGGGGAAGTTTGCTACTCATATAATCTTATCATAGATTATTCTTTTTTGTTTACATCAAATTTTTTAAGTATTTGTACAACCTAGTCGAATAATTAAATCAAGAAGAATATCGTTATTTGTATCAAACATGAATGATACATGCAATCCAACAAAGTAAACAAAGCCTCCTAAAGAATAAGGATACAATTTGCACCAATATGGCATCAATAGGAATGAATTTGAAGAAGTAAACAACAATTCATGCATGTCTATGAATCTGGACGATAAAACTTTCTTATTGTTAAAACTTTGCCATTAAGTGATTTGAGTCTTGTAATAACGAGCAGGGGTCATATTGGTGTGTTTTTGGTTTGACAAAGAAGAAAAAAAAAAAAAAGAAAGAAACAAAACAAAAGTTTCTTGATGTATTGGGTTATTGCCAAACTGGAAAAGAAAGGTAAAGAAAAGAAAAGGGCTGTTTAATTGTGGGGTAACTTCAAATCTAGTGGTAGAACTTGAACCAACATACAAGGAATCTGTGCTGACGCCTGACGGAAGAACCGAGGCTTTCGGTTTATATTGGGTGGCGGGGGTGGACAAAAGAGTTTCCAGACAATGGACAGGTCCCACCTAACCCACCCTCTGTCTAACTAAATAAAACCTCTTCAAAGACACCTTTTTTTTTTTGGGTTGTTTTTTTAAATATTTTTCCCCTATATATATATATATATATATTGTTTTTTCGTGCAGCCAAATCCTGCCTGCCTACCAAAAAGCAGCATCAGACCCGTTATCTTATACATGTGCAAACCAGCGGATAGTTAAAAAGACTTCGTTATATATATATAAACGAGGGGAAAAGAAATTGCTTCGCTTTGTTATGTGAGATACCTGAAAAAGCATAGATTTTTGAAACGCACGAGCGTTTGTTTCTGGGGGGACCCGGGGGGGGGTGTCCCTTGGGGTCCATTGCTGTCCCCACCATCTCTCTCGCCCGCAACTCCTTTGGCGGTGGCGTACTGGTTTCACCAAAACTCACGTTCATCAACCTCCCCGTCAACACCACCAACCCTTCTCTTGGTTTCTCCTGATTGCTATTGCTGCTGCTGTTGCTGCTTCTTGGTTTTGGTGGTGCTTCTTTTTAACATCTGCATTTTCATTTGCATAGTGAAAGTTGCTATCTTTCTCTCTCTCATGGCTTTGAGGACTACTGGGGCCATTTCCGTTAGCCCCTTCAGGACTAGTGCTGTGGGTTTATTTGTTGTGGAGCCTAGGCGATGGGGTTTTGGCTTGGATGTCAGGGGTACCTGGGATCTTGAGAGATCTCGTAGAGGGGAATGTTATTGTTTGGGTGTTTTGGCTGAAAGAGCTATAACTCCTATTGATGATGAGAAGCCATTCACTCCTGGGGTAGAGTCGTCTGAGGCAATTGATCAGGTTCAGGGCACTGAACCAAAGGTTTTTTACAAAGATTTGAGCCTTCTTCCAAGTGAGTTCGCTCAATTCCAGCTCTGGAAATTAATCTCTTCCTAATTGTTACAGGAGCATAGATATTGTGTGAATTAATGTTTGATATCTTCTGATTGATTTGTGCCCTGCATGAGGTACCTTGGTGTAAAAGGAGATTGTGTATTATCAATTTGTTGATTGAACTGCTGAATGCAATTCAATCGCATAGAAGATTGCAACTGGTGAGCAATGTAGCTTTATGTTTTGTGCTGATTGGAAATGTTTGTGGTTTATATCAAATGTTTTGCTGTCTCTGAGTGAATTGAATTACCTCATTTAGCTAATGAAGTATATACTATGTTTCCTAAGAGCATAGGAGGCTATTAATGTGTTTGCAATATTCCTATGATGATAAAATGCAAATGACTGTGTGAGGAAGAAGATTTTGTTGATGGAAACACCATGTAGGCTGCTAGTCCGATAAGGTGCTCAGCTTGTGCATGTGCTTTTGGTAAGTTAAAGGGTTAATTGTCGTGTTCTGCATGCATTTGGATAAAGCTTTAAATTTGATGGCCTAAACAGGATTAACGATCAACTTCTTCGTTGTCACAATCAATTTAATTTCTCTTTTCAAGATTTAATGAAAAAATAAATTTAATTTTAGTGCTGCCACGTAAGATGCTGATTCAGGTAAATGGGAACTCTGTGCGTGTATCCCAGATTTCTGGGATTGATTGTCGTCTTCTGCATGTTTTTATAGAAAGTATCATTTTGATGACTAATTCAGTTGAGGGTCAATGATATTTCTGATGGTAGTTTCTACCATTATTCCCTCTTTAATGGATCAGTGCATTTAATTTAGTTTCTTATGTGAACTTAGAACCCCAAGACAAAAGCTTACTCATCTCTTGCTCTTTCTTTTCTCCGCCTTTTTTGTGTTTGTCTGGTTGTATAGAATCATCAATATTTTGTAGCCTGAAGAAGCTTTGTTGCTTGTTTTATGCTTCAAAACATTATGTCCAAGTGAGAACTGTTTCCCAAAGTTTGCCAAGTGCTAATTTACTACAAGTGATCTGTCGCAAATTGCAGAACCATTGTCTGTAATGGATCTTTGTACATCACCTGATAATGATACAAAAGTACGAGTTGCTTATCAGGCAAGCAGTCAACATTTCTTCTTCTTGAAATGCCAATTTTATTCAAGCTATTAGAATTTTGTCTTTGGATCGCATTTTAGGGGATGCCAGGTGCATATAGTGAGGCAGCGGCATTAAAAGCATACCCCAAGTGTGAAGCCGTCCCATGTGATCAGTTTGAAGATGCATTCAAGGTTCAGATAATGCCTATACACATTTGGCTGTTATTGACCTAGACTACACATGATAGTAATTGCCATTCTTGTGTTCCATTGAATAGGCTGTTGAACTTTGGATAGTGGATAAAGCAATTCTTCCAATCGAGAATTCAGTAGGTGGCAGCATCCACCGTAATTATGACTTACTTCTACGTCACAGGCTGCATATAGTGGGGGAGGTGCAGTTGGTAGTTAACCATTGCCTTTTGGGATTGCCTGGTGTGAAAAAGAATGAGTTGGAACGTGTTTTGAGCCATCCTCAGGTTTGTAATTTTCCTTTTTTGTGCTCCATTTTGTTGTATTATTTATTTAAAGGACATTTTGTAGGATGAAATGAAGATTCTATGGTTAGACCTTGGGCATGCCAATATATTGTCATTATGACCACATTAATACAATGAAATCTTTAAGCCATTCTGTCCATGGCACTGTATATTTTTATCATTATTATAAAAGAGGTAGGCTTACTCTCCAGTGCTAATATGGTCATTGTGGGCCTCCTTTGCGAACAAGTTAATGTCAGTCTGGTCTTTTGAGCAATTGCCACTTTAAGAACTTGATTCAATAGTTATCTGTTGTAGTCTAAACTCATGTTATCATTGCCATAATGTCAAAAAGAAAAGCAAAGAAAAAAAAATAATGTCCATAATAAAATGGTTGTTGCAAAGTTGCTGTAGATAATTTTAGCTTCTTGGCATTGGGACTTTAGATGCTGCCTTGACAATTTTCTTGCTAGCAGGCATTGGCCCAATGTGAAATGACATTGAACAGTTTAGGTATAATCAGAGTTAGTTTTGATGATACTGCTGGTGCTGCTCAGGTAAAGGCTTTAAACCTTGTTTCAGGCTGATGCTTAATTATGTCAAATTCTATTTAAATGATAAGTAATAGAACGTCTGAGCATAGATGGTAGCTTCAAGCGGAATAAGAGAAACTGGAGCTGTTGCTAGTTCTCGGGCAGCAGAAATTTATGGCCTCAACATTCTTGCTGAGAAAATTCAGGTAATGCTTCTCCTTCATCTTTTCTGTGACTCTACATACAAATTTCTTGCTGAGTAAAACTATGGGAAGTCAATTTGTTGTTGCCGACAGTAATTTCTTTCTTAGGAAACTTGCAGTGTTCTCATACAGATACTATCTGAGAAACTATCAATGTCATGTACCAAGACATTATCCTAACCAATATGTAGCTCATAGGTACTTGGAATTAGCTTATGGTCTTCACAGTGTTCTTCCAATGATACATTTCTTATATTTGATAAAGATTTCAAACAAAAATTTAGGAACACTCAGTCAAGTGATGATGAAATAAAAGGTCCAAACAATGACCTTTCACATTAGGTTTTTGAACTTAAACCATGCCTCTATACCATTCTTGGCTACATGGTAAATGCTGGATCAATTCCTCCCTCTCAAATGTTACTGTAGGAAAAAGCATACCTTCCGGTCCTGCTTCCATAATGTCTTAGCTTATGCAAGCATTATGTTAACAGAATTGAAGGGAGAACCAAGAAGAAAAACAGCAAACATGATGTAGCGTAGATGTCTACAAAAACTTTTGACAAAAAGAGGGGTAAATGAAATGGAAGAGGGAAAACTAACCCAAAAACTCTTGACAAAAAGATGGGGAAATGAAAATGGAAATGAGAAAAATAACAGTAGCTTGTCTGATGTAGAAAGAAAATACGGATAAGGCATTTAGAAAAGATTTGAGAGTTGTCAAGCATATTACTAGAGTTTTTCCATGAATAGCCGCATAATATCCTTACGAATAAATAATTATATAAAATGTTTGATGAGATTTGATTTAATTGTTATGATATCTGGCAGCACTAACATCTGGCTGGCTTAGATGGTAAACTTTATTTCTTGTCCATTTTTAATGAATCAGTCTCCGACTTCGTCCTTGCTAGGCTTGTTTCTGTTGGCAAATCCTCTCATCGAAAACTACTTGTGTTAATGTTACTTTTGAGCCACACCTTCAAAATGAATACTCACAATTAATCCTATATTATTGAATACATGCTCTGAGATCAATGTTTCACTTAGTGGTGCAAAATTTTAATGCAAAAGGGCTTGTACTGGAGATTGCTTCTGCTATTGCAGGATTATGATTGTTTATTACCTTGCAGCATTTATATTTGACTTGACTTTCTCCACCATGCTGATCAGGATGATAAGGAAAATGTTAGCCGCTTTCTGATACTTGCAAGAGAACCTATAATTCCAGGAATGGAGAGGCCCCATAAGGTATGATTATTGATTACCAAGTCTTTCTTATTTCTATCGAGAGATTACAAAAATTCTTTATTCATCATTTATTACCTAGTCATAACTATTTTTCTCTGCAAATAGACAAGCATTGTTTTCTCCCTGGAAGAAGGTTCTGGTGTGCTGTTTAAAGCATTGGCAGTGTTTGCATTGAGGGACATTAGTTTGTCAAAGATAGAGAGCCGCCCGCAAAAACAGCGTCCCTTGAGGGTGGTTGATGACTCTAACAAAGGCAGTGCCAAGTAAGTATAACTTTTTGGGGCAGCTATGTTGATGTATTATTTGGATGGCATCTCAGTTGAATAATTGGGAGAGGATGACTAACAACTTAAACCCAAAATCTGGAGAGAGAGTATTATTAGTTTCTTTCACTTGCAAATGGCAAGCCTATTGCCAATTGATTGAAATTCCTATAAATTTTAGAAAGAAAGGATAAAAAAAAAAAAGTAAAAGGTTCAAATTCACACTTTTGTTCAAAAATTATGCCATCCAGTATGTTCATCCTTTGCTATGATATATTTCTTGTGACAGGTACTTTGACTATCTTTTTTATGTTGATTTTAAAGCCTCTATGGCGGATCCCCGTGCACAACATGCTTTGGGGCATCTACAGGTCAATCTTCCAACCCACATCATTAGGTTTTATGTCTGTTAACGAGATATTGACATAAAGATTAAATTTTTCATTTTCTTTCCCCCTGGCAGGAATTCACAAGTTTTCTTCGGGTGCTTGGTTGCTATCCAATGGATAAATCTATTTAGATTACTGGCCTGTTATTGGATAATTTTGGTCCCTGAAACCTGCAAAGGAGAGACTGTTCAGGCATCATCGTTGTACATGAAGATGGTCCAGAACAATCTGGAAGAAAGGTAGCAGTTGATTCTCAGAGTAGAATCTCTAAGTCTACACGTGTCCGTTTCCAGTTCTCTCAGAAATTTTCCGTCCCTTTAACTGGGAATTTAATTGGATTGTTGTGGCGTTTGGGATGTAGTAATAATGGGGCATTTACTAGTGTTTCATAAACGGTTGAGGCCTAGTGCCTATGGTCAGCAGCTGGTTGAAAAACCATGGACTAAAATTATATATATTGAAAAACATAACACGCATCAAGCAAATTGTCTTTTGGGGGGGGAAATGAAGAACAGGCAAAGTATATATAAGCAATTTATCCTGCACTGAGGATTTTCCTCTTTTTTTTTTTTTTTGGTGTGGAAAAAGAAAAAAAGTAACGAAGTGTTGCAGAGAAAAACCTTTCTTGATGGAGAAGAAAGCTTAGACATGGTCAGAGGGAGGGAGGGAGGAAGAGGGGGGAGTTACGCTTTGACATGATTCGTGCTGACCCAAACCCACTCAAGCTTGTGCTTCCCTGTCTTGGGACCACTAGATGATGGAGAATTGGGGTAGAGAGAATCGAGAATGTTCGTTTGCCTGGGGAATAGTTTTGGTCATTTTTCAATACAATTCTCGGTCCTTTTAAGATAAATTATCAAATTTTACGTGGACAATAAATGGGTGCCGCCGAGGTCCGTGCCTCTGACGCCAACGTCGTTGGGACCAAATAGCATGTCCAATGGCAGTCGGTGGTAACATCTCCTCTCGGCGATGGCTGCCCTCGTCGGCCCTCCATTAGCCGTTGTTGACTTAACCAAGAGAGAGTGCTAACATCCAGAACCTGACATCTCTCTGGACCCCCTTTTCGTCCTCGTAAAAGTCCTCCAGTTCCCTCATTATTCTTTGGACCCATCAATTATTTAACCAAAGCTGAAAATTAACCTCGACCTGTTTTATGCCGGTGGCAACTAATAAATAAAAGATCAAAATATATTCCTTTTTTTTTTTAAATAAATTATAAAAAAAAATTAAGAGAGTGAGAGTCAGATTTGAGGAGTCGGATCGGTTCTATTTTTACCAAATTATCGCCATCGCCACCCTCTTCTCAAAAAAAAAAAAAAAAAAACAACGTGCTGAGGTGCACGGGGGGTATCATGTAATTTCTTTCTTTTTATCTGATCCGACGACGTGAGATTTTTATACGCTTAAGGGTTAACTCCTGTGGTTGTTCCCCCGCGATCATTTAAAAAAAAATTAAAAAAAAAATGCTGTTCATATAAACGTCAGTGATTGCAACAGCCACATCTCTCCATCATAAAAAGCAGATAGGAAAATAGAAATAATTTTTTTTTTCTTAAAAAAAAAACCTGTCCGTCCATCTTCATTTGCCAACTGCAAGACCAATAATAATAAATAAATAAATAAAAGAAAAGAAGAAGAAGAGCTGGGAATGGGCAGGCCACGTGACGAAAATGGGAAGGCAGTCAAAAAAAAAAAAAAAAAAAAAAACAGGAATGAAAACACGGCGACCCCGAATGCCGTCCAGGTTCAATGAACCTTATGGCAAGGCGCGATTTCTTTGGCCCCCTATTTAGGATCCTCTTCCTTCGCCTTTCTCTTCCCCATCGCTGCTCCCCTTCAGAAGAAATATATAATCACAAAGAAAAAACAGAAATTCACCACAACAATCTGTACATCAAATTCCCACGCACACACATACACACATACACTTCTTCTTGTTTTTCTGGGTTTATTTTTTTTTTTTTAAATTTCGGAAAAATAATAATTGTTGAAGAGATAGAGAGAAGGGAATTTGGGATAAATGGCGTTTGCTGTTTCTTCGTCTTTTTCGTCTTCAGCTCCTCCTGCTGCTGCTGCTGCTGCTGTTGCTGCTTCCAGTTTTTTGTCCTCTTCCGCTGAGCTTATCAAAGGTACTTTTTATTTTTATTTTCTTAGATGTCCATTTGTCTTTTTTTTTTTGTTTTTGCAAAAAAAAGAAAAAAAAGAAAATCAAAGGAGTTTGGAAATTAATTTGTTGATGGGTTTCTGCCAGCTCCCCAGCTCGGTTCGTTTCGATTCCTGGATCGGCTGGTCGCCGGCTTGGCTTTGAATCTTGCTCACCGGCGCACTGCCGTGAGGCCTGTCAACGCCGAGCCCAAGCGAAATGATTCGGTGGTCCCCCTCGCAGCAACCTTTGCCACTCCCGGTGAGCTTTTTTGTTTTTATTAAAAGTTATTTTGATTTGAAAATTTTAGGTTGTTTTTTTTCCCTTCTTAATAAAAAGAGAAATTTTGAGTGGCGTTGACCATTGGTTGGATGTGCATTTGAATTGCAGAGGTGGAAGAGAGAGTAGAGACGGCGGCTGAGGTGGCGGACTACCAGCAGCTGGCAAAAGGACTGGAAAAGGCTTCTCCTTTGAAGATTATAGATAAGGCACTCGAGAAATTTGGTAATGACATTGCCATTGCTTTCAGGTATAAGATTTCTATTGTGTTTAAGTTTATTTATTATTATTATTATTTTGCTAAAGTTTGTGATTATAATGCTATTAAGTATTCTGAATTCAATAATTTTATTTCACTTTATTTGGAGGTTTCTTGGATGGTATTAGCTGATTGGGAAAATTCAAGATCAAGTTTTAGTCATGCAATTTGATTGATTGAATTATTCCTTTGTCATCTTGTACTGCTGTTAATGAAAAATGCTTGTCTCTTGGTTGGGTCGGGGTATTCATTAGTAGAAATCATTAACTGCACCAAGTAGCTCTACGGTATGATCTACATAGTTGCATAAATTAGTTACCTTCTATAGAATTAGGAGAAAGTAATATGATCTGTGTACGGTAATCTTTGGGGCTCAAATTTGAATTGTTCAAAATGTGAAATGGTTTTTTCAGTAATAGAAGCTCATTGGGTGACCCATAATAAATCTACTTGTATATCCTAGACTTTGCTTTTAATTTGGTTGGCTTAGTGGAGTATATTTAGTCCATTTAAGAATTGATGTATATTCTGGGATGCCATCTTAATTACCATTCAGATTTATTTGTTCTTCTATGCTCTGGATGTATGATCTTGTTATCAAGAATGATTTATTCTTGTGCAGTGGTGCTGAAGATGTTGCTTTGATTGAGTATGCTAAGCTTACTGGACGACCATTCAGAGTGTTCAGCTTGGACACCGGGAGGCTAAACCCGGAGACATATCATTTTTTTGATGCAGTTGAGAAGCATTATGGTATTCGCATAGAGTACATGTTTCCTGATGCTGTTGAAGTTCAAGCATTTGTGAGGAGCAAGGGCTTGTTCTCTTTCTATGAGGATGGGCATCAGGAGTGTTGCCGGGTGAGGAAGGTGAGGCCCTTGAGGAGAGCACTCAAGGGTTTGCGTGCTTGGATCACTGGCCAAAGGAAGGATCAATCTCCAGGAACTAGGTCTGAAATTCCTGTTGTCCAGGTGGACCCAGTTTTTGAGGGAATGGATGGTGGTGTTGGCAGCCTGATCAAGTGGAACCCAATGGCAAATGTTGCAGGCACAGATGTGTGGAACTTCCTTCGAGCCATGAATGTGCCTGTTAATTCCTTGCATTCACAAGGATACATCTCAATCGGTTGTGAGCCATGCACAAGGCCAGTTCTTCCAGGCCAGCATGAGAGAGAGGGAAGGTGGTGGTGGGAGGATGCCAAGGCTAAGGAATGCGGTCTCCACAAAGGAAATCTGAAACAGGACAATCGAGTCCACCTTAATGGCAATGGAAACACCACGGCAGCAGATATTTTTGACTCCCAAAACTTGGTGGCTTTGAGCAGGACAGGGATAGAGAACTTATTGAGATTGGAGAAGAGAAGGGAACCGTGGCTCATTGTGCTCTATGCTCCATGGTGCCCATTCTGCCAGGCAATGGATAGTTCCTTTCTTGAATTGGCTGATAAGTTGGCAGGGAGTGGAGTAAAGGTGGGAAAATTTAGGGCAGATGGTGATCAGAAGGAGTTTGCAAATCGTGAATTGCAGCTTGGAAGCTTCCCCACGATACTCTTCTTTCCCAAGCACACTCCTCGCCCAATCAAATACACATCCGATAAAAGGGATGTAGATTCTTTGATGGCTTTTGTGAATGCTCTCCGGTGATGAAATTGAAGTTTGACCGAGAAATTGGTGTTGGAATGCATTGTCATGAACGCAGTCGTCCTTTCATGCGGAGTTGATTGGCTTTCATTCAACAGTGAGCCTTGACCTCAAAGCATAACTCGGTCGTTTGCGTCATCCGGTTCCAGCAATAGGGTAGTGCCCATGGATATGTATTTGCTGGGGCTATTTTGGTATGCATTGTTTTGGTACGAAGACCACCGTTTCACTTTCCTCAGCCCGCTTCCCATCTAGCTTTAGTCACGTTAGTTTAGGGAGTGCATGGGGCTGGAAAATGTAGACTGCTTGTGATGGTTTATGTTCAATTTAATTATCAGTCGACCTGTTGCCTTGGTTACACGAGGCTTTCTTGGATCTTTCAAACTCTTTGACAGTCTCGTCGTGCTAAAATTTTGTGCTTTGTGCTGTGAAGGGGGCACTTATATCCCCGTTCTTTACGCACCAATTGCTTGGACATTGGCATGATGCTTTTAAACAGATTTTTTGATACGCATGCGGCGTATAAGAAGAATGGTACACTTGCATTTTTTCCAATTTGCCAATCGCTTCATGAGTAAAGTTAATTAGACCGACACCATTGCCGTTAGTTGTGATCCTTGCTTGACTTCACTCAGGAGGAAATTGAGTCTTGCATGTTATTTACTAGTGAAAGATACACTAGAGACCATAAGCGTCATAAGATTGAGGCAGAAAGTGGGAAAACAGAGCATGTTCTCTCGATTTGGTTCTCAATACAAGTGCGGTAGGCATTCCTCGGGATAGGGCTTTTTAAACCATTGTTGTTTTGTTTCAGCGTGAGATGTCTTGCTTACCCCAAAAAAAAAAACATAAAAGATTTAAAAAAAAAAAAAAAAGCCCACAAAGTGTATGGTCAGACCTGTCGGTTCCAGCAACCATATTCAAACGCCGATGAATTATTAGAAAAAGAGGGAAAAAAAAAACCCATATAATTCATTATAATAAGTTTCAAAATCCTTTTTCCGGAACAACAGAGAGGAAGAAGCAGTGTTTTGAAATGTAAATTTGTTCCAATCTGTTGTCGTTGGTGTTGATTCCCAAACAATTTTAGAATTAACGTCCATTAACTAAAAATAAATAAATAAATAAATTAATTAATTAAAAATCATCTGGGGACATAGTTGATAAAACAAAAGAATTATCACCAAAATTTTCCATGTTATGTCTTGCAAGTTAAATTTCGCTTTAGCTGACTATTATTATTATTATTATTATTATTATTATTAATATTAATAATAATGATATGCAAAATTAAAAATAGCATACAAATTGATTTTAAAGCAATAAAATCGTACATGTTGTAAAATTGAAAATTGAATCCGGTGACTGGTGTCACAGACTTGGCCTTGATCAACCAACGACCCGCGTGACACTAGTAATTCACTCAACTCAAATGCTAGTTCAGCCTTCTCCGAGAGTTAGAATGCTACTAGCCAAAGATAAAAAGAAATATACAAGTAGACAAGAGATATGGAGAACTTGGAAAATACTATATTACTTCAAAGATGCAATTACACTATTGCTTGGATGCCTTACAAATGAGATCCCTAAGGGTATATATAGTCGTCCACCTTCTCAACGGACGGTTAGGATCTATTCGATCTAACGGTTCCTATTACTCTACGCTTTACAATAAGATAAGACACACCTTACAATGAGACGCTTTACAATAAGATAAGACACACCTTACAATAAGATGAGGGAGTTGTTTAATTTGGGTAGAATGACGTGGCGCGTGACACGTGGCGCGTGACATTCTCTCCCACTCAATCTGGCGACGTCCTCGTCGCATCCCTCTTGTATCTCTCGATCACATCCACGTTGTTCCACAAAGTCAGCTCGTGTTCCCAACTTGCCTCGCTATCAGGCAACCCTTTCCATTTAACAAAGTACTCCACATAACTCGGATGGGTGCTTCTCCTTGGAATGACGCGATGCGTCAATATCTCTTCTACGTCACGATCTTGCACTGTTGTTATAGCTGTAGGGGCCCTTTTCGATTCACCCCTACTCGGTTCCGCCTCATCAGGATGGTAAGACTTTAGTAAGCTTACGTGGAATACTGGATGCATCTCGAGGTGTGATGGTAGAGTTAGTCGGTAAGCTAGCTTGCCAATCCTCTTCTCCACGGGGAAGGGTCCCTCGTAATGCCTAACGAGGCCCTTATGCACTTTGGCAAGCCTTCGGCTTTGATGGGGAAGGAGTTTCACCATCACCAAATCTTCTTCCTCAAACTCTAAATGTCTCCTCTTGGCATCGGCCCATTTCTTCATCCGCTTGGTAGCCTTTGCCAAGTGTGCCCGTGCCATATCGGACTTTTCATGCCAACCTTTGGCAAACTTGAATGCAGCAGGACTCGGCCCTTTGTAGCCAACCGCCAGCGTGTGTGGAGTCATCGGTTGTAGTCCCGTAGCAACCTCGAACGGACTAGCCCCAGTTGACTCGCTCTTTTGTAGGTTGTATGAGAATTGGGCTATGTCGAGCAACTTAGCCCAATCACTCTGATTGGCACTCACATAATGCCTCAGGAACAGCTCCAACAAGGCATTCACCCTTTCTGTTTGGCCGTCAGTTTGGGGGTGAAAGCTTGTGGAGAAGTTGAGCTCCGATCCCATCAACTTGAATAGCTCCATCCAGAATCTCCCGGTGAAGCGAGTGTCCCTATCGCTGACAATCGTCTTCGGGATGCCCCAATATTTCACCACATACTTGAAGAATAGGCGTGTTGCATCTTTAGCTGTAAACTTTGAGGGTACAGGGATGAACACGCCATACTTGCTGAACCGGTTTACCACTACCATGATGTTGGCACATCCCTCTGATTTTGGTAGACACGTGATGAAATCCATCGAAACACTCTCCCATGGTTTCTCCGGAATAGGTAGGGGCTCCAGCAATCCCGATGGTTGATGTTGTTCCACCTTGTCTTGTTGGCATACAAGACGAGTCTTCACATAGAGCTCAACGTCGTCCCGCATTTGTGGCCAGTAATATGCCCGCTCTACAAGTGCCAACGTACGACGCATACCTGGATGTCCTGCCCATTTTGAGTCATGACACTCCTTGATAATTGCCTTCCTCAATCCTTGCCATTTCGGCACGTAAACTCTATTGCCTTTGGTAGTGAGCAACCCATCTTCAAGCCAAAACCGGCGAGTCTTCCCACTACTTGCCAGTTCCCTCAAACTCTTGGCTTGTGGGTCATGCTCCAATCCCTCCTTCACTTGATCTACCAAAAGAAAGTTCGGACTTGTGATGGCAGCTAGTTCGGCCTTTTTACTCAATGCATCGGCCACCAAATTAGCCTTATCTGGCTTATATTCCATCACAAAGTCGAACTCCGCCAAGAAAGCTTGCCACCTCACTTGCTTTGGCGTTAGCTTCTTCTGATTAAGGAAGTAACTTGTGGCGATGTTGTCCGTCTTCACGACGAACTTGGACCCCAACAAATAATGCCTCCAAGTTCGTAGGCAATGCACCACTGCAGTCATCTCCTTTTCCTGGACTGTATAGCGGCGCTCGGTTTCGTTCAACTTGCGACTCTCATACGCAATAGGATGCCCCTCTTGCATTAACACACTACCAATTGCAAAATCAGAGGCATCGGTATGTACCTCATAAGGTTTTGTGTGGTCGGGAAGAGCCAACACTGGCTCGTCAGCTACCGCCTGCTTGAGCACTTCAAACGCTCTTTGGCACCTAGCGTCCTAACTCCACGTTCTATTCTTCTTCAACAAATCAGTGAGCGGAGTTGCAATAGAGGAGTAGCCCTTTATAAACCTTCTATAATAATTAACGAGGCCTAAAAAGGATCGTACCTCAGTCACCTTCTTTGGTGGCTCCCAGTTATGGATGGCTTGCACCTTGGACTCGTCCAACCGTAGTTTGCCTCCACCGACAATGTGTCCTAAGAATGTGACCTCTCGCTGAGCAAAGGCACATTTCTCCCTCTTCACGTACAACTCATGTTTCCGTAGTACTTGGAAAACTTGTCGTAGATGTTCAATGTGCTCATTCAACGTCTTACTATAGATAACAATATCATCCAAATATACTACAACAAATTTATCCAAAAATGACTCGAAAACTCTATTCATAAGAGTACAAAACGTGGCAGGGGCATTTGTAAGTCCAAATGGCATAACTAAGAACTCAAAGGAGCCATACCTCGTAACACAAGTGGTTTTTGGCTCGTCTCCTTCTGCAATCCTCACTTGGTAGTATCCCGATCTCAAATCCAACTTTGTGAACCACCGTGCTTCACCTAGCTGATCGAACAGGTCAGCTATTAATGGAATGAGATACTTATTTTTCTCGGTGATTTTGTTGAGCGCTCGATAGTCGATGCACAACCGGAGTGATCCATCGTGCTTCTTTTGGAACAACACGGGTGCGCCATATGGAGCCTTCGATGGTTGGATGTAACCCGCATCCAACAACTCCTTCAGTTGCCTCCTGAGTTCCTCTAACTCAGGGGGTGCCATTCGGTAAGGCACCGCAGCAGGTGGTCTTGCACCAGGGACTAACTCTATCTTGTGGTCCACCTCTCGTTTAGGTGGGAGTTTCTTGGGCAATTCGGGAGACATAACGTCCTTGAACTCCCCTAGGACGTGAGATACTTCTTTGGGTAGAACCTGTGATGGGGGAGTATCCCTTCCATCCCTCAAGGATACAAGAAAGGTGGGTTGCGCCTTCTTCACCCCTTTAGAAAGCTGCATGGCCGAGATTTGCCTTGATTGAAGGCTGGTTTCTCTAGCCAAAGGCACCATACAGGTGTTGCCTTCCTCCAGGATACACATTGTGTTGGCAAAAGGAATAGGCACAGCCTTAACACGATCCATAAATTCCATACCAAACACAATAGGATAATCATCCATTGGCACAATAGAAAAATCTACAAAGCCACACCATTCGCCCATACGTACCTCTATGTCATAAGCGATGCCGAAAATTGACTTTGGCTCTGAATTTACTGCCTTGAGCCATCCTCGCTCCTTGTTGTATTTGATGCCCAACCGCCTTGCTTCTTCCTCTTGAAGGAAGTTGTTGGAAGCTCTAGTATCCACTAAGGCTTTAACGACTTGGTTACTCACCTTGGCTTCCACGTACAATCGACCTTTCTTCTCGGTCTTAGGCACTTCGACCTTGGCTTTGATGGCATTGAGGATTTGTAAGGATCCCATCTTCGTCTCCTCACGTTGCTACTGTTCCTCCCTTTCTTCAACAATGGCAGAAAGCTTGGCTTTCCTTGGGCAGTCCCTTGCTTTGTGTGGCCCGTCACAAAAGTAGCATTTGAGAGGGCCCCTATCACCACTTTGGCCTTCCTTGGTGTTCCTCCCTTCCTTAGGTCCCTTATACCTGTGGAAGCGTCCCTTGTTCGAGGAACTATCTCCCCCACTCTTTCCCTTGCCATCCTTGTCCTTGGGCTTCTCGGGCTTCTTGAACTCTATTAACGACTCAGCAATGGAAATAGCGGTGGTGAGATCTTGAATACCATGTCTTTGGATCTCCAACTTTGCCCAATTTTGTAAGCCATCTTTGAATGCAAAGAATGCTTCCTTGTCGGGATAATCAGGAATCTCCAGCAACACTTCAGAGAATTCCTTCACATACTCTCGTATGCTTCCCCTTTGTTGAAGACGCCTTAGCTTCGCTCTTGCCTCTTCCTCGGCATTCTCTGGATAGAACTGCCGTTTGAGTTCTCTCTTGAACTCGTCCCATGTATTGATGATGCAAGTACCCCTTTCGATGTCGCTATACCTCCTTCTCCACCATACCATTGCGGTATCCACGAGGTATAAAGCGGCACTATCGATCTTCTTGGCATCCTCTGCGACACCAAGTGCCTTAAAGTATTGCTCCAAGCTCCATAAGAAGTTATCAACTTCCTTCGCGTTCCTCGACCCATTATACGCCTTAGGTCTTGGAACATTCACCTTTGAGGAAGTAACTACCGTTGGTAAGGCAATGCTCCCACCTTGAGCAACTGCCTTTTTACAAAGGACTAGCTCATCCTTGGTCTCCTTCAACTCGTTGGAGACTCTCTCGAGATCTTCCTTCAACGCCACAACCTTACATTGGAGGGTCTCTTCCAAGGTCTTCACTTGGTCTAGACACCTTGATAAGGCCTGGTTTAAAGCACCTTGCATCTCCTCACGAAGCTCTTCACTCTCCCTCTCGAGCTCGTCGATGCGTTGGTCCACCACCTCGAACTTCTCCTGCCCATCCGTTACAGCAAGCTCAACCTTTGCAAGCCTTGCATTGGCATCTTCCAAGACATCCCTCGACCTTGACCTCCCTCTTTTGGGTTGTTTCATGGCTTCCTCAATTACGTGGGTAATCTCACTGTGAGGACCCGACATGCTTACCGGATAGTGTGTTTGCTACTTGTAGAAACCATGCTTTGATACCACTTGTCACGGACTTGGCCTTAATCAACTAACGACCCGCGCGGCACTAGCAATTCACTCAACTCGAATGCTAGTTCAGCCTTATCCGAGAGCTAGAATGCTACTAGCCAAAGATAAAAAGAAATACACAAGTAGACAAGAGATATGGAGAACTTGGAGAATACTATATTACTTCAAAGATGCAATCACACTATTACTTGGATGTCTTACAAATGAGATCCCTAAAGGTATATATAGTCGTCCACCTCCTCAACGGACGGCTAGGATCTATTCGATCTAACGGTTCCTATTACTCTACGCTTTACAATAAGATAAGACACACCTTACAAATGAGACGCTTTCACACCTTACAATAAGATAAGGGAGTTGTTTAATTTGGGTAAAATGAGGTAGCGCGTGACACTGGTCTGCACCGTCCCACGTGTGGTAAACTTAGTGGGCCATGCCTGCTACATTGATTCAAAAATTAAGAAAGAAAAAAAAAGGGCGGCGACAAGTTTGGAAACTAAAAGAAAGCGAAAAATGGGAACGTT
Organism: Ceriops tagal; assembly: GCA_021533255.1. Lineage (NCBI taxonomy): Eukaryota > Viridiplantae > Streptophyta > Magnoliopsida > Malpighiales > Rhizophoraceae > Ceriops > Ceriops tagal. The sequence goes on from CM038607.1 coordinate 9,249,642, forward strand.
GTTGACCAAAATGGGAGTGGCCGTCTGTCTTGCATCCGCATTCTCAACAGTAAAAACCTAGTACTACTGTAGTGGCCGTGGTAAAATCTGAATCTCAATCTCAATCTCAATCTCCTCGTTCGATCGTCGTCTTCTTCTTCTTGTTCTTCGTCATCTCTTGTCAAAACGACGACGACCACCCATGATGTCTTGGTCTTGCAAGAAATGCACATTCATCAACTCCCCGTCTCCAAAGCCCACCACCTGCAAAATCTGCCTCTCGCCTCCCTCTCCCCCTCCTGTCTCGCCACCTTTTTCTTCTTCTTCTTCTTCGCTTTTTCGCAATCAAGATACCCCAAAATGGTCTTGCAAGGCCTGCACTTTTTTGAACCCTTACAAGAATACCAACTGTGAAATCTGTGCCGGGAGGGCTCCCTTTTCTTCCCTCTCCAGTTTGGAGGATTTGAACGGTGCTGCTCTTGACGGGGACTTGGACCCTTCTGTTGGCTCTGTTTTCTTGCCATTGAGGCCTTGCAAGCGGAAGGCTAGCGACCTAGTTGATTGTGATCCGGCTTGTGTTGGGTCGGGTGGCTTTCGTGGTATCCGAGGGGCCTCCAATAATGTGGTCAGTTTAAAGGGTTAGTTTCCTTTTTCAACTTTTCTTTTCAGTTATATATACACACCATCTTTCTTTTTCTGTTCATTCTTATGTTTTGAGTTTTTTTTTTTTTTTTAAAAAAAAGAGATTTTGATTTATTGACTGTGGGTAATGTGTGTAGATGAAAGTGATCAGGGTCGCTTACAATTGGGTGGTTCTCGAGGGATTAGCTCATCAAAGTTGGAAGTGACTGTCCTAAAGGGTGAGTTTGATTTGCAGTTCAAATAATATGATCAAGAGATGGTGAATCCTGTGGTGAGTTCATGACCAAAGTCATGATCCTTTTGGTGTTCATGAAACACTAGCATCATTATAGAATAAGAGATACGGATTAGTTCAATGAATTCAAGGTAAGTTTTATGAATTTACCATTTTGATGGGTAGAGCATTTGTGAGATGTAAAGCAGCAGAGAAATTTTAATTATGTTCCATAGTGCCATTTGTCTGCCATTTATTGAAGTTGACCTTGTGTGTGTGTTTTAGAAGATGATAATTCAGTAGCAGCTTTGAGTTCATTCAAGATCTTGAGCTATAATGTGTGGTTTCGAGAAGACCTGGAGTTGCATAAAAGAATGAAAGCACTTGGTGACCTTATTCAACTGCATTCCCCACAGCTTATCAATTTTCAGGTTTGATTTTCTTTCCCCTGGTCCCCAGTCATTTACCTATGGATTCTGTCCATCATTGGCTTCCATTATTTATACTTAGGCCTCTTTGTCATGCAGGAGGTTACTCCTAGCATATATGAAATATTTCAACGATCCAGCTGGTGGAAAGCTTATCATTGCTCTATTTCAAATGAGGTTGCACAATTAAGGCCATACTTTTGCATGCAGGTGAGCATTTGATTGCCTCAGCTTGGTGGGTCATTGTGTTGCCATGATTATATGGATGCCTTGTGCATGATTGTAAATGATTGATCTTAATATGCTTTCTATTGAAGTTTTTCATTGTAAATATCTTTTGCATGCAGTTGAGCAAAGTGCCTGTAAAATCCTTTGGTTCTAGGCCATTTAGCAATTCTATTATGGGTAGAGAACTCTGCTTCGCTGAGCTTGAAATTGACAGAAAGAAGCCATTAATAGTGGCGACAAGCCATCTTGAGAGTCCATGTCCAGCCCCTCCAAAATGGGATCAGATGTTCAGCAAGGAGCGAGTAACTCAGGCGGAGGAGGCCATCAATTTCCTTAGCCAGAATCCCAATGTCATTTTTGGTGGTGACATGAACTGGGATGACAATTTGGATGGTCAGTTTCCTTTACCAGATGGATGGGTGGATGCTTGGGCAGAATTGAGGCCAGGGGACAATGGATGGACGTATGATACAAAGGCCAACCAGATGTTGTCAGGGAATCGAACCTTGCAGAAAAGACTAGATCGGTTTGTTTGCCATCTGCGAGATTTCAAGGTAAGAAAAATTGACATGATTGGGAAGGAAGCTATACCAGGTTTATCATATACCAAGGAAAAGAAAGTAAGAAAAGTGGTACAAAAGTTGGAGCTTCCTGTTTTGCCCAGCGATCACTATGGCTTGCTTCTGACCCTCTCTGGCCAGTAAGGTCAGCACTGCTTCAATGTGCTTTTCATATTTTGTTTGCATCTTGTACAGACGAGATTATATTATGTAAAGGCTCAACAGCAATTTGCAGTGCATGTTGATGCTGGTTTGTATGACTCTTGTTTGGTGGAAATGATCTGAATGAGAATTTTCCACTGTGAATCTGTTAATCTAACAGGTTATCTGAGAATTTCCGGGCTCAGATTTTTTTTCCCAGAATTTATTAAAAAATGCTCAAGCCCTTTGCTTGTTGGTCCCCCAATGTTAATGGTGTGACAGAGAATTCCAATTTCTGAGGAGAAACTAGCAGCTTATGCTCAATTTCTTGTCCACTTTCTTTGTCGTTTCTCGCTCCAATTGGCAGACTGTAACAGTGAAACCATGCAGCAATTCAGTGAATTTCATTGTTACCTTGGGTTAACAAAGATAGTTGGGCCAGCAACCCTTGCATGAATGCTCAAAGGATCTGTTCCTGCTTCTTAGAGTTGCTCTATTAAATAATTATAGTAAAAAGAATCATTCTTTTAGCCCTTCAAAAAGGAGCGGGGAGGGGGAGGGGGGAAGAATCATTCTTTTACCTATGACGGTAATATTTCTGAAATTAGTCTATTTTGGTCATAAAGCACTTTCAAGTTGGACTGTGTATGTGATGCAGCAATGATCGTCAATGTTTTAAGCTGGTGTAAGAGAAACATTCTCCAAATGCCTGCATTTTCATGCCGTCAGATAATCAAGTAGACACTTCCATTTGTAGCTGTAATCGTTATGTCCGTCTAAGAAGCTTTGCATCCAAGTCAAATGCTTCTTCTGATTGCTCGGGACTTGGGATACTGGAGCCTCCAGCCCTAAATAATCATAGAGGATTCCGCAGAGTGCATCTCCACTTTTGGCCTGCACAAGAAATATGGTGTTGTCTCCCTCTACCAGCAATTCTGAGGAAACATCTACACTAATTAACCGGTATATTCCATGAATGCCATGCTGACAAACTGCATTATCAGTACCCAAGTTTACCACATGGAAGACCGTGTATGCTGCGTCTACACCGTTGAAATAGACCTGCATGGAAGTAGTAATCCGTAAGATGGTAATCGTGGGAGTTGGGACTAATGGACTCGTGCTTCTTGAATGAAGTAAGCATCAGTGTGAGCTTGATGCTTCTCAGTCGAGATAATTGTGCAAACTTCACCTTAAGATCAGAACGATTTGCTGATGCAATGGCCACCCTCAGCTTGAAAGTTTTATTGGCTACAAAATTGAGATTGAATTTAATTGTCCAGGTTGATGGAACGTACTTATCCTCTGCCCACTATCTGCCAGAGTAAGAAGACAATTTGTTATGGTTTGAAGTGAATTTAATCTAGGCTATATTTTGTCAAATCATACAGCATAGTAAGATGACAACCTGCTTACATGAGCAAAGAACCAATCCTTTTTGGGATCGCTGACGCCAAGTATGAAGATTTGATCGGATACAGAATGCATATGTGTATCTGTCCCATAAACGATATTGCCTGAATCTGCTCTATGGAATGAAAAATATTAAAAGGACCTTATACTTAAGACTAAGTTAGCTATGTTAGCAAGCTTTTATTTCTTGGGGTAATCTTTGCCTAATAGACTTACAATATTTAGTGCATATTATCTACGGACGTATATCATCTTGGAATGCAATGCATAAAATGATAGGGAAATGAGTTTGCATACTTCTCAGGGCCATTGATAAATAATCTGTTGATATACAGAGGATCCACATTAGGGATATAGTAGCCAAATGCTGTATGATCAGGGAAGCCAATCTCCCACAGAATTGGACCATCTCTGGGACGAATGTAAGTCAAATTTCCCAGACGTGTTTCTATGCCTGAGGAATTTTAGTGAATCATTTTGAACTTTAGTACTGTCATATCAGTACACCAACCATTGATGGTGAAAAGGGAAATTTCTCATTGTTGTATATTGCTAGATTTGTAACATGTACAAATGATATTTATCAGAGATGCTGGTATAGATATACAAGCACAACAACTGGAACAGAATATGTGCAGCACTCAGGCTGACTTAGCCCTTCTTTGATAGTCAGAAATTGAGAAACTTTCTGTGTGTGACTTGCAAGACGAGTGATAATAAACTACCTGCAGTGACTGCAACAAGCTTTTTGTCCAGGTAGTCACCAATGAAACCCGGAACCCGGCCATGGAGTCCATAGATCCCGGGGGTGACATTCTTGATGGTGAGTCGTCCAATTGTATCCGTTTGCCCCCAGAATTGATAGCCCAACATGCAGGTGAGTTTTCCATGTTTAGGCTCACGGTCCACCAAAAGGTACTTGGAAGTTGGAACTAATATAAGAACAAATCAGTTAAAAAAGGTAGTAATGGATTACCTTAATTTCTGTTTGCCGAGTTCCTTCTTTTCTTGCAACTGATAGACCAACGTGTGCATTTCTAGCGGGAATCAGAGACCCAGAGACAAACCTGAGGTGGAACTTTTACGATGCCAATTAAGTAAGTAAACTGAGGGCTATTATGCATTCCAAGGCTTTGATATACAGGTAAAACAATAATATATTCTCAAACAACTCTGGATATAAACGCATTGACCCAAGGACAAAGGTACATACCTGTCTTCAACAGCCTTCCTGTAACAGATCTGCGTTCTTCAGCAGCGAGGTAATGAGGTGATGAAACAAAGTCATAAGGCCATGCTGCCTTTTCAAGCAGACTCTACAATGAGTCAAGCACGAAAGAAAACCATGAATCAAAGGAGCAAATTGCATTTTTTCAAAGAAAAGCAAGAAGCACTCTGCAACAAGCACAGTCATGATATTATGAGAAACATATGTGTATTTATGTACCTGTCGTTTAGCATCTACCCACACCCTGCAGGCATCTGCCACATTTGGGGTTGAATTAAGGTAAACGAAGAAAGGGCCAAAAACCTTCCTCCATTCCTCACCTGTTTCAAAATGAGCTAACAATTTGTTCCCAGCATAGTGAGTTCCATGGAACATCTGTTGCATCAAAATTTCCAGCCATGTGAGTTGGGTATTCTTTAATGTATCAGCTTCAATCCAAAGCATCATTTGATGATATGGGACTTTTTTCTTTTGATTTGATTCGGCAATGGAAACATTTTAACCTTTTGTTGTTACTACCTCACATATGCATTCATAATTGTAAGTGACGTTGCACATTTTAATGTAATCTGAGATATGCTTAACTTGGGTTTCAGGTAGGACTTACGGCTAGACAAGCTGGAACAGTGTAGACTGTGAGGTTTTACTTGGTAGGACCGCCACTCCGGAACTCATAACTTGGAAAGATGATCCGGAATCCAATAACAGGGTAAGAACTTATCCATCCATGGAGTTCACCATCTTCATTGTCAACTGAGTACCGGTACCTGTCATCACCTTCTTTTTTTGTACATAATATAATCAACTGCAACTCACGGTCATGATAAATTCGTATCTAATCCTAAGGCCATTTCATGTGCGACCTTGACAACCTCCTTGGACAATCATATTCTTTCTTGGTCACGCTGATCAGCTGGCACAAGATTACTATATTGTCATTTCTTCGCGTTTCACCACTTGTGTACTCATCACAACTGCGATTCTTCATTATAGGAATTTCCATAAAGGAGTTTCTACTCCCATCCCGACTGGACTCACCACAGAGATTGCTTGGTCACTCAAAAAGGCTAGATGTTTAAGGTATTGTGATGTATACTTTTTTGGCTGCATGCCTTGAGGCAATCTTATCTCATTGTGTGATGTTTTCCAAACCAGATGGAATCTCACAGCCAGTGGGCCCAGGCAAAATCCTGAAGGCTCTTAGCAATATGGGTTGATCAAGACCAGCAGCACTATAATCCTTGAAAACTCTTCGCCTGTTATCAATGGCAAGTGGAGGCATGCCGTAAATGGTGTCTCCTTTGTGCCAGCAGACATGTCATTAAAACTTGCAGACTACTTCAACATTCCTGGAGTTTTCAACCTTGGAAGTATCCCTACCAGCCCCAACAATGGACATGCTTACCTCCAGACCTCGGTCATGACTGCTGACTACTGCGAATTCATTGAGATCATTTTTCAAAATTGGGAGGAAACCTTGCAATCGTGGCACATTGATGGTCATTCCTTCTTTGTGGTGGGGTAAGCTTATAGTTCCTGGCTTTGCAGTTGCATATTACATGTTTTTGATACATTTTCCTAACGTCAACACTGTCATGAGATGGACAGGATGGATGAAGGGCAGTGAACGCCTGCAAGTAGAGACTGCTACAACTTGAGAGATGCAGTGGCTCGTTGCACGACTCAGGTATCCAGAATATATGTCACACATCTTACTGATTACCATTTCAATGTAAATCAGGACCAATGCAGAAGTGAGAGGTCCATTTATTCATTGGGAAATTTTCTAATGGCTTTAGGGTTGTGAATGCAGGTGTATCCCAAGTCATGGACTGCAATTTACATGGCATTGGACAATGTGGGAATGTGGAACATCAGATCTGAAAACTGGGCTAGGCAATACCCGGGACAGCAGTTCTATCTTCGAGTTTACACCCCATCAAGATCATTGAGCAATGAATAGCCCATCCCAAGAAATGCCGTTCTTTTTGGTAGGGAAAGGGATCGTCGCACAAGGCCCTCCTGAATTAGCTTTGATATCATAAATTTTTGTCATTAGAAGGTGACATTGTGCTTGCAGGGCTAACTATCTGCAGGAAATTGTTCAGAGTTGCCCCTTGATGAATGGCTATTATCCTTTCATCCATCCTCGTAGACTTAGAATGGCATGAACTGTTGCCCCCTTGCCACCTTATAATCCAATTTTTGAGATTATTATATTACATAACGTAGGACACATTTTTAGTACTTTTTAGATCACTATTTACAACAAATTGCAAACCATTTCCTAAGTTGAAATACATCAGCCTCGTTAGATTTTTGGAATCACCTCGAAAACGTGTGGTGAGTGCATGTGGGGTATAACTAATATAAGAAACTTTTGTATAATAGTTTTAAGTATGGTTGTAAAAAAAGAGGTATACAAATTAAGTCTATTAAATATATTTAATTTATAATCTGTTTTCTATTAATATTAGATTTTTGTTCTCTCCTTGATCGTATTTTTCCGTTGGGTGCCATAATAAGTGGTATAAGAGCCTTTAGTGTTATTTTTGAGCAAATTATTGGGGTAGCTTTGTTGCCTAAGAAAATTAGTTTTTATTTGGAGGTAGCATTGTGACCCTCCACTTTCCTGGGATATTCTGTGAGGTAGTTCTAAGAGTTTAAGGAAAATAGACAATCAAATTTACTCATTGTCTGAATTTGATCAACGTTAAAGAAGTTTAATCTACCTTACGTGTGGTGAGTATATATTTGTGCAATGAATTTAGATATGAACGTGGAAAGAAATATACAAATTGATTTATAATTTATTTTTTATTAGTATTAAATTTTTTTATTTTATAATTTTTCCCAAGTAATTTTTCCCATCTAGAGGCAATTAAGCATTCTAGTCTATTCTCTCTCTCTCGTTCCCTCTCCTATACTTATTTTACTACATTTAATTTATTAACTAGCATTATGATCATGTTTATTTTATTTAAGTTTGCGTTGGCCGCTACAACATAGTCAAAGTGCGTGGAAGAATTTAACTATTAGCGAGTTTTGGAATTCCAATCCAAAGACTTCATTTTAAGTTTCGAACTCGGTAAACACATGCACAATAGTGTAAGATTAGTTCAATAATAAAAATGAATTTAAGATTGCACAGTAACATGTATGGTAAAACATATGGTCATTGGTCACAGGTTCCTTCTTCTTGAGATCAAATCATAGAGTAGGTGGGCACAGGTGGGCTCTCAATGTCAATAAACAAGACAGGAACTCAGTGGCCATTTTCATCCTTCCAGTACATTTGAGAACTCCAAACAAGAAAAAACCACGTCAATCCAGAACACCCTCGTAGTTAGTTCGGTGCTTCAAAGGCTCACTACTACCAAGTCTGGAAAATTTTGGACTCCGACGTTTTGCTCTCACGCCATCATTTGTTCCTGCTTACGATGTCGAAGAAACACTTGTCCCTGCTCGTCGTAAATCCATCCAAAAGAATATTCCCCATTTTTGAAACCCCCTTCTGCGCAATTTCCAACCTCTTTGTCAGCTTTACTGGCCATCCTGATCTTGACATGAACAAGTCTTTTACTCAATTCGGTTACCATCTGACCACTTCAAAATTCTCCATATTCTTCCATGCTTAAGGCCATTAAGCCCACGTTATATTGCGTTCTCTTCCAAGCAAATCATACCCATAATAGGTCCACAGTGGGCTATATAAATTAAGATGATGCCCCCAACTATTTTAATGAAAGGTCCACCCCAAGTATTTGAGCTATTCATCCTTAAAACAATGCCTTTTTACTAATAAAGTAAATTCACACTCTAATTATTGAAAATTTAAACTTTTTATTTTTAAGATATTAGATTGTAGTCTTGAATAAATTAGCATTAGATTATAAGAATGAGAAACACTATTTTTGGTATTAGCTTACTACTAAATGAATCTTCTAATGGGACAAAAAAAGAAAAAAAAGCAGTTGATGCAAAATCAATATGATAATAGATGCAAATATATAACATACAGTTATTAGCTTATTATTTTCTTAAAATATTAATTACACGTTAAGTATAGAACATAACAAATGTATATTAATAGTAAGTGCACACTTATGGGAGCCACTTGAATTTTGGAGGGGGCAATTTGGAAGAGTTGAAAATTGTAAAATTACCTCTCACTGAAAACCATTTCGGCCTTCAGTGAAAAATAACTTTTGCCCAATTCGCTTGTAAAACTGAAGGTGAAAAAAGATCTCTTTAGTAGACAAATAAGATAATTTATAAAAACTTTCACGAACTCCTCTTTTTTTTTTTTTTAACTCTTCTTTATTAATAAATATATGCTTTGTTTGATTTTTTTTTTTTTTTTTTTGCTTCGTCCATATTTTGGACAAAAAAGTTCCTAGTAAAAAATATAAATAGCAAATAATACTGAAAAAATAGTAAAATTGTGAGCGTAATTTTATTATTTCTGAATTCTATCTCCAATAAAAATTTTCCTGATCATATAATAAAACTATGTGTGTTCTTGCATGTCTACTGCTTTACATTTTCCATATGCACCTTGCCCCTAATTGTTTAACACCTTTATAACTAAGCCGAAGCCCCCAAATATTCCTGAGAAGTTATGGCTGGCGCATTAAAATCTAGGTGTCATTTGCAGGAAAAGTAGCTCGACATGGGAAGCACGTGGGTGGCCTTGCATTGCAAGACTGGGTCTTGTAGCCAGGAAGGGCTAATGATGAAGAACTTTGTGCGGGTCTTTGACAGGAATAAGGGAAGCCATTGTTGCAAGATTACGGACGTTTCTTTTCAATTCATCCATCCAGAAGGGACGCGGAGGGGGAGGGGGAGGGGGTGACTTTATTATTATTATTATTCCTTCTTGGTGTATATATATATCCTTTGGGACATGCAATGCAAACGCTTGGCTTACATCTCCATCTCCTTCTCAACTTTATTTGCACTTTTGAACGTCTGGCGTACTCTCTTTGTTTGCTTGTGAATTCCTTTCGTCTCTCTTTTTATTTATTTTCTGTTCTTCTTCGTTACAACGTTCGGTTTAGGCCAGTGGAGTGGCTATTGTTGTTTGCTTACATCATTTCAAAAGAAGAAATCTTTGCGTAACGGTAAAATAATAATATATATTGTTTTTATTTAAAGTAAGGGCATCTCATGCTTTTAGACTCCATGATATATGAGTTTCTTGTATTGAGAACCAACCCCCCCCCCTCCTCCCCGTTTTTTTTCTTCCTTTTTGACCTTAGTTTGCCCTTTTGAGGGTGTTTGCCATTCTGTCTCATTTTGCAAAATATGATCCCAAGAAGAATATTGTAAAATCTACCTTTTCAAAGCAAAGAAAAGAGCAAGCAAATTGGTTTGATATCTAATTATTCCCTTGTAATAATTTGGACCCGACTAAAAGAAGAAAGATTACAGCAGGATGCAAATTACATCTTGTTCCATTTTATATATATATATATATAAAAACTAATTGTAAAATAAAGGTAGTTGGCAAACCGAGTATGCTAGTTATTTTATTATTTAAGATTCGACTCTTGCTGAATTTCTCAATTTTTAAATTCATATTTTATAAAAATTTCAACCACAAAAAAACTGAGGTTTGACCTTTGAACTTTCTTTAGGAGCTTTTGTGGTCCCCTAAACTAAATTGATTAAATTGTTTTAGGCTTGTTACGTTTTTTCTTTTTCTTTTTTTATTGTATCAAAATATCGTATTTTAAAAATATAAATTTAAATTGTGATTTTTTTTTTATCAAATATAAATTTTATTATTCCTTAAATACTAATAAAAGTTCATTTAAATCAAAATGCAGGTTTTCAACCTACCATTGCGATCTTAAACACACCCAAAATGGTACTATAATAATCATCAAAGGTCTCAGCCCTTTCCATTCTCATCCAATCTTGAAGACATAGTTGAACCAAAACCCTCCCCAAGACTCTGAAATTCCGTGTACAGAGGTTTCCACTTTTTCTCAACTCTAATCACAACTCCGGTGGACTAAAAACTAAAAGAACTGGGCCTTAAACAAGAGTGAGAAAAAGCTGCACGTAATGACAAACATATGCAACCGAGTCTCTGACTCTCTCTCTCCAGTATTTATTCTCTCGTCTTCTGTTTCTGTCTGATCAGCAGGGGGCCAAAGCCATATTGCAGGTTGTTAAGTACTCTTGATATTTTCACTCTTTCTTTCCTGACAATAGACAATGAAGAGGGTGTGTGGTGATCAGAGCTGTTTTAGCCCAAAAGCATCTTTATCATCTTCTATTGACAATGGTGAATATGAGTGTGCTTTACATTCATCTAGTGAACTAACGAGAGTTTCTAGTAAGGCAGGTTCTGAGGAGAACATTACCATGAAAGAAAGGAGCTTGAAATCGCCCCTGGTTCGGCCTTATATTCGATCTCAAACACCTCGGCTTCGATGGACTCCTGATCTTCACCAGTGCTTTGTCCATGCTGTGGAAAGGCTTGGTGGAGAAGAGAGTAAGCTGCTTACATAGCCTTTAATTGCATTCATTATTAATTTCTGACATTTCCTTTAAGATGCTTCCTTCCCGACTTTTTGCCTTTTTGTGAACAACTTCATATCAAAATCAGTAAGACAAAAAAAAAAAAAAAAGGATATGACAAGGGTGTGGAAAGTCCCATTTACATTCATTTGTGGTTAACCCCATGTTTTAATTCATAAATTATGGGTTTTGAATTGTATAGGAGCTACTCCAAAGACGATTTTGCAGATAATGGATGTGAAAGGCCTAACCATATCCCATGTAAAGAGCCATCTGCAGGTTCTGATCAATTCTGCTTAATTTGAAGTTGGATTAATAAAAGAATTTTAATTGTGTATGCATATATTTGAGCCTGTTATTGTTATAGGAGGCTATTTCAAATCTTTGTATTGTATATATATACTGTGCACAGATGTACAGGAGCATGAAGCATGAGCAGATGGTACAAGGTATAGCATTCATTCCTATGGCAACTAAACTATTGGTCGATTTGATGCTCACATTCATTTCCTAGAAAAAAGAATGAATATGTAATGAATACTCTCTTGATTTAGTTGGCGGCATAGGTATGCATGCAAGACTCTTTTCTTTTTTTTTGTTGATGTATCAAAAAGAAAAAGAAAAAAAAAAGAAGAGGACAAATTGAACCAATATCTGTACTTATTTTGCAAAATGTTAGTTGACAAGGAAAGTTACAATAGTATGCTCCGTCCAGCTAATCTTGATAATTAAATTGGAATTTGGATCATATCATACAGCCTTCACTGATACGGGAAGATGGAGGGACAACCTTGTTGGCTTAAAAATTTATGCCAATCAATTAACAATGTTACATTACACTAGAAATATCTATTTCCTTCTACGATATTAATTTCTTTTGACATTTCGAATGAATTTGTAGTACCATGCTAGGAAAGACATCATCTAAGAAAAGATTCACATCAGAGGGCAGTAATGATCGCAAGGGCAATGATGCGTATGCTTGCTACTATATTGTATGACTCAACAAATTCCCTTTAGAGACCAAATTGTGATGTATGCAGGTGATTCTTGAACAGCTTTACTTTTACTTGAAAGCCCCCTTTCCATGACCAAGGTTATTGGTTGTATTAGTAGAAGAAAACAAAAAATTGGTCGCATGTGCGCAGTTATTCTTTTTGGACTTTGTGTTAGAGTCAGAACTGGATTAATTAGCCTGGCAAATGACTCCTCCCTCTTGTGTCAATACTCAAAAGGTAATAACTAACAAGCCTCTTTTCCCTTGGGAATTGGGATCCTAAAACTTCCACTTAGAAGTTTGTCTTTCTTTTCTTTTCTTTTTTCAAAGAACAACATAACGTTTTGACAAAGTTTTTTTTTTTTTTTTTTTTTATTAAGTAAACGTTATGTTTGCGTGAATAAGAGTAAAATTGTAGATATTTGATTATTTTTCAAACATGAGAGTTGATGCTGAACGTCCTTTATGCTAATATTTTACCTGTGAATTTAGATGGAGAAAACTTCATTAACTCGCGTCCCGTGTTACGCCACCTAATAAAAAACCTAGCGACATTCATGCATTACTCTTCTTCAACTTATGCACGGCTTCTTGTTACAGAAGTGGCGATGACAGCAAAGAATAAGGATAAGGATAAGGCAGCTAGTCAGTTTCAACATGCAAGCTACTTCTCACAATGGGACACAAAGCATTGCCAACGGAATCATGAGTTCAAAGACGAGGGCTTGAACAACAATGCATATCCGCATCAAGAAAATGGAATTCATTCTCCCAATTGCGATCTTTCTCTCAAAACTATGAGCATGCCAACAAGAAGGTGAAAAATGTGACCTTTTTTTCTTTTTTTTTTCTTTTTTTTTGTGAAATCAAGGCCACTATTTTCGGTAACTTTCTATGCTGTGAGATTCTAAATATTTTACTCTAGCAATAATTAAAGAAAAATGTTTTTCGGACCTAGCATTCTGAATGCTGTTATATTGAGATAATGATATAGCACATTATTAATAGGATAAGAAGAAGAAGAAGAAGAAAAGAAGAAAAACAAAAAAAAAGAAAACAAAGCAAGAAAAAGGAAAAGGGGAAAAGAAAAAGAAAAAGAGGGATCCGCTGGGGACCTTAGCCTCTGACCCCTTAATTGATTCCTTACTAATATTCGAGTCTCCTGGCAAACAAAAGGTTATTTCTTTTTTGAGTTGCTCTTTATTAGCAATGAATCAAACAATAAATTACGACTATGTCAGTATAAAAATGACCGTGTCTAAGAAATTGTGTCCACGCAAGTAGTAATACTCAGAATTAGATGATGTCAATAGAAAATTGACCTACGGCAAAATAGATGAGTTTTTTTTTTTTTAATATATATATATATATATTCAATCGAATATTAGTAATACTGCCAGTTTTAACTGAATTTCAGAATCATTTTGTTGATAATATTAAGTTGTCAATGTTATCATTCACGTGATCCATGCTGTCTTTTCCCATCTTTTCTAACCATTTCAGCCTACTATTTTTCTTCATGTTTTGGCTGTTGGTGTTTTTAAAGACTTCTAATTTCTAGTCAGACTAAGAATCAATTTATGGGGTTTGCAGAAAAAAGAAGCTGCAAGAGACGTGGACCGAAAAGAGAGTGAAAGAGCCATCCTCCAATGAAGATGTAACAATCGGAGGGTGGAACAAGGAGGAACCAGAATCCTATATCATCTTCAAGGACATACTTCAAAGCTGCAATACCAAAGTGAATTGATTTCTTTCTCTCATGATAAGCATGCATGCAAACTAGGACCAAAAAAAAAAAAAAGAAAAGAAAAATCATTCAAGGGTTCTAAACAGTTGAATTATTCCATTAATATACCATTCCAGGTGGCCAATGAGCAAGATGAAGTGCCACTAGATGCCTTTGCTTGTGACAAAAATCATCATCAAATTTTGGAAGACTTGGCTGAGATTGCAGCAAGGGTGGATGATGACAAGATATCTCTGTCAATCAACTCATCAAGAGCCTCTAGGACATCATTGTTGAAGCTGAGCAAAACTAAGACTTCAGACGTGAATGATATTTCTCTTGAGCTTACTCTTGCTTAAAATCATTCACCCTACGAAGCTTCATAGAACCTTTAAAAAGCCTTTTTGTTATGACCATTTCCTTCGCTTTTTCCTTTTATTTTTAATCTTTGTTGTCGAATAGAAAATCTGAGCAATTCCGGAGAAGGACTCTAGCTTGTAACCAAATTATAACAGGGCTATGAAAAGGGGAGCTGAGTGTAGTAGATAAATTAGGCTTTATTTTCCAATATTCCATCTAGAGAGGAATAATTGAAGCGAATGGAGGGATACATTAATATGGAACGATCATTATATAACGTTTTCTTTTTTGTTTTTTTGTTTTTTTTTTTGGTTACAAGGGAATGCAAAAGGACAAAAAAGAAGAAGAAGAAGAAAAAAATCAATAGGACTCGGAATTAAGAGGTTCCAACAACAAGGATATCTCAATCAATTGTGTTAGAAGTAGGTCAGCACATATATAGTAAATATTTATGCATCCTCTACGTCAACAATGTCACATTTAGGAGTGAGAAAAATCTGCACTTAATGTGCTTCCCCTCCTCCCTATCCAATTATTTTTTTTGTAAAAAAAAAAAGAAGAAAAAGACTCTAACCTAATACCTGCTAAACCAACTAATAGGGTCAAAATTAGGGCACTAGATTGGCATATGCCCAAGCGCAAACGATGTAGTGAAGTCCTCGTCCAAGAATTGCAACCCTTAGCTTATTCTTGAACTCATCATGAGGTGTCTATATTACTACTTACAAAAAATCAACTAGTTGTTGAGAAAAGGAGAGGAAAACCAAAAAAAAAGGAGTTTTCTGTGGATTTTCCTGACGGAAAAATATAGAGGTTGAACAAAATTCATTAACTTAGATTTATTGGAACTAATATTCGGTAGATATCATGTGGTGCTTCTGTTTAACATATCAATGAGAGATCTCTCTTATTTTTAACTATTAAAGCAACGGGAAACATCCTTTGCTATTGTAAGACTAATTAAGATTATTCCCTTCTCTACTCATCTCTTCTACATCTACAAAGTAACATTGTTTTGCGCTTGCAAAAATGACGAGTACAAAGCTCTAAGGTGGGTCTAGCTTAGTTCGCATCAAATTTTTTCAATTGAAGTCCCATGTGTTCATAAGACATGCATAAAAATGTATAGCCCTTTTGTTTTTTAATTTTATTTTTTATATTTTTTGGGTTGATTTTAGAGCCATTCCTGGCGGAACCAAGCTTAATATAGACATTAAGCTCAAACACCGGCAGAGCCCAGGCATCATGCAAACTTAAAGTGGACTGGAACGAGTGTGGGAACACAAGAATAGTTTGATCCAAGCCCAACCATTTACTGGACAGGCGAGCCCTTGGCCCTGAACATATCTAAGGCTGAAACCAAGCTTCGAAGAGAACATGGGGAAGAAGCTTACCAGACCTAATCGATAACTTGTGTTCTGAATGTAAAATCTTCCAAACGGTTGGTTCTCTCATACTTCTTTACGCTCTAACCAGACAGAGAATAGAAAAGTCTCAACCAGAGACTAATCCATGAACCATGTTCTAAATTAAATGGAAAGCTTTAATAAGGGATGATATCTGATTCCCCCGTGTTCCTATGCTCTCTTTCTAAACAACCTTGGTTCAGGTTTCTTTCTAGGCTTGACATTGCGTTTGCTGCGTTTGTCTTCTTCTTTGACCACTTTTATCTCCTTGGAGTTCTTTGCATTTGCTGTTTTAGCTTTCTTTTCTTGTTCTTCTGAAGTCAGGACACCCTTCTCTATTGGGTTTGCAGTCTCTAATTCAATCTTCTTAACTGTTCCATTCTGGGCCCGGGTTTTCAGAGTATCCAGTAACTCATCAGCCTCATCAACTTTAGCCTTCTTTGACTTCCTCTTATTTGAATGCAAATCAAGGTTCTTGCCTCCTCCAGATGCAGCTTTGATACCAGCAGATGCCTCCTTTTTGGCAGTATCTGCATTGTCATTTTGACTTGAAACTGATGATGTTACTCTAAACGTGTAAACCTGCAATAGCAACTATAGTTAATAATGTCGTCCACATGTTCATAAAATACAAATGAACAAAGTGGATCATCGTGTTGGAATTAAAGCAAGGCAAACAAAGAAAAATAAACACAATGATGTAGGACAACTCTTGAAATACATCTTACAATAGATCGAGTAATAGAAAGGGGCAGAAACTTAGGATTAGACAGAATTTGGAAGAGCATAATGGGCACAAAAGAATCAGACATAGATACGGCAGAAAAATGGACAGAATAGGTTATGGATTACTTACTGCAAATATGGGCAAGAATTCCCAACCAGAGAAATTGGACAGTTAAGGAAGAGGAATAACGTAGCAAAGTTTGCCACTAAATTGATAATGCAAGGCAACTACACCTAAGATAAAAACTCAGCAAATTCATCACACAATTCAATTGTCATTGATCATATACAGATGCTTCCAATTGCTACATGTCCCTCTTGCAGGAAAAAGATTACAAGTGCTCCCAACTCGTCACATATGATATAATGGAAATAAAGCATGAAGCAATTAATGAAACATCAGAAACAAGTAGTGAAATGTGGAAAATAAGTAATAACTAAATGCTACAGCTTTCAATCTCTGCATGCATGTTTAACCAAAAAAATTTTCTGCATGCATGATTCACTTTGTCAATAAGGTGGCTAATTAAGACTCCTCCAAAATATATTGTCAATTACATTAATGCTCCACTGTTCTGGTCCACTAACCCTTCTAGAAGTAATTCATGGCTTGCATGGCTCATTGTAGCTTTTGAACTTGTAACTGGTCCTAACATTCTTGGACTTAATCTAGATTAGGTGAAGCATCAATAGGAGAAGAAGAGACTAAAGAGGAGACGAGGGCAAACTGAAAAGAGGCAAATAGAAGTATAAGCAATCTCTTTGATTCAATTCCCAACGTAACCTCTATTGCTTAGACAAACTTAGACAAATTTCAACTTGAACAAAAAAGGTTCACACATAAAAAGAAAACAAGGAAATAAGATTGTAGACCAAAGGGCAAAGATTAACCACAATCTAGATTACTACAAATTGAAACAAAGTCTGCAAATTAATCTCTTAGATAAGATTTATTTGACTCAATCCAAGAAAATCCTAATAATAAAATCTTTTCTTGGTTCCTCATCATATATTCTGAAATATTATGATCAACTGGTCAAAGTTCTAATTTTTTGTGCAGTTTGAATTTGGTGTGGTTTAACTTATGAGAATGGCAATTTCTTTTGCACAGTATTTCCTACAAAATCTGAACAGCTAAAAATAAATAAAAAATCCCGTTATTTTCCTGACAGTCGAGCAGAGAGATGGGAGGACAGTGTTGTCGTATGATCCTAAAATTTTATTGGTCATGAAATCTTAGTTATTATGCATTTAGCTCTTGGATTGTGTTTATTTCAAGATTCATCATCTTATTATGGACATTATGCAATTGATTCGTGCCTTGGAGTCTGTTATGGTAGAAGTTTCATTGTTTAGCAGTACAAAAGAATTAGTGCAACTTTCCTCTTTGTTGTGCCATGTGATTGTACCTTTTAATCAAATTCATAACCTTTCTTTGACAGATACATTCCATTTTCTCTTTTAATTTGGAATGTATATATGCATCACATTATATACATTCCAAATTAAAAGTTTTGTTAGCTTATGGAATTTTACCATAATGGCTTGAGTATGCCCATGTTGATCAATCAGATATTAAAGCTTCATTATCAACAGATAGTGGAGGAACAAGGTTGTACCCTTTGCTCTTGCCTTCAGTTAAACTCCCTAATTTAGGGTACTCAACTCAGCTAACAGCGACAATGAATGGTAACCCCAAGACACTCTCGCTCAAATAGAAATTCAAGTGAAATGGTAAAAATCACAAGACAATGTTGAGCACATTATGTAGGTAGTTCAGGGCAACAATCAGTTTCTAGGAACGGATTCAGGATGGGTGGTGAAAACAAAATTCGAAATAAGCAGCATCTAAAAATGTTACCTTGAATCTCTCAGGCTCTACCAATTCAAACACCACTGCATCACCGTCATCCAACTTGTGGTCCAATGCAAATGCTCTCCAACCACCGCTAAGCCCAAACCGATCACCGAGGTATTTAGCATCATGCTGCGTGCCATTTTCATCCTCCAGTATCATGTCCAAGGCCCTTTTTGGAAGATGATTCTTGCAGAATGAAGATGGAAGTCCCTGGAAGATCATATAAAATGATTAAACACCAAAACTCTTAAAAAGATTGGATCTTGCATGAACTAGGCTGTAAATTAACATGCCGAATTTTGGACTTACCAACCAAAAGCAACTGTAAACATGAGATCTGACCATTGATTTGACAAAAGACGGATTTCCAGATGACAGAGTACTCTGGAACTTCTCTGCAACTTTGAAAGCGTGAACTCGATCTTCGTAAGAAGCAATCCTGACTTCCTCTATTGGCCTTGCAATATAACTGACATTCCTCCAGCCCCCATAAGGAAGAAAAAAAAAAAAAACTCAAACTCTGTACAATTATTAAATGCCAAAAAATTTAAATTCTACGAAGACCCAAGCCAATCTGATCTATGTATGTTGCCCACGATGATGATGATGACGATGATGATGATGAAGAACTCGGCCTTGACCTCTTGCGCAAACTTGGAAAGTCTATATCCAGCTAAAGCGAATAGGGAAAAATAAGAAATTAGTATACAATGTTTGGAGAATCTAAAACGATTAATCAAAACAGAAAACTCAATTTGACACACCCACATCATCGACGTATGAAGCAACAGGTTTGCGAGCACGAGATGAACGCCGTGGTTCAAATGCCCCAGCATTTTGCGATGCTTTTGTTTTGCCCGAAACACTCTACAAAGATTTTCATCAGAAGAATTAAAGAAGAAGAAGAAGAAGAAATTTAACGAGAGGAGGAGGAGGAGGAGGAGGAGGAGAATCAATTGAATGTTAGGGAAGTAAATGTTTACGTGCTTGGGGGGTTTCTGATCAGAGTTGGTGATATTTGACAAGCATTTTGATATGTCTAAGATTCCCAAGTCCTGCATTTCCGTTCCAGCGTACCCGAAAACACCAAAATTATATATATATATAAACAAACTAACTGACTGACTGACTAAAAAGTTGAAACTTGTGTGGTCAACATCTCTTGTCTTCCTTCCTTGCTAGAGGTTTTTGCACAGATTGATGGAACAAATGGTTTAACGAGAGAAGAGAAAGAAAGAAAGAAAAAAAAAAAAAACAGACAAAACGAAAGGAAAAAGAGATAATGGCGGGAAGAAAGGGGGAGGGGAGTACGTGGAAGCGCTTCTTGTTCTCCTCGAGGCGTTGCTTTCGAGCCTCTTCGTATGTGTTGGTGACGTCGGCTGCCGGCATCTTCCCGTTCCGATACTCCCCTACTTGTGTGCTGTGGTGCTGCCGAAAAGGCCTCTCTCTCTCTCGATGTTTTTTGTTTTTTGGTTAAAAGTGGGCAAAGAAAATGAAATAAAACCCTGGAAAAGGCGCCGTTTTTCGAATTTCTTTCTCCCCCCCCCCCGGCGTTACAGGGGGGCATTTTCCTACACCCAACGTCCCTAGCCACCCACCCACCACCACCACCACCACCACCACATGAATCTAATACACATGAACATTATTATTATTATTATTATTATTATTATTATTATTATTATTATTTAGGGATCTGATGTGCAGGGCGTCGCGAAGGTTTGGTGTGCTTTTAATTACTTTAATTATCCTTCATTCATTCTTTTGTTTTTTTTGCATACTATATAATATAATATAATATCATATAAAATGATGATTTTTTGTCCAGGTCTATTACATTGTGAAAGTGCATGTTTTCTTTTTTCTTTTTTCTTTTCTTTTCTTTTCTTTTCTTTTCTTATATATATATAAAGAAAATTTTGAAGGAATACGTTAACTAGTTACTGCAGCAAAAAAATATTTTGGTTTAGAAAATAAAATATATATAAATAAATAATTATTATGATTAATTAAAGAAAAAGACACCTAAAAATAATAAATAGTATTAGTTTAAAGGATGGCAAGCGCAGGCCCAGCCCATGAACTGACCACCCCTATTTCACTCTCCTCTCTCCCCCCGCCCGCGCTTTCCCCCCCCCCCCCACCCCCTCTAAAACCCTTCTCTCTCTCTCTCTCTCTCTCTCTCTCCTTCTCTCTCTCGCTCTTTCTTCCCCCGCGTCCTTCCGAGTCGACTCATCGCCCGTAGCCATGGCAGACGTGGTGCAGTTCCGGATGGAGCGCATGGCCGAAGAGCTCGACGACCTCCTGCGGCGAGGCCTCTTCACGCGCCGGGAGATTGCCGAGATCGTCAAGCAGAGGCGGAAGTTCGAGTACAGGCTGAAGCGGCCGAGTCCGCTGAAACAGGACTACTTAACCTACATTGACTACGAGGCTCATCTCGACTCCCTCCGCCGCCTCCGCAAGAAGTCCGTGGCTCGGCGGCTCAAGAAGAAAGGAAACAGGAAGATGAAGATGTCCGTCTCCGACTTCGCCGGCGTCTCCAGAATCGTCGGGATTTATCGCCTGGCGGTTACGCGATTTAAGGGAGACATACAGCTTTGGTTCCGCTACTTGGAGTTCTGTAGAGAGCGCAGGAATGGAAGAATGAAGAAGGTGCTATTAACTCTTCTAATTGATTGAATTTTTCAAACCATCTAATTAAAATAATAATTTAATTGGTTATTTTGAATTCTTACTTAAGATAATTGTTTGTGTGTGCGTGTGTGTGTGCGCGTGTGCGCACACGCGCTTCATTTGATTTGATTTGAAGGTGCTGGCACAAGTGATTAGGTTTCATCCCAATGTCCCAGGGGTTTGGATTTATGCTGCAGCTTGGGAATTTGATCACAACTTGAATGTCACTGCCGCCCGCGCTCTTATGCAGAGTGGCTTGAGAGTTTGCCCCAAGTCCGAAGACCTTTGGGTGGAGTATCTTCGGATGGAACTCACATACCTCAACAAGTTAAAAGCCCGGAAGGTTGCTCTAGGAGAGGAGAAGGGAACTCTGATTTCTGATCGGAGGGATGATGATGAGAAGCAGTGGAGAGATGAGAACAAAGATTTGTTTATGTCGCTTGACGAAGAAAGAGGGAAAGGCGATGCAACAAATGTGGATGTTGAGGAGGCAGAAGAAAAAGTAGATTTGTGTCGAGAACAGGGCTTGAATATTATTCAAACTGTTTATAGTGGAGCAGTAGAAGCTCTTCCTTCTAGTTTTGGCCTGAGAAAGAGGTTATTGGGAATAGTGGATGCTATTGAGTTGGCAGATTCAGGAGAAATGCACAAGAAGATCCTAAGTGATATGAAGAGAGACTTTTCAGACTATCCAGAATACTGGGACTGGCTTGCTGGGTATCAAATCACTGATTGTCAAGGTGTGCGGGGTACCATGAATCCACAATTGGAGGCAGCAATCCAGGTATATGTCCCGTCAATTGATAGCAAGTTTATCCTTGAAAGATTTTATTTTACTTCTAGTAATCTCCTTATGCCCAAAATATTAATACATTCTTGTCACCTAGCTAGTATTTGAGCAAACTGCTTATGATGTATTGGAATTGAAATGAACGAGTAATTAAGTAGTATATTTGGGTGCTTTTAAGTTGATGTACCGTTGCTGTTTGATGATTGTCTCCCTGAATGCTCTGTCATGTGCAGGTTTATGAGGAGGCTTTACAAATTGTGCCTTGTCCAGAGATTTTTAAGCTCTATTCAAAATTTTTGATGGATTTCATTGCTCCCAAGGCTGAAGACGAAGCTTTTGGAATACCCTCTTGTTCTGAAGTTTGTACTTCACGTCTTTTGATGGTATACGAGAAGGCTGAAACAATGGGATGCATGAATGAGGATCTCGCTTACGGATACATTTCATTTCACTTGCGGCTTGGGGAATTGGATGAAGCCAGAAAACTTGCTGAAAAGCTTTGTAATGGAAAACTTTCAGATTCATTGAAGTTACACCTTATGAGGGCAACAATAGAAATTAGATGGTTTATGAAAAGTATTTCTGGGCCAAGTAAGGCTGATCTGCCATCCATTTTTGGACTCCTTAAAAATGTTTTGACAAACGCATCATTGTCTGAAGCTGAGGACTTGTGGCTATTGGTACATGTCCTTTCATACTCTTTATATGTCCCTTCTTTCTGTATTTCTTGCATCTGACCACAAATTTGTGTGTTAAGTGTCATCCTTTAATACCTGTCATTACTCATTGTTAGCATATGGCATTTGTTTGTGGCAAAAGAGAAAACAAAAGGGATCTAAAGATTTAAATTTCTATTTAACTTGCTAAGAAGATATAGGCTTCTGCAAAATGGGAAAACATGGTTAGATTTTTTTTCTTGGGTTTTTGTTCTGCTATTCTAGTCTTTGGTCGATGTATCTTTTACTTTATTGTGCCTGATGACGGAAGTAGTTCTCTGGATCAGTGTTTAGGATTCCGATGAACTTTGTTGAGCATTAAATTCCTCTGCTCATGGTGTGCATGACCTTGTTTAACTTTATGACTTCTTTATGACACAAAATGATGGTCACAAACTTTTTTCTTTTTGATTTACATGTTATTGAAATGCTATGCTCCTATTTTTTATGCTTTAAACTCTCATACTATTCAATTGGAAATACTCAATTTCCAAGCTTGAATGTGTTAGATAATCTTGTACTGTAGGCACTCAAGTTCTTTGCAAAAGAAAGGCATTACTTTGACAAGCTGATTGAGATATCTCTAATTTCAGTCACCAAACATGGTGGCAGAGATGTCGGTTTCTCTCTCCCTTCTGTCATTGTAAATGTTGTTCTTCAGAGAGATGGAATTCAGCAAGCAAGAGAGATCTACAAGCGGTATGTACTGATTTATGAGCTAAAGAAATTATCCTTTTAAGAGCCTGCTCACAGCATATTCTAAGTCACAAATCATGATTGCTAACAGGCACTATCCTTGCATCTTTATGTCAATTGCAGATTTCTTACTTTACCCCATCCAGGTCTAGCCCTATACAGAAATTGCATTGAGTTGGAGAGGAATCTTGCATCTGTAGATGATAAAGATTGTTTGGTAAATGAACGAAAGTTGTATGAATCTGCACTAACAACTTACGACCAAAATGTGAGCTTGTGGAGAGACTACCATGCAATGGAAATCAAGGTAACCTTCCCTTCTCTTATCTATCTTCAGAATGGAAACTTTTTCTTACATGTTTTATCCTTACCCTTTCACTCCCAACTGTTGGTATTTTATGGAAACAAACGGATGCGATCTTTGTTAATTTTTGGGCACAACTAGTTCTGTTTTCTTGTTGCTTGTATTAGGCTGTATATTTTCTGTTTGCTGCATTCCCCTCGGCCTTGGCAATCAACTTCTACGTGTTTTACAGCTAGCTCATCTGGATGCATGATTGATATTTAATATGAATCAATGTCTCCTGAGTTCACTTTTGTTCCACAACTTTTAACAGCTGGGAACATCAGAAACTGCAACGGCAGTCTATTGGCGGGCAAGGAAGGCGCTCAAAGATGCTGCTGCATTTGTTGCTTTGCCAGAGGAATTGTAACTTTTACTGAGTACACAGGAAAAACTAAATTTTGTTGACCATGCTCGTTGTCATTTAAAAGAAAACGCAAGAATGGAACTGATCTTAGCTCCTGGCAATTCAAGCGGCCTCTCTTTCCTTCCCTCACTTGCACACTCAAATGATTGAGCAAGCTCTTGGTGTTAGAATTAGAAATTGTATTACGAAGTCCCACTTTTCTGTTTTCTTTTTTTTTGGGGGGGGGGGGTTACCTATCTAATTTCTTATACTTCTGTGCTAACATCAAGAATCAAGTAGACATGAAAGAATGAAGGGGGCATGCCTGGCCACGGAGGCAACCGAGTGGATGGCAAAAGTCCAGCTGGTTATAGGATGAATTTCTAGGAACATTATAGAAGCACTTATTGGTAACATTAATTGATTCCGAATCTATTGACTGGAATATGCAATTTTGTTTCTCGACTGTGTCTGCTTGATGCACATTATATTGGCAGTGAGTCTACTCGATCCACATTATAGACAGTATTAAACTTACAATGTACATATATGATACTGGCTCCCAAAATTACAAACACAAATGAAATTATCTTAGGAAAACAGATTTTCCGTTCATGACCAAGCAGCGTGCTAGAATCTTGGCCATTGTGGACTGACTACCTGCAAAAGGGATGCGAAATGAATAGCCAAGTCAGTAACTCAGCTATCAGACGAAGTGGCAACAGCAATTATAACAGAATTTCTGTGAATTTGCATTGTTCGAGCATTGACATATAATGAAGCTGATTCTTTTTTTATGGATAAAAAAAAATGCTAATAATTGTCACATGGATGTTTGTGCTGGAATAGTCATGCAAGATGGTGGGCTACAAATTGAGTACAGTGCTAAACTGATTGATAGGAACATTTAGCATTTACTTGCTAACCTCAAGTGTGCTAAACACCAATCGCATTCTAGAGGCAACAACTGACGGCTCCTCAGCATACCCTGCCACTGCCATTTGCTCTAGCTGAAGAGTCTTCACTGGAAGCCTTCCCCAAAACGAAAGAACACTGATCAGAATTATGCTAGACTTGAACCATCAAACAAAGGTCAGAAAATGGAAAGCCTCTTACCATGCCATTCCTCTCAGATAATATGCATTTGCTATAATAGCACAGAAGCCCTTCCACTGGAGCAGTATTTCATCTGAGACGGGAGGTAACGATGACCATCTAACAATAGTTGGCTGTGGGGTGCACAAGATGGTAATGAATATAATGCTCAACCACAGAATACAATCATCAACCTGCACCACAAATAGGCAGCTTGTTTCTTAACACAAAATGGCAGTTCATATCTCAACTGAGACCACCCAACAAGACAAAAAGATGGGACTTCTTGGATTGCTTTGTATGATTAGCATGCATATGACATTCTCATTCTCAGTTTAAAGAAGATAACAGTTACAGACCGAAGAAAGACTAACCTCCTCTGCAACCATCTTGGATTTCAAGCTGGTGCTTCCACCATAGCTCTGCGCTGCTTCAATGATGGTGCCAGATTCCTTCATAGCATTAAGCTCTGCTCGCAATCCCTCATTCGTGCAGCCTAAAGCATATGCATTTACCCCAGCATTGATGAACTCCTGGCATGCATAACTCAAACAACTTACTTGAAATGGCAGCAACAGCATTGCACATGATGACAAACAGGAAAAATTACTGAATGTACTTTTAGGGTGTCACCTCCTCCACGGTCAATGACAGTCCTGTATCTCCTAAACAAACTCATTGCTATGTTCCGGGACGAACGATATTCATCATCATGTGAAATAGAGTCATGTGATCGACACTGCATAAACTAAACATCATAAGCAAAGTTTACCAACCGAAACTAAAATTCAATAACTGCAGCTGCACCATTGCTTACCAGCCATCTATTTGATGCCACTCGCAGCGACAGGTGATGTGTCCTGAGCTGATTATTTCCTTTCCAACAAAGAGCTGAACTATGCACTACAGCGTTATAAGGCCCACGTACAAGGCTAGGAGAAAAGGCAGTGGACAAGGATTTGAAAAGGGTGTTGCCGCACAAAGAAGGATCATGCTGTGTGTCGATGCTCAAATATCTGTGGCACTTGAGAATAGCTCCAGCAGATGAATAGACCGTTAACATGATTTAACCATGATAGTTTTACCTTCAAAAACGAAAAATAAATGAAGAAAAAAAAGTAAGATACACAAGCCACAATCCAGATATACATATAGGTATATGATACAATCCAAAATAAGCAATTACATAAGAACCAGCAAATTATCTTCTACTGTATTCTTTTTGTCCAACTGAGGCCTTTAATGGATGGGGACAAAAGTGACTGGTAAATTTTTTAATTTAGATTTCCATATCAAACCCAAGAATAAATATAAATTGGGTACTAAATGATCCAAGAAGAGGAAGAAGAAATGGAATCAATATTCATTTTTTACTGTTATTTAGAAGAGCAAATTTTGTGGGTTTCAGGGAACTTCTTCACTTGGGAACAAAAAGGGAAAAAGCAAAGAAAAGAAATTTCAAGGCAGGTTTGCTTGCATAAACGTTTCCTTCCCTTACTTCATCTGGTTGCCGGGGATACAAACATGTTCATTATTATGGCTTTAAGATACCCAATAATCTCTTTTCAAGAAATTTGCAATCTTGAAACGAAAATGGATTAAACGAAAAAGAAAAAAAAAAGGACGTACCTTTTACCTCATTCTGGATTAAGATAAGCTCATCATTATTGAGGAAAAAAGAAACTTTTTCATGTGGAAGAGAGATAAAATAAGAGAAAGAGCCAACAAGTAACGTTTCGAGAGAATTTTGATTGGAAACTGAGCTATCAATCAGCTACTAAGGAACGGAGAAGACAGAATCTTGTTGGGGATGGGGGGGGTCTGGTGATGATCTTGGCCACCAATTTTTGACTGGTAACCCCGGAGAGAAAGAGAGAGAGAGAGAGAGCCCTACAAAAGGGAAATATGGTGTCATTAATTAAATTCTTTCCAAGCAAATTTTTCTGGCTGTGACGAGAATCCCCGTGCGGGAAGGGAACTGGTGACCATCAACGGCTTGTCGTTTTGGAACTGACTGTAAAGACGATGCAACGAGGTCGTTCCGTTTGTCTTCTCTTCGGGCCAACAAAGTCCCCGTCCACTAGGGCACATTGGTGAAACCCACCGCCTAAAGTGGTCACCCTCATAATGGCTGTGCTTCTTTTCTTTCTTTCTTTGCTCTTGGACCGAACATGGAGCAGCTCCTTTCGCAGAACAGGATCTATACCGTATCTATGGGTTTAACAGAAGGGTCAGGATTGAGATATACGCATCCTCTAGGTGGTTTAGTAAAAAGTCATCCGTTAATGTCTTGACTGAATATCAAATCTCGTACTTTAATATGTAATCTTAAACGGAGGACCAAGGTTTTTTTTTTTTTTTTTTTGAGCTCCTGATTTTGGCAAGCACGATCAATTCATTACCATCAATTTAATAGGAGGGTGGTAACGGAGGACCCAGTTCATAACCAAGATGCACGCCCTAATCTATATTCCAAATTTTCAGGACCCAATATGATTGATGTGGATGGTAACCTCAAAAAAGTTTTGTTACCTTAACCTCGGACAGAATCAAGGGAACAACATCCTTTGTCACGTAAAAATTCCTGACATAGCCGTTAGATTTTGAGAGTGCACACTTGAAGCACTTGTACCTATATACAACACTAAAACAAAATAGGACACAAAGATTGGGTTGCATTTACGCATATATATATATATATATATATAGTTCTTAGCACCACTCATTAACGATGGGGTTTTGTAATTGTCTGTTTCTCGACTTGGCAGAGAATCCCTCCTCAAACTAACACAACTTACCAAACATCTCTATTATTTATACAAAAAAAAAAAAAAAACATATAAAAGGTGCCCCTTTTAATCTACCAATCAATCTTACACTCTTTTGGGATCTTATCTGATTTGCTTCCTTTTGACACTCCCGCCACCACCATCAACCCAGAAAAAGTGAGCGTCCCTTGTTGTGCAAGTCTTTCCATTTGTTATTCTCTTTTTATTTTTGTATTTTGGTTACTCTCTTCATTCATACGTTATGTTGGGAGAAAGGACATTCCTTTTTGATGTGTGATTTAGTTTTAAGTGGCTTTTGCCATTGCCTGGCATGGATGTGAATGAGATACGGGTAACCTGCTGTTGCTTTTTATGCCCATTTGCAGTTTGACTTGCGTAACAATCACAGACATGATACCATAATATGTGTTTCCCATACAAGTTCTTTCTTTTCTGGATTTTCTGTTAAATCTGGCATCTGTTGTGATTTTTCTTTGTCCCAGAGTGAATAACGTCATTAATGGGTTGATCCAATGTGATGCTTAACTTCACTGAAATTTTTAACCATTTACCGGTGATATTGTGGTTTCTTGTGCATTGGAAACTGTCATTATCATATGATTGTCATCCAATTTCCCCGTAACATGTTTGTCAAGCTGTTTTCTTTCCCCTCTAAGATGCGTAGACAACTTATCCGTGTGATTTCAGCTCCATATAAATCCTTGAGGGACAAAAAGAGATCTTATATTCTGGGTTTTGCATGCATTGATTCTTAGAGATTCATCTTGGAAGTGCTATTTGTGTCTAACGGTTCATCTGGTACTCTTTTTTTTTTCAACCAGATGTAGTCATCTTAGAAAATGACAGGAGGCCTATGGCAATTATGCCAATCAATCACCCGCCGTCTTACTGAGGCTGACAAGAAGGCTGCAGCTCTCCTATACTTTGCTTCAGAAGCTGACCTTAAAAAGACTGTTTTTTATGACTTCCACGTTACTAATGGTGGGAAGATGGTTCCATTTGCTGGATGGAGCATGCAATTCAGTGTAAGGACTCAATTATGGACTCAACTGTGAATTGTAGAGAGAATGGTGGCCTCTTTGATGTCTCCCATATGTGGGGGCTGAGCCTTAAGGGGAAGGACTGCGTCCCTTTCCTTGAAAAACTTGCAATTGCTGATGTTGCAGGGCTGGCACCCTTAACTGGGACTCTTAACTGCTTTTACAAATGAGAAGGGAGGTGCAATTGATGACTCTGTGATCACCAAGGTGAAGGACGATCACATATATTTAGTTGTCAATGCAGGATGTAGGGATAAGGACCTGGCTCACATTGAGGAACATATGAAGGCTTTCAAGGCAAAAGGTGGAGATGTCTCGTGGCACATCCATGATGAAAGATCTCTTCTTGCTCTGCAGGTAGATCCTCGCATTTCCGTAGCTTTCTGAGGCTTTTCTTTGAATCTTCCGTGCCTTTGAATGTTCATGGCTTGAGTTTTATGGTTTGATTTTTTGTCCCATCACTTGTGCTTGGCAGATTTGTTAGGGACATGGTTTTCGAGCTGAAATCAGTTTTTCTTTTCCTTTGCATATTTGCTGCTTCTCTTTTCCTTGCTAGTTCAATCGTCAAGGACTAAAGTATTCATGTTTCAGTTACCTGCTTTTGCCTTTGCAGCATAAAATATTCTCTTAACCACTTTGTATCTTTTTCTCCTCTTTATATTTCCTTTTTGCCAACAGAAAAATTTTTCAGTGGCGAAAATAATGAGATATGATCCCTATACTGTGCAAAGTGGTGTGCTACATATGGGTTTCAAGTTTTGTACTTGGAACTACACTGCTCATGGATGTGAAAAGGTCTTTCGTTTCAGTTATCATTACCACTTCAATCATCCAATGTCCCTTGCGCTGGCATTCACGAAAGATGTTCCTGAACTTTGTGGTGTAGGGTCCATTTGCTGCCCCCAGTTCCTCAGCACCTGACAAAGGAGGATCTGAGCAAGATATACTTTGGAGAGTTTCGGATGCAGGACATTAATGGAGCACACTGCTTTCTAATGTTTCTTGCTTAGTCTCTTCTTCTTTACATGCTTATTGGTCTTTCTTCTTCTTCGTGTGTTTATCTTGTTCAATGTCCTCAAAGGAGCACATTTATCTTTTATGATATATGAGCTTTATTTCTATACCTATAATACAGCTCTCCTGTGGACAATTGACCTTGAGGTTGTTCTGGATTCCCATTTGCATTCTTTGCTGTCTGCAAAATTTGAAATGTGGATGTGCACAAAAAGGAATTGCAATGTGGTGATCAAAGTCCCGGTCTCTGTCGTTCATGGTGGCACTGTAACAATGATTTTTTTCAATGTTAGCTTGGGTGGAATAGGGCCAATACTCTCAGATGTTTTTGCATTTTTTCATGATAAGCACCCTGCCCTAGGATGTCCTTTCTTGATAAGCCCGATTTCTCTGGAGCTAAACTGATGCACCTTATGAATCAAAACCACACCAAACGCCACTGCTATTTTTCTTCCCTGTTTACTCTGTTATAATGCAGAATATGAAATGTAAAGATGAATTGCTTCCGTTGCTTTGCTGGAGAAGATGGATTCGAAATCTTAGTTCCTTCAGAGAACGCTGTGGATCTTGCCAAAGCAATCTTAGAAAAATCCAAAGGAAAAATATGGCTGACTGGTCTGGGTGCTCGTGACAATCTCTGACTTGAGGCTGGACTCTGCTTATATGGTAATGACATGGGACAACACACAAGTCCTACAGAGGCAGGACTGAGATGGGCCATAGGTAAAACAAGGAAAGCAGAAGGTAGTTTCCTCGGTGCTGAGGTAATACTCAAACAACTTGAAAAGGATCCAAAAGTCAGGCGTGTAGGATTCGTGTCTTCTGGCCCGCCTCCCGGAAGTCACAGTGAAATTCAGGATGATAAGGGGACAAATGCTGGGGAAATCACAAGTGGAGGATTTAGTCCGTGCCTGAAGAAGAACATAGCCATGGGGTATATGAAGTCAGGATCACACAAGACACGAACCAAAGTTAAGCTTATCGTACAAGGAAAGGCTTATGATAGAGTTGCCACAAAAGTGCTATTCGTACCTACCAAATATTACAAGCAATCCTAACTCAGTTTTTTCGGTGCTTCAGCTCCTGTAATTTCTAATACTTTCTTGTTCTGACTACGTTAATGATACACTGGTTTACTTTGATGAAAGCTCTCATTTTTCCATTTGCAAGAAAAGTTTTTGTAGTACTTTTTCTACCCATTTTGCTTCCTTTGCGTTAGATTACTTTTGAATTGAGGAGAAATCAAACCTTAAGAATAGGAGGTGAAATAGAGATCTTACCCGATCTCTTATTTCTGTGTAACTATTGGGCAAATGGGCAAAGGAAAATGTCTGTAAATTACCAAGTGATTTTGCTCTGTGGCTCTTGCATTGAAGCATTATTCAGAAACCTTACGACTTGAGGGTCTATTGCCTTTTCGGCGTTAGAAAGCTGAGCTTCTAGGCCAGTGAGTGTGCATGAGCACGCTAATTATAAATGCTGTCCTGTCTAGACCATTGTCTTCTGTTCTTCATTTGGTAGGAAAGAAAATTCCAGCCTTATCTATGTCATCACTCATCATGCTTTCTCGTTCCAATGGTTACCCCTAAAATTAAAAACCATAGTCTGACTCACTCAACCAGGACACAAACGTTAGATAATCTTGCCAACTAGAAAATCAAACAACAATTGCAAAATGATGAACTGTATTATTCAACTTGCATTAAATATTTAATTTCTATATTTAATAGTAGCAAACAAAATTGAGCAACTACAATTGCATCCTATTTTTATGAATAGAAGCTGCTTTTTTTAATATGTAACATCTTGCATGTTGCTCAAAAAAAAAAATCTTGCTTGAAATTAATGCATGTACAGAAAGAATCGATTTTTTTTGTTGGAAAAGAATCAAAGAATTTGGATTGATTATGGACAAGAGATCATCTAGCATGCGTGTAATCACATGAGCTTGCTGGCAAACTCATCAACGCTAGTTCCTTCGACACGAGAAGAAGAAGAATTCTTAGCAAAATCTCTAACTTCTGACAAGCTGCGCCCAAGCCGCAAAGCCATCTTCAATTCAAACACTTGCCCGTTTTCTCTTTTCCCTGTATCTCTTTCTTCAACTGTTGATTCCATAGATTCCTGCATGAATGTGAAGAATCCAGCACAGTTTCTGTACATTTCAACCACCATTCCAACTTGGCCTCCGTGCTCTAAAGTGTTGACAATGTTAGATAAGGCACCTGCAGTTACTGCCACTATTGCTGCCCAAGATTCATTACCCATGAAGACAGAGGAAGCAGCTGCAACGCCAGTGAGCAATGGACCCGAGATTGCCAAAATCTTGTTTATCCTCAAGGCCAAGTCGCCAAGTCTCATGTAATCTTCCGCATCTTTTCTTTTCAACACATGAATTACTTCCCTTATCTCCATTTCCAGCTCCTTATTCCATCCATTATTGCTTTGATCATTTGGTAATTTGATTTTCCCTTGGATGCTTTCTGCAGATGATTTTGGCCACCAGACAGCTGGCTTGAACTTTGCGGGAAACTTTTCGATCATCTTGCCTAGCAGAGGAAGTGGGTAGGCCCTGTCAAGAGCCAAAACCTTGTCCATAGCAACCTTTACATCCAACTCAGTAGGATCGCGAAGAGCAAGGGTGTTTTGGATTTGGTCATAAAGTTGCCTGAACAGTCTGGTAGCGTTGCGTTGCTCTTCTGCAAGTTGTGAAGGTTGGATCTTGTTCATGATAAACAGCATCCCTGTAGCTGCAGAAAACAGAAGGCCTGATGATAATTTCAAAGCCAAAAGGGGGACTCCAGGGCCACCCGCTGCTGCAGCTGCTGCAACGCCAGCCATGGTTGCTGCAGTGAGAGTGATCATGTTAATGGAGTTCAGAAGAAGGGTGTTCCAGTTGTCACGTTGCTCGCCTATGTTTTTGTGCATCTCCACTCTATCAGAAACAGCCTCCAAGATGGCATAGAGCTTGGCTGTTTCTATATCTCTTCTGGTTTCAGTGACTGGTTGAGATTCTATTTGGATTCTGCTGGACAACCCAACTGATGATTTTAAATTCAATTCCTCCACCCAATCTCTTGCTGGAATTTTTGGAATTGGGAATTGGATTGATCTAGGAAGCTTAGGGACAGACAAAGAAGCATTGATTCTTTTTGAACCACTGCAAGAAGAAGAGGAAGGCAGCAGACATGAAGCTTGCAAGGAAGCCATAGCCTTTTTTGTTTTTTTTTTTCTTCTTGTCTGGATGTCTGTCTCTTTTATGGCTTTCTTTAGCGTTTTTTGTTGTTGAATTCTTGTATTGTGTATTGAGAGGATCAGAAGAAGGGGTGTTTATTTATAGGACCAATAACTGAAGTGTAATAACGAACAATAACTGAAGAAGGGGTCGTATGGTTGAAAATATTGACTGATGGATCAGGTTGACATGGCCCATGGCTGGCTGACCAGACCCATTCCCCTTTCTTTGAACCATAATTTTCATTTTCTTGTAAGATTAATTGGTACATCAACTGAAACAAATTATGTCTTTTTTTTTCTTTTTAATCTTATTGCATCATTGCTCTTGCAAATATTTCTGCCTTCTTTGGCTTTTGAAACTTATTATTATTATTATTATTTTAACTCAGTCAAAGTCCTAACTAGTCACTTTCTTAATTAGTTGAATTCTTATACATATATACATAGATACATATATATCTATATATATATTGAAGCTTGTCGATTAATGGATTGGACAAAAACAAATAAGAAAGAAATTCAAATTTCCTCTGAACATAACCTAGGAATGGAAAATAGGAAAAAAAATTATTTATTTTGATTGCTTTTTTCATAGAAAAATTTTATAGTCAATTCAAAAAATGATCACTAGTACAATCCAACACGAAAATGGGATTGAATGTGCATGTTCAAATAGTGAAAATAGGCTCTCTCCAATTATGACGGAGTTGTGTTTCTCAAATTTCCGTGTCAAAAGAAAAGCGCTGTGCCTGGCCATGTACTAAGCTTGAAGTTGAGGGGGAACATTAGAATTTTGAATGAATTCTGATTTTCTCCATATATTATCAATTCTTTTCTCTGCTTTTATAGCCCTTTTCAATCCTTTTTTTTTTTTTGAAAAATCTCTTTTCAATCCAAAAATTTGGGAAGGAAAAAAAAAAAGGCCTTTTGAAGAAGTCTTGATGACTTAAGAGTCATCACTTCCATCTCCTGGCTCCTTTGGCAAGAGGGTGACAAAGGGGCCTCTGTCCCTAAATTCTCTAATCATTATGGTTAATTAAATTTTTAAATGATACCACCTGAGGCAATAATTTAGTGATATTTTAATATTATTTTTATTAATTTCAGTTATTTTTTATTATAAAATAAAATAAATCCGGCTCGAACATAAAAACTGCCGGCAATACTTTTTTTTTTTTTTGTTAAAAAAATAAATTTCACTCCCGCGACACATCTTTTGTTTGGATAAAGAAACAAAAATATATCCTTGATATGATCTTTGTTAGCGCTCTGGTGTTGACTTGAGCATTTAGGACAGAGAGCGAGAATAGGATTTGCCTTGCCACTCTTATTTCCTCCTAATATCTTTCTCGCTCATTTGGAGTGGCAAAAGCAGGAAAGCAGAAATGGGTTCGCTTGCAAAGCATGGACTAAACCAGTATCTGTTGCAGCTTCAGCGCCATCCTTTGAGAACCAAGGTCCTTTTCGCTTTTATTTCAGTTTAATTTGTGATGGGTTGTCTTAATTAAAGCTTAGAAGTCTACGAAAGTTTGAATCTTTTTGACATCTATTGGGGAAAAGAGGCCAGTTTCGCTTGGCATCTGGCTCTGTCTGCCTGTCTTTGATTTGGGTTTCTGGTTTGTCTCAGCTTCATTGTTAATGGGTCATCATCTCTGTTGACTGTAAAAAGCAGTGGAAGTTCAACCTTTAACTATTCCGCCATTCGTTTTTGGTTGTTCTTATTCATTGCCTTTATTGGTCTATGATTTTTACCTCGTTTGTAATCAATTTTAGGCATGGTGCAGGCAATTACAGCAGGGGTGTTGTCAGCCATCAGTGACATAGTAGCACAGAAGCTTTCTGGCATAGAGAAACTTCAGCTTAGACGACTTCTTCTCAAAGTGGTAAAACCGTCTGTTCCTTCTCATATTCATCACCATACACATATAGATACTGTAATTTTGTAATAGGATTCACAACTACTTGATTATTCTGCTGTGGCTTTATTTCTTCTTCCTTTCAGCACGTGTCGGTTAAACATCAGTGTCCTCTATTCCCTTTGTTCAGTAGCAGCACCAGTGTTACCATTTTAGGACTTCAAGGTAGTAAGAAATTTTAACTTTGAAGAAAAATATTGGAACATTGAATTTGGGTATGAAGTTTGGTTCATCTGCTTAAAAGGTGATGATGTGCATGAGGCTTCCACATCTGTGGGATTTGGGGAAAGGTTAGATGTACGTAATTTTATTCTTGTTTTTACACAAAAGTTGTTTCTATGACTTGACCCCATGACCACTAGGTTATAACGGAGTAAAGTTTTTGTTCCACCAAGGCTTGCCATTTAGTTCGAAAAATTGGATAGGGGTCAAGATGCATTTGGGCAGCAGCAGTAAATTTGAAATGGAACAAAAAGAAAACCAGCAAATTTGAATTATGGATCAAGAAGTTGAATTGGGCTCAGGTGATACAAAGCATAGTGAGTTTTTATAGTGCCTACGCCTTGCCACATTTTGGTGCTCTTGACAATATCTCTCCTTCTGAGATTTTACTGTCTCCATGAGGGTGAGACAACAACCACTAACTATACTCTCTTGACAGGCAGAATATACCATATGGTTGAGTAAGAATGTGAAATGACAATGTGTATGGCTTGCTGATTTTTTATTCAACCTATCCTAATGTCATTGAGTGCAGATTTTTGGGTTCGCATATCTGGGGCCATTTGGGCATTTCCTTCATATAATACTGGATAAAATTTTCAAAGGGAAGAAGGATACTGCAACGGTTGCCAAGAAGGTATACTGAAAGCCCTTGTGATCCTCTTAGCTGTAAAATTCCACAATTTCATTTCTTCTGTCCGTGTTTGCAACAATGTCTATATTCATAAGCTTAATTTTTCATGAAATGTATAATTCTGTCTAACAGCTAAGGTATTCTACAGATGTGATTAAACTTCGGACCTTTACAAGTATTGCTGCTTGTTCAATTTAGTGCAATATTCATCTTGCTTTTGCTGAACTTACGCAAAATCTCACACTAAATTGCCAAATCTGTTTATTTCAGGTCGCGGTGGAGCAGTTAACTTCTTCTCCTTGGAACAACTTGCTTTTCATGATTTACTATGGGGTGATTGTTGAGGGTAAGCCGCATCAGTTATTTCCAACCATACATCTTCAATAAATCCACCGCCCTATTTATGCGGGTGATTGTATGGCAAAATTTCAAAGAAAGCCACATTGGGAAGTGCAATTTGATGCCTTGGTGTGAAGATCTGAGGAGCGATTTCCCACAACAAAAAACAAAAACGGCATGTTAAATAGATTGCATGTTGCACCAACAATTAAAAATCTACTTCTGCTTGTCATCTAACAAGAATGTGAAATGCAGGAAGACCCTGGAGGCACGTGGAATCTAAGATTAAGAAGGAATACCCAACGGTGCAGTTTACATCTTGGACGGTAATGCTTTGCTCGCATAAGAGTCACATTAATCTGTGTGTAATTGGAGCGTGTCATTCTCTATTTTTGCCAATAGAACCTCACTAAGAGGGGAAAAAGTGCAGTTCTGGCCGGTCGTTGGTTGGATAAATCACCAGCATGTGCCGCTACAGATGCGTGTCATTTTCCATAGCATTGTAGCATGTTTCTGGTATATGCTTCACTTCCTCCGTGTTTCATTATCTCATATTTTCATGTGCATAGGTTTCCATTTTTTAATTTCCTTGGCAATTACAAGGAATGAAATATCATTTTTCAGGGGAATATTCTTAAACCTGCGAGCGAGGTCAATGGCATTGGCTAAAGGATAAAGACAAAGGATGGAAGGGGAGATTGGCAGGTCTTCCCAAGGGACCATGCTTGCTGACGCCATGTGCCTCGACAGCAGGACCTAATCATAATTTGTCACTCTTTATTCGGATTGCCTGATTGTTTCATTGTGACTTAACAATGACAAGTTAGATGTCTAGAAACAACATCATCTTGTGAGAATATATATATAAAAAAAAAAGATCTAAAATTACCGTATATTTAATTCTTCGTTAAACCATATAATGTGGGAGCTGTGTAACAGCGGGAAAGAACCATGTTATGTGGATTGTTTACAAATGCAGGTCATACATATGTAACAGTATTATGTGCTACAACAGAACATTGCAAGTGAAATTTTGTCACCTTGGCTGGTTTCATATTTTATATTAGATTATACTAGTCGGAAAAAAAAAAAAAGAAGAAGAAGAAGAAAAGAAAACATGACATGTGAAGTTCAATGTAGAAGTCCTGAAAAATGACATTTCAAAGCTAATGTGCCAAACATTAATCAGTTTGGTTTATGGGGGATGAACTTTGTCCGACTGCGGTTGAGCTCATGCAACTTAGGTCAGCCCGACGACAAGTGATTCAACTCAACGTGTTTTGGTCATTAATTAATTTATGTTGCGACCAAATTGACCGTCCAAACCCAACAAGGCAAAAGGAGTTTGGTTTCGTGGTAGAAGATTTAATTAGAAAGTATTCAGAATGTAGGGCGTTATTGAATGAAAAAATGTTTATTTCTTTTTTAGTTCTTTTTGTCCAAAATTAGTGAATTTATAATCATATAAGACCAACACGTGCAAGAAGTAAAAAAAAAAAAAAATTCTTGGCAATGAGTTATGAAGATTTTAAAATACATTTGTTATACATTCTTTTGTTTTAGTTACATATTTTATTTTATTGATCTAATTGCACATCTACTATTTTTGGTAAAAAAATGAAAATTTTTTAGAAGTAAAAATATATTTTTTTTATTCAACAAAACTCACTTTTTCTATATTTTCTAATTGAATCTAATTGTTTTTTTTTGGGGGGGGGGGTTTAAATCCATGGGCCAAATGCCTTCCACCATTGGGCAAAGCGAATATGAACTCACAACTTTGCAAATGTGTCTTCGAAGATTAAATCAAGACAACTCCGCCAGCTCTTTTTGTTTTGTTTCTCTCTCTCTCTCTCTCTCTCTCTCTCCCTCTCTCTCTTTAAAAGAAAAATTATATATAATATGATAAAGAAATTTAAGAAAACCAAGGATTAAAATTATTAGGTAGGTCATCGCATACTAAATATCAAAGAACGGTACGGGCTAAAATTTTTACCTCACGGTCTTCTGCGCAAGCATATGTTCAAAGTTTATAAGCGGCAAGTTCAAACAAAGTTTTGGATTATCAAAACATCGGGGTGCACAGGTGATCCCTCCTCCTTCGTGTAATCAAACCCTAGAGTGGCTGGTTTCCATTTTATTTACATGCATGCCAAACATGGCCAATTATTGGTGGATGCTTGCACAAACAAGCAGACCCACCTACATAAATTATCGTTAGAAGATATTTTGTATGTATAATACATGAATTTAATAGAATACTCATGGATATAAGTGAATATATATTATTTTGATTAGCTACTTCTTGTAAGATTATATGAAAAATAAAATTTATCAGTAAGGAATAAGATTGCCGAGTGATTGTTCTTGCCGTTTCAATGTCTGTGGGAGATGAGATGACTGGTCAATGCCGTTGGAAGTCAAAATAGGAGACCCCATAACTCCGTGGCCTTGACCTCTGACTCCAAGAAACGAAATAGTCTAATTTTCTAAGCCGTAAGCTCAGTCAAACTTCCAATTTTCAAAAGATTGGACCTTTTCCATCACATCGCTTCCTGCATCCAATATCATTTCAATCTGCCTTGTGTAAATACCAATCCAATTCAATTCCAATTTATACCTCAAACTAGATTCAATTCAGTGCTTCTGTTTTTCACAATAGGCAATTCCACCAACAACTGGAAAACAACAAGGACTCTTGTAGAGATTATTGCAGCTATATATATAGAAAGAAGAGATGGCTGCCATACTTAGAGCTTCAAGTTTGTCACTTTCCTTAGGTTCATCATCTTCTTCCTTTTGTTAACAAAGAAGGATCATTAGAGCCACAATAAATGCACCCAAAATTTGGAAAAGTCCTCTCTCCCTTTCAAACCCCTCTGATGGAGGCTTGGTGGAGGAACTGAGCTTGAGGGACGATGATTTCAGAGTTGCAATAACAACAAGTACTGCTACCACCACCACAAGAAAGGAAAAAGGTTCCAATGTTAGAACTTTTCCAGAATTTCTCTTTATGAAATTCCTATTTCTATAATAAAGGATCTTTCTTTATGCAAATACTAACAATAAAAACTGTAATTAAAATCAACATACCATTGTCCATTATGCTGATGTCCTGTAGCGAAGACGAGAATCCTCCCTTCTCCTGTTCTTTAATGCTTCTCTCTTTTCTCCTACTCTTCCCTTTCTTTTCTTTACGTTATGGTTAAGAGTCCAGGAAAGGTCCGTAATAACATATATATATATATATATAGATAGATACACATCCTTCATTTCCTGTAATCGTTACCTTAAATAGGAAGACCCTCCCTTTCTGTAACAGTTATCTTAAATGGGAAAACCCCTTTTCCTGTAACAGTTATCTTAAATGAGAGGAAACTCCTCTTCCTGTAACGGTTATTCTTAATAGGAAGATATTTTTCTTCCTGTAACGTTTATCGTTAATAGGGAGAGTGGAGGGATTTTAAACCCAATGACCCAAATTGTCATTATGCCTAATCGACCATCATATTAGGCCTTTTATTTTGGGTCACACTTTAAATAACATGGGCCACTCATGTTAATTAATTTAACAATCTCCCACTTGGCCCATGTTATGACTTGATGAATCAATAACAGATAAGTGCGCACAATCCTTAAAGATCATCAAATCACAATACTTAATTGAATTAAAATGATCGGATCATGGCGGTCACACATCTTTCATTCAGCGACATGATTCCTTCCATGTATCACATAATCATCATAATTCATAATAACCTTACTGAGGAACATTAAAATTTTAAATTGTCATTCCTATATATGCCATTAGTTATCTCACAAACTATAATTGTATACAACTGAACAGAGATAACAAAGCACAAGTAAAACCATAACCTTAATTGAATTCACAAGTGTCACAATGATATGAGCATCCTAAAATATTGGCTTTCAAGAGAATGAGGACCTGTCCATAATGCCCATCCGATCAACATGTCCAGTAAACGTTTTCGATGGCAAACCTTTAGTTAACAGGTCCGCTATCATCAACTCAGTGCCAATATGCTCAATTGACACTTTATGGTTTTGTACTTCTTCTTTAACATATAGGTATTTCAAATCCATATGTTTCGCACCTTTAGAATACCTATCATTCTTAGAGAAGAAACTGCTGCGGAATATCACAATAAATTCTTAACAGCTTTTCTATAATGTCGACCAAACAAAGCCTTAAGATAAAATTCCGCAACCATAATGCATGAACAGTAGCCTCAAAGCATGCTACAAATTCAGCCTCCATAATGGAAGTAGCAATGACAGACTGCTTCCCACTTTTCCATGAAACTGCTCCTCCATTCAGCAGAAACATGTAACCAAATGTAGATTTCCTCAAGTCTACACAACCATTATAATCTGAATCCGAATAGCCTACTACTTCAAGATGACTTGATCTTTTATAAGTAAGCATATAATTTTTGGTGTCTTGTAAGTACCTAAGTACTTCCTTTCTGGCTTTCCAATGATCTATTCCAGGATTACTTTGATATCGGCCTAACACTTTAACTGCGAAATTGATGTCCGGCCGAGTACATGTTTGCGCATACATCAGGCTTCCAACCAATGATGCATAGGGAATTGATTCCATTGCTTTCCGTTCCAAATCATTCTTTGGACATTGCAATTCACTGAACTTGTCCCCTTTCTGAATTGGAACTATTCTTGTTGATCAATTTTCCATTCTAAATCTCTCTAATACTTTATCGACATAACCTTTCTGAGACAATCCTAACAATCCTTATGATCTATCACGGAATATCTCTATTCCTATCACATAGGATGCCTCATTCATATCTTTCATTTCAAAAGTATCAGAGAGAAATTTCTTTACATTATGTAACAAACCTATATCATTAGCAGCTAAAAGAATGTCATCGATATATAGGACTAATATAATGAACTTGCTCCCACTGACCTTCATATAGATACACCGATCAACGGTGTTCTCTACAAAACCGTATGACGTAATGGTATTATTGAACTTAATATACCATTGTCGGGAGGTTTGTTTCAGTCCATATATCGATTTCTTTAATTTACACACCAAATTTTCTTGCCCGGTGGTGATGAAACCTTCAGGTTGGTCCATATACACTTCCTCTTCTAAGTCACCATTCAGAAAGGCGGTCTTTACATCCATTTGGTGAAGCTCTAGATCATTATGAGCCACCAAAGCCATAATAATTCTCAAGGAGTCTTTCTTAGAGACTGGAGAGAAAGTTTCCTTATAGTCAATACCATCCCTTTGAGTGAAACATTTGGCAACAAGTCTGGCCTTATACCTTTCGATGTTACCTTTCGAGTTTCGCTTGGTCTTGAAGACCCACTTACAGCCAACTCGTTTTGAACCTTCAGGTAACTCTACTAGTTCCCAGACTTGGTTTACATCCATCGATTTCATCTCTTCATGGCATTGAACCACCTTTCAGAATCATTACATTCCATGGCTTGTTCAAATGAGACTGGATCTTTATCAATGCTCAATTTCGATTCATGCTCAAGTGAGTAAACCACATAATCATTCGAAACAGCTGGCCTTTTCTGTCTTGTAGACCTCCGTAATGTCATTTCTTGTGGTATCACTTGTTCATTTATAAATTGAACATCGTCACTTGGTTCATCTCTTATATGTTCACTTTGCATGTTTCGTGTATCAATTTGTTGTCCTTGCATGTCACGTGACTGTGATGCAACATAAGGAACAACAATTTGAGTAGAAACACTAGGTGTGGGGATACCAACCTGAGTAGGAGTACTCACTATGGATCTTTCGTTTTGTAATTCTTTAATATCCACCTTTCGTGATTCCCCACTCCCACTGAACTGGCCACTTTCAATGAACCGAGCATTACCAGACTCAACCATTCTAGTACTATGGTTAGGACAATAGAACCTGTACCCTTTCGACTTTTCAGGATAGCCAATGAAATAACCACTTATGGTTCTTTCATCAAGCTTTCCTTCATGTGGATTATATATCCTTACTTCTGCTGAACAACCCTAAACATGGAGGTGTCTCAAACTGGGTTTCCTTCCTGTCCATAACTCGTAAGGAGTTTTGGGGATAGCCTTACTAGGAACCCTGTTCAGCAGATATGCAGCGGTCCTTAATTCATGCATCCACAAGGATAAAGGTACAGTAATATAATTTAACATGCTCCTAACCATATCCATAAGCGTGCGATTCCGCCTTTCCGCTACACCATTTTGTTATGGTGTACTAGGCATTGTATACTGTGCACATATGCCTCGACTTTCAAGAAGTTTCGCAAATGGACCAGGACATTGTCCACTTTTATTGAACTTTCCATAATATTCACCACCCCTTTCTGACTTAATCACTTTTACTTTTCTATCTAACTGCCTTTCCACTTCATCAATAAACGCCTATCCGGTGTTTACTGACTGAGACCTTTCATGCAGTAGATATAAGTAATAATACCGTGAGTAGTCATCTATAAATGTGATGAAATATTTCTCACCACCCCATGTTGGGATATCAAATGGGC
Source organism: Ceriops tagal (assembly GCA_021533255.1). NCBI lineage: Eukaryota > Viridiplantae > Streptophyta > Magnoliopsida > Malpighiales > Rhizophoraceae > Ceriops > Ceriops tagal. Next base: position 9,292,474 of record CM038607.1, read on the forward strand.
CACAAATATCAGTGTGTATCAATTCTAAAGGCTCATTACTTCTCATGGCTGGGTTCTTTGATGTATGTCTTGTTTGTTTTCCTTTTATACAATCAATACATACATCCCAATCAGTAAAATCCAATTGAGGTAGGACATCACCTTTCACCAACCTCAATATCCTCTCTTTGGATATATGACCCAATCTTTGATGTCATAAGAAGACGGAACTTTCATCATGCACATTACGTTTGTTACCTATACTATGCTCAACAAGAAATATGGAATCAGCATATATAGCATCAAGATTAAAACGGTACAAATCATCAATTAAAGTACCAGATCCATAATAGTACGAATGTCTATACAATGAAAATGCACCGTTTCCAATCTTAAAATTAAATCCCACTTCATCCAACTTTGCAACAGAAACTAAATTTCTAGCACATTCAGGAACATAGAGACACTTTTCGAGATCCAGATGACACTTAGTGTCCAAGATCAATCTGTATGTCTCAATTCCTTCTATTCGTGCCTTCATTCTGTTTCCCATATAGAGGAACTTCTCAGTTCCTATTATGGGCTGGATTGAAAGGAATCCCTACATAATATGTGACACATAAATAGTAGCTCCAGAGTCTAACCACCAAGTATTATTGGGCACCTTTTTGAAGTGACCAATCTTTTCGCAGAAGAAGCATTTCTGATCCTTTTGGATCTAACCTCCAGTGACTTTTATAGAGACTTTATCCTTCTTCTTATTTTCCTTATGTGGTTTAGACTTGCTACCACTAGCATTATTACGAACGATGAGGTGAATGGAGTGATCCTTCATCTTCTTTAATCTCCCTTCCTCCTGAACCAACATGACCTTAATTTCCTGAAAGTTCCATTCTTCTTTAATAGTGTTATAATTCACTTGGAACTAGCCAAATTCAGGAGGTAGTGAGTTTATGATGAATTGAACCAAAATGATTCACTCACATCCATGCCCATTATTTTCAACCTTACTGCTAGATTAGCCATACTAGTCACATGATCATGAATGAGCTGTGACCAATCAACTTTCTTGGTCGTCAGCTCACTCATTAGGGTTCCTACGATGGATTTATCAGTTATATCTGATTGAGAGTATTCCTTAATTCTCATCAGAAATTCCCTCGTATTTTCTGTCTTAGGCATCAATGGCTTTACATCAAATTCAAACTCAGCCTATTGGACCATACCCAAGCCTCATAAAAAGACTTATCAGATTCTGTACTGGTCCCTGTAATGGCTGTAGGCTTTTCATCCGAAATGACTGTTAAGTCTAAGCCCAATATACCTAAATGAAACTGAATATGCTCAGACCATTCTGCATAGTTCAACCCATTGAATTTGATCATCAAATTACCTAAGGCGAATACATTACTGAAAGCTGCAAACATAATCCAATTTACACTTTAATACTTTGAGTAACTCTAATGGATTCAGATACACTACAAACTTTAATCATGTATTTAAGTTCACCTTTGGGTAATCCTTAAATACATAACTTTAATCAATAATGATGCTAATTTAAATATACTTTAATAGATCAATCAATTATACTAGAATTAACATGAATGTTATCTTTGGATATACAATCATATTTACTCAGCATATCAATTAATCCCCTTTAATGTCATTAATTACAAGCAATGATTCATCTTTGGATGATCTCCTAGCTTCATAATTAATAACCACAATTGTTCATTTCAAAACATTTTATTAGCATCCAAAAAATGAACAATTAAAATTCACAATCAAATGTTCAAATCCTTTTAAAGCCAGACCACTTTGGTGACTAACAAGCTTTTAATATTTGACTCATATTGATATGAATTCAATAAACTTTAAAAAAAAAAATTTCATTACGAAGATTTAACTTTTCTGTGGGAGTTTTCCGATAACCGGTCCCTTTTCACGTGGTATCCATTCGGACCCGAGCACCACCATACTGCAGGTGGGATCCGCGTACCAGCCAACCCACGATGGCCCGCAGCACGCTCCACGGCCGATCGACCCACCGCCTCCGATCGAGCGACCCCTGCGAGCAGCACCACGGTTCTGCGGGCGTCGCCCGCTTGCTGCCTCCGAGGATCGCCCCTGTTCGACCACCGGCGCAGAGTCCAGACCGGCGTCGCAGTCCAGATCTGCGCCCAATCCAGTCATTCGAAGGGGTCTTCGTCGACAACCAACCCCGTTCGTCGGTTCTCCCCGACGTTGCCTCTGACGGACGAACGTGGGGCGAACCAACCTGTTCGGGTCTCCGAAGCAACCTGGGTCCGCAGCGTCACCCGGAATCGCGATTCCCTGGGAGACCGTTCCGCCGCACTCACCCGACCGACCTGAATCCCGGCGTCACCCGGAAGATCGCTCTTCCCCTTTCTGCCGTGCCCAATCCGTTCGGGTCGACGGGTGAACCCGGAAACACAAGGCCGATCTGCCATACCCGGATCCGTTCGGGTCGGCGGCTTTACCCGGAAGCACGAGGCCGATCCGCTATACCCAGATCCGTTCGGGTCCGGCGGCGTACCATCCTCGTGCCGGCTTTCCTTTTCCTTTCGACGCCGGCCGTTGGCCGGTGCTGACTTTCCATGGCCGGCGTTTCCCCTTTCCTTTCGATGCCGGCCGTTTCGTTGTCGCGCAATAAAAAGAGACCAAAAAATTATTTTTGCGTGCCTCATCGTTTCGTTTTACATTATACGCAAAAATAAATAAATCAAAATACGACACAAACAGACAAAGGAAAATAAATTGCAGTTATGAAATTCCTCTTTATGAAATTTCTCTTTATGAAATTCCTATTTCTATAATACAGGATCTTTCTTTATGCAAATACTAGCAATAAAAACTGTAATTGAAATCAACATACCATTGTCCATTATGCTGATGTCCCGTAGCGAAGACGAGAATCCTCCCTTCTTCTGTTCCTTAACGCTTCTCTCTTTTCTCCTACTCTTCCCTTTCTTTTCTTTACGTTTTCTCTCTTATCGTTAAGAGTCCAGGAAAAGTCCGTAATAACATATATATATACATCCTTCCTTTCCTGTAACCGTTACCTTAAATAGGAAGACTTTCCCTTTCTGTAACAGTTATCTTAAATGGGAAAACCCCTTTTCCTGTAACAGTTATCTTAAATGGGAGGAAACTCCTCTTCCTGTAACGGTTATTTTTAATAGGAAGATGTTTCTCTTCCTGTAACGTTTATCCTTGATAGGGAGAGTGGATGAATTTTAAACCCAATGACCCAAATTGCCATTATGCCTAACCGACCATCATATTAGGCTTTTTATTTTGGGTCACACCTTAAATAACATGGACCACTCATGTTAATTAATTTAACATCCAATTCATGGATGAAAAATAGCAGTACATGTACAGGATACAGCACAAATAATGGTCCTGATCCCATAGTGATTGCCCAGCTCTATGCAATCATGGAAGCTGTGGCAGATAGAGTGGAGATGCATGTAAATGTTGGGGAGCAGCGCAATGCTTGGAACCACCTTCTTTTGACTTCCATTAATGCTATGACTCTCACCGCCGCTACCATGTGTGGAGTTGCGGGCACAAGTGTTGCTCGTGCTGCCGCACCTCTTGCACCACTCAAGGCCTCTTAAACCATTCTTTACCTTACAGCCACTGGCTTGTTGGCTGTTATGAACAAAATCCAACTTTCCCAGCTTGCTGAAGAGCAAAGAAATGCAGCAAGATTGTTTAAGCAGCTTCATGGCCAGATTCACACCATGGTTTCCATTGGCAATCCTACTAGTACTTGTGTCGATGAAGTGATACAAAAAGTTCTGGCCATTGACAGGGCATACCCACGTCCTTTACTGTGTGCCATGCTGGAAAAATTCCCATCGAATATGGAGCCTGCGGCTTGGTGGCCACGCCTACGATCACCAAGGCAAGGCAAAGGGCTTGGCGGCAAAGTAGATGGAGATGGCTGGAATGGAGAGTTGGAAGATGAAATGAGACAGATTTCTGGGATCCTGGAAAGGAAAGATAAGGCAGATCACCTGAGATTGAGCAAAATAGCCGTGGCAATTAACAAGGTATTGGCCATTTCCGGCCCCATATAAACATGGGGCAATGCTGGTTTCTTCCACCTGATGCAAGAGACTATAGAATCATGCATGAATGAGGGGAGAGAAAATGGACAACTATTTGAAGTGAAGGTAGCTCTCCAGCTAGGCAGGAGCCTGTCAGAGCTCAAGAATCTTGCAGCATCTTCTGCAAGAGAGGGGGCTCAGGCAACTTAAGAATTTGCATGCAAGTTGTTTTGATTCCCAGCTGCCTAGGCCTAGCCTACCCACAATTTTGTCGATATGATCCATTGATTCTTTGTACATAAGCTAACATAGCTCTTTAAGTTAATAAATTCACTTAAATAATATCGTCTCAGATCTTTTTTTTTTTTTTTTTCATTTTTGATACAAGGCAAAACTGTTCTTGGATGAAATTGCGATAAAAGTTATATATAAAATCCAATCTTAATTAAATTTAGCGTTAATGTTTTGTTGTTGTTTGCATAGGAAAATCATTTCGGTTCTTTCGTCTGTTAATGACGTGCCGAATCGAAGCTAAAAAGCTTTGATATCATTTCCCTTTAGCAAAACCATCCCACTAAACTTTGATACGGCTGGCATGCGGATGACTGGCTATATTGCTTCAATTCAACCATGACAAACACAAAGATGGACAGTTATAGTATATATCTGCAATTTTCTTGCAAACCAGGGAGGCAAATTTAGGGGAAAATAAATCTAATTGGTAGGGTTAACGGTATACCGAGGATACAAATTTGAGTTTACCTACTGTAGCAAGAAGATCACGCATTTGATTCTATGGCACAAGTCATACACTGGAACACAACGTTTTTCTTTTCTTTTTTTTTTTTTTTTTGTTTCAGTTGAATCAAGACAACTAATTGCACGAGCAATGGTGATCCAAATAATTAATATATTTGTAAATTTAACACTACCTATTAATTTAAAATTTTAAAATATTATATCTATAAATCTTATATACCTATATTTTTTTTCTTCTCAATTTTAATATAAATTTTTTAAATTATACCAAATATATATTTATTCTTAAAATTCTAAGAATATTGTAATTCAAATTCTTATGTATTTTTCTCTTTTTTGATTTTCTTTGGCAAAGATTAAACACAAATATTAATTCAATTAAATAAAACTTGAAATCTTTCGAGTTCATAAATAAGACTTAAAATTTAAATATTCTTAAGGCAGACTTCACGAATTAAATTGACAAATTGATTTGTTTCTATAAAAATTTCACGTGCCAATACTTTAAGAGATTGTATGACTCAATTATGTAAGTTGGTTCAAATGACCATGTTACCGAACTAGTTCGCTTTTTTTTTTTTTTTTTAATCTCTAAACGTTAGAAAGATGTCAAATGAATTGATAAATTTAATCATGCTCGTGCAAGCAACCCACACCACCTTCATCACTCGTAATTATGTGCGGAATCTTCGATCTTAACCATCACCATACTTGTGCTCTTTTGCACGATTATTCTTTCAAGTTAGAAAATTAATATATCCAAGTAACCTTCCCCTGACCCCACCTCCGATCCCTTCTATTTTCTGTGAGTATGCCAACCCCACAAGTTCACATATTCTCTCATGTTCACCTTTTTTTTTTTTTTTTTGGCTGTTTGTTTGTTTTTCTATAAAAATAAATAAAAATTTTTAGGCTTTTCTAAAGAGAAATGTGCACCTAAAAGCTGATTTGCTTTTTAGCTCGGCAACACCCGTCTATGATGGATCTTAGCTAGCTGGCTGATCACCTACTTGTTCTCCGTGGTTATCATATAGGCTACAAGGAGGCAAAAAAGCATTGACAAATAAAAAGAGAAACTTACGCGGTTAGTTCATCTACCTTGAGCTACACCATCCGTGGAACCAACATAAAATGACAACATATGAGATCTCATCGCTATTCCGAATGATGGATGGAAGTGTCCATACGCCCAACATCTTGCTTTCATTATAATACCACCAATTCCGTACCTTTGCCAGCTTCAATATAAATAAATATAAAGATTGACTGAAGCTGTGTTCAAGAATGAATTTAACCCCAGTTTTCAACTGGAACCAAATAACTAAAAAGAAAAGGACAAAAATGAGCCTCAGCGCAATTGTGATGTTGCATCTTTGTAACTAGACATTAAAATGGGGAATCATAAGCCTCAGCGTAAGCGTTTTCCAACCCCTAAAATGCCTGACGTTCTTTATAAACTTCAGTGCAAGTGCATGGTTGCATTGTTGCCAATGCTTCTTTTGTTTTCATTAGAACTACAACCCACGTTCTTCATAAACATTCAGCCTCTCCTAATAGCGAATTCTAATGCCAATGCTACGAACGGTAAAAGCCAGGGGCAGTATAATTTTCTCGACTTATATGATGTCCCAAATCCTTCAATTTTCTTTTTGCCTTAATATCTAGTTGTCTTCATCGCCATGGTCGGAGGTATAATTACAGTACTTGCAAAAGCATCAAAATTAACCACAAAGATGGAAAGATTCAAATAAAGTGAGAGTTATTAGGGCTGCACCAACAGGGTATATTTCGTTCCATAAACAATTAATTAATACACCGCCATTCCTCCATCCATCATACCCATTTCAACTTCACAGGAACCTACACAAATTTATTGTTCGTAAACTTAATAAAACAGTGCTGTTCCTTCCTTCTGGCAATAGAATTTCCCCTTTATTTATTTATTTCCAATTTTTGGGATCCGCTGCCTAATGTGGGTTTTTTTTATTTTTTGGGAGAAATAAAAAGGGCAAAACTTGCTGGCTGAGTGGTGATTACCAAAATAACTCTTTTATGGGTTTTTTCTGCTATCTTGTTCTGGCATATACACGGCGACCATCCAGTAGCCAAATAATAGTTACTGTTCGTACTCTTTGGCTTACTATTATTATTATATTTTTAATCCAAAAGAAATTCATTGTCCGTGAGCTTTTTAACCAATAAAGTGTTTTCTGAAAAAGGACTCTCGTTTGTTTCCCTGATTTTGGTTCACATTATAATAGTTTAGTATATCGACGTGGAACAATCGTAACAGAGGAGGCTTTTCTGAAAATTACCCCCCCCAAAAAGAACAGTAAATGGATATATTTGTGGTGGTGTTTTATGTACGTGACCATTGGACATGAAAAAGCATCAACAGGGAGAGGGAGAGTAAAAAGACACAAAATTTGGAAATTGAGCTGACTGCCAATGCAGTGGGTTTGCCCAGACTTTGCTAGCCTTTTTGGTATTGATAGTATATCACTGTGACATCCAATGGTAGAATCTTAAGGTATTTTGGGACACCTTCTACAAATGAACATGCTTTCTTTTTCATTCTTTGTATTCAAGAACAATTAAAAGACGATTGTGCAGTTAAACTCTCATATTATGGGGGCTATTAGGCACATAAATTCAGCACAAGCACTAATAGAACAAAATGACAATTAAATAATTAAATAGGATAAGAATCTCCAATTTTATAGAATAAATTTGCATCTAATACTTTATTCACACATTATTAGACCATGTGTTGACAATTTCTCTCTCCTTTGGTTTCTCCCTTAATTTTTAACTTTTGTTTCGTGAACCATTTTTATGCTATTTTACTTGTATGAAACACTGAACAGCCTCATGATTCTTGAAAATTCATGGATCGAAACTGTGGAAAAATTTTGTTCTTTTTTTTTTTCATGACAATAACAATTATTTTATTTTTTGTTTTTTTGGGAAACAATCAGGCCTTGATTGCTGATAAGTAAAAGTGAAGCACCCATAAAGAAAGCACCTGAAAATGGGAAAATTTTTTAAAGCAGAGTCGTACCTTTGTTTTAGTACCAAAGAACCAATTAGTGGGGGCCCACTAAACACTGTATTTCAATTCTTTGAAAATCAAATCAATAACCTTTTTCTTCAGTTCTTTGATGTCTTGATCAATTCAGTTCAATCCGAACCCTCCAAAAGTTCTGAACTGTACAGTTTTCAACATCCAATTCTCCCCTCTCTTTCAGTAGAAAAGAACACAAATAAAGTACAAGAACAAGAACAAGAGGGGAAAAAAAAAAAGACAAAACAAAGACAGAAAGATGATTCAACTTTTGTTTACTGTAATATTCTCAGAGATGGCATTGATGCTGGTGCTTCTGTTCAAGACCCCATTAAGGAAGTTGGTAATAATGGGTCTGGATCGAGTCAAGAGGGGAAGGGGCCCACTCATGGTGAAGACGGTGGCAGGAACGGTGTTTGTGGTGTTGATGTCAAGTATGTATAGCATGATGAAGATCCAGAAGCATTGGATCAATGAAGAGGGTGCTGTCAACCCGGCGGACCAGGTCCTCATGGCCAAGCACCTCCTCGAGGGCACCCTCATGGGTAATTCTTTGTTTTCTTGAGTTTTATGTTCATTTTTTTGGTTTTGTCCCTTTCTGTTCCATTTTTCTGGGTCTAATGAGATGATGAGAAGTTAGCTAGAAAATGGGAAGTGAATGATTTGTTGTTTTTATGAAGTGGGTGTGTTTGAAATTTTGTTTGTTGTCAATAGCAAATGTAAGATTTTTATCAGTGGACTGGTAATCTCACTTTTCTATTTCTGATTTGACCTTTCGTCATTCAAGATGCTTTGGTTCCAATTGTTTCTCTTGAATGTTAACTTTTGTGAGTGCTTGAATTGTGTACATGCTTTTTGTTCCTTCTGCATAGATAGATCATCGATGCAATTCTCCTCAAGTCGATTGGGAATTGATGTCACTAGAAATTTCAAAGTCTAAGTTCCTGTAACAAATAAGGTGTTTACTAAGAGAGACTACTTATCAGATAACGGCCTTTTGGAAGTAGAAATTTCATTTATCCTGATTCAACCTTCTTAGATCTTCAGACATTCCGATAATTTTGGTTCAATGAGGATGCTTTTTTCATGAAAACCCTTGCCATAAGGTGCCTGAAATCTTGGTTTGAGTAAGGCAAACTTGGTAAGAAGCCAATGCCCCAAAACTTGGAGTTTCGTTGGAAGGTTAATCCAAGAAGATTGAGTCTAGTCTTCTTGATCAATTGTCTCCTGCAAGAAAGAGTTCTTTCACTTGGAGTTTTTGACTTTAGTTCTTATGTTTCCTGACTCTGGTGGCCTAACCGGGGGCCCCTTGTAGTCAGGCAAAGCCCTCGTCCAAAATGCATGTTATTGGCTAGGGCTTTTCTGGCCCTCTATGGAAACCAAAATCTGTTCTGGGTCCAATCCATGGACATAACAATTATATTATCCATTATCACATTTGGAGGCATGGGTGATGATATTTGATTAATGTGAAGAAAAATGATTCTAGTTCTCTTATAGGATTAATCTGGAGCAAATTGAGACTTCCTATGCAAATGTTAGTCATCTTATTCCCAAAAGGGACTCCAACATGGGATTTCTGCTTACAAATGGAGTTGTACGTTTGCACCAAGTTTTTCTTTTCTTTCTTCGAAATATTTTTCCTCTTTCTGTTCTGCGTTTAGTACTATTATCAAGCCAAATAAGAGCAGGGTTGAACTAGTTTGTCACATGGTTGTGCAGAACTTTTTGACTTAAATCATCTTCTTCTGATTACAGAATCTCTGTTTGAATAATTGCAAGAAAGATACTCTTCCTTTTAATTTTTGTTCATATATAGTGTATCCTATCTACATTTAATAATTGTGTATCAGAGCAGGAGAACCTCTTTCTTTGACAGCATGGTATGTTTAGTGGATAGAACTGTCTGTTTGCTCCCCTTGTTATGTTTGGAATTGTTGTCTAGCAAAAATATCCCAACTACTTTACTCTTTGGAAGGGGAATGCATTTGTTTTAATAATGTCTACAGAGGATTGTGTCAATCTGTTTCCTTTGTGAAATTCTTGTATGCTTTTTGGGCAACAGATATGGTTATCCTCAAGTCATTAATCTACTATCTCGACTTCTGGCTATCCCAGATCCTCTCAGTTCTGGCCAAGCCTTAGGAAACTTGGTTTTCATTTTCCAGTGTGAGGTTCCTGTTTTCTGGTGATCATATTGACCCTTGGGAGAATTAAAACTTGAGGTAACTTCTTGCAGGGTCTTCCCTCTTCCTTGCACTAATGATAGACAGACTGCACCATTATATCAGAGAGCTTCGTATCCGAAGGAAGAGTATGGAGGCTATCAAGAAACAAAATCAAGCTATTGAGGATGGGAAAGCAGAGGAGAGCAAAGCCTTGGAAGAAGAGATGACCACGCTGCGAATGAAACTTAAGCGGCTGGAAGCTGAACTGCAAGAGAAGACAAAAGAGGCTAGTGCTTCTGAAGCCAATGTAGTTGCTCTACGGAAGCAATCTGAAGGATTCCTGCTTGAGTATGATCGTTTACTTGAGGAGAACCAGAACCTAAGAAACCAATTGCAATCATTGGATTTGAGATTGTCACGTTCGAGTAGCAAGAAGAATGCCTAGGGAACTGAACTAAACTGGTTTTGCACTTTCTTTTCTGTTATTTACAGTATTCATTGAGGATTTTCATGATGGGGTTGTTGGTTTCAATTTCACCGTCATCCATGCTTTATCGTAGAAAATCACTGATATCCAAACCTTGAAAAAGAAAAGTAATAGATTTCTAGAGTTTTGTGTTTTAACTAAAGAGTTAGCCTACAAGCCTGTCATGAGGCACAGAAACCGCTACCATGTTTTCAGCTTTGTTCTATAGTCAAATTTTTTATCAAATGAAAAACAGTAACCTCATATACTAGTATAAAATCTAAAGAGTAATATGGACCCAGTAGCCGCAAGCTGCCAAATTTTCTCATGGTAGTTGTAATGAGCACACATGAGATTTTGAAATGTAACTCACCGGAGGCATGATGAAGAGTTGAGAAAAAAAAAAAAAAAAAAGAAATCTTTGAGATCTCGTCAAAGACTACACAAGGAAATTTGCGCTAGTGAGTGCATGACGCCAGGGAATAAAGAAGGCAGTGGTAGAAGGGAACAGGTGAAAATGCATGCCCAACGTCTTGTGAGTCATTGTTACTAGGCTTACTGAGCATCTTCCACAGTAAAGCTTGGTCACTATGGGAAAGGCTTATTGTGTGAAATAGCCTGCATGAAGCCTGGCTGAGATAGAAAATTGGGGAGATTTGTGCTGCCTTTTTTTGAATCTGACCGTGGTCTACACGAGCATGGCTTGTGAAGAAATTCTGCTGTGAGTTTTCTATCTAAGTGGACGCAGTGTTCTTGAAATGGTAAGGAACCGGGGTCAACTATTTACTAATTAACAACTATGGACATCCTTACCATGAAAAGAAGTGGATTATATGTGGCCATTCTGGTGATTAGACCAGAGGCTAATAATATATGCACGAATTGCGACATGGAAAAGAAAACAGGATTAATATCCTTCTCAAAATCAAAACTGCCACTTGAAGCATCAATTGTACGTTTGCAGAGATTCAATTGTATTTTATACCTGCTGCTGCCGGCACAGAACCCACCGTTACATTTGTTTATCCAACTAATATTTGTGATCGCGTTAGGAGAAACCAGGCTGTTTTCCTTGCTAGACCAAAGTGAGCATGCCCCACTAATACTTGTGGGTTTCCTGGCATTTAGTAACTTTTGGTCCTTGATTCTCGGCCACATCTCCTTCTTTTGGCTGCTATTATTGCTTCTCACTGTGATCCAGGTATCATCACAGAGCCAGTTGGGGAAATCTTCATTGCCTTGGATCAATCGTTGGATTCTTTTTATGGCAGAATTGGTGTAACTCGTTGGAGTCGAACTTGAATTCCAAGTATGCGAGTCCTTACCTGTTGTGTCCCGCCAGTCTTGATCTAACACACTTGTTGGGGTATTCACATTGTTGATGGGCAGTTCCCTGGCCACAAAATTATTGGAGATCTTGCTAGTAAAGGCATGTTGGAGTAGTTCACTGGCTGACCATCTCTCCTTCGGGTCTCTCCTCAAACAGTTGCGCAAAAAGTCCTTGGCTTGCATAGACAGAAAGTCCGGTATTTCTGGCACATTACCAGAGAACCCAATTTGGTAAAGGACCGATACTGGGTCCAAAACATTGGCCCACGGAGCCCGCCCCGTCGCCATCTCCAGAATAGTGCACCCAAGAGCCCACACGTCTGCGGGGAAGCCCTGGTGTTCACCACGCGCCACCTCCGGTGCCATGTAGACTGGAGTGCCTGCGATTGGCGCTGGCGTCGTTGCAGCAGGCTCAGTAAAAGAGGACACCTCGTCAACCCACCTAGTGCACCCCAAGTCAGCAATTTTTGGCCCATCGGCCATGACTAAAATATTGTGACACTTGATGTCACAGTGCACCACACCCTTAGAATGAAGGTACTCTAGCCCAAGCAAAATTTCACGGGCATATGATCGGACGGTGAACTCATCCAGGCAGCCTCCCGCATCGCTAATTGCATCGATAAGAGCGCCGCGGGGTGCATACTCCAAGAAAAGATTGTAGAATTGCCTACCAGCTTCAGTTTTGATGTCACATCCCTTGTATGCTACAATTTGAGGAGGACAGCTGCTTAACGTTGACAGAATGCTCTGCTCCCTTTGGAGGAACTTAGATTGGGAGAGATCAGCTGACTTCACAGCGAAAACCTCGCCGGAATGGTTAGCTGTGGCAATGGAGACGGTGGCAGACGAGCCGCGGCCGATGGTCCGCCCCCTGCTCCATTCCATTTTGGAAGAATGTGGAAGGAAGTATTTTTAGTTTTGAGCTTATGATATGATTAGGTTCAATTGGGTACATGGTGCGTGTGCGTGTCTGTGTGTGTGTGTGTGTGAGAGAGAGAGAGAGAGTGAGAGAGAGATGGCATGCTTGCTTGTCGTTAATGCAAAGAATTAATACGTGCACATGCTTTGCTAGTTGGTGGCTTTTCATTTGGAAGGGACGGCCGCCGTTTCTTTGTTTCCTAACCCCAGAGGGCTCCACGTGGCGAAAGGAGGGAGATTTCAAAAGCTGTCTGTGGCCGACTTTTTGCAGGCGGTTGAGCTTTGCTTTACGCGGTGCCGAAAAATGCTTGCTTTGCTTGCAGAGTAGGACTACTTGGGACGAGATATACACAAAATGCAAATGCACGGGGGGCATCAACCCCCCCCCCCCGGGAATAGGGATATTCCAAAACCTATTGGTATTATAATACTATGCTCCTTGGTATTATAAGATAAGAATGAATGTACTTACATTCATATTAAGGCGAAGAACCCACAAAGAATTGCCTCTTTGTGCCCCGATTAAAAGAATACATGTGTGTGTGTTTGTGTCAACAAGGTGAGTAGCATTCAGCTTTTTGAATTGGGAAAGTGGTTGGATTTGGTTGTACGGTATTCATTTGTTGGGTAATCTGTGTTTAATGCTTGACTTTGACGAGTCTTTGATAAATAGACGATGCAAATCAATAATAACTAGAATGATACGTGAACCTGCCTACTAAGATCCATTTGAGGGTAGCACAAAGTTCACCTCATGTATTAATTTGCTCGTATAATTATTTATTACCATTTTCACTGCTGTATTCAATTTTTTATTATTTTTATTTTTATTTTTTTGGTGTCCCTGCATTGTTTTTGTAATTACAGTAATCCTTTCACCTTCTTTGCGGGCAACAATTCGACCACATTGCATAAGGGTTTTCTTTTTTCTTTTGGTTCCTATTAGTCGAAGTCACTGGATTACACAAAGAAGCCATATTAATCAATCATCAGAAAGTGCCACCAAACGCACCTGCAGCTAATTCTCTAAGAGCTGTAGGTAGGTGAAGTGCACCAGAAGAATAACAGAGCATAGTTTGTAAGTTGCAACTAACTTCAAGAGAAGCCAAAAGATCTTATGGGAGGATTCCAAGCTCTTGGAATTTAAAGTTGGCAAAGAGGGGATGCCAACCAACCAGTCACTCCAACTCACATTGTTACACCAACTCTTCTTTGTCCTATGCAAGTCCCACCCGACCAGTTTGCGTATGGTCTTTAACCCCATCTTAGTAGTTTGCCTTTCGAGCTGATCAGGTCGGTTTCAACAGCCTTTTGACAGTTTGTTTTGGGCAAATTTATAAAGTTATGACATATACATATATGATGCGTCCCTTTCAAATCACACATTCATGTGCCGACCAACAAGGCCTATCTCTTGTTCCATCACTTATTTTCGGCTTTCGGTAAAAAGATCTGGACTCATATTTTGGCACTTTTTTTTTTTTAAGAAAAAAAAATATTTTTGACATTTTCTTTCTATTTTCTTTTCTCTCAATTCATTGAAACTGATACATTGGCTTTTTTTCATTTACATAAATTGGACCGAAATATCATATGTGAAAGCATATTGATTGAATTGCAGTACTTTAGGTAATGTATCAATTGAAGCAACAACGCTAAATCAACGGGTTTAACGAGTCTTATTCTCACATTAGTGACACGATATGTCATCGGATTGGACCTTATTATAAGATTCATTCATAAGTCCTCCTTAACAATTTAATTATCTTATTGAAACTTTTAAGCTGAAATAGTAATGAGTTTAAATTTCGTTACTTTCTTCTAACAACTTATGATGCCAACACCCAAAAAAAAACAAAAAAGGATTTATGATGTGATAAAATTTAATATATTATTCATTCATAATCTCTGCGAACAACTTAACTGGTAAAGCCTCGACACAAATACTCCCCGAAGTTCGCAAGACAACATAGACATAGCAGAATGTTGTTGGGGGGGGGGGGTTCAGGTACATCTTCTGAACCACACAATATTTAGCCAACAATCGTGAGGACAGAATAAATAGGACTGGGATAAATTTTCCCTTCAGCTTACGTCAATCCACCCAATTTCTTATCTACGAGGAGAGGACCTTCTTTTTTTTTTTTTTTTTGAGTAGATATTAATTCGGAGGTAACATGCACAATTTGGAACGTAAAGGGTGGCCAATAGGCAGACACAAAAGGGCTCCGCCCAATTGACCAGGCATTTCTCAAAGCAACCTGAAAGCTTTGTGATTGATAAGATGGTTCAAAATTGTTCGATTTATTAAGCTTATGAATGACTCAGTAACCTGCTAACAAGCCAGTCAGCTCAGCTCTAAATTAAGTCTTTAACATCTTGGCAGCTACCATTACTATGAAACAGGTTTAACATTTAACTAGTATTTTTCATTAAAATAAAAATGCTACTCTTTATTTTTACTTTGTTCAGAATTCACTTATTCATAAAAAATTAAAAAGAAAGAAAGAAAGAAAGAAAGAAAAACACTTGTTTGCGAATAATTCGGACTCTTTAGAACCTCAAAACTCATTTGGGAAAGGAGCTCTTAATGAACAAGACTAAATTCGGTCTCATAGCAGCACATCTCGATAATTAACAAGAATGCACTTTGGTTCCACCCGACCCCAACCATAATAATTTCTTTCGCTCATTTAACTGAATTATAGAATAGCCTTAGGCCCAACACACCTCGACTCGGGTGTAAGCAATCAGGATCAGAGAGTGTCCAGAGTACCAGAACAAAGCAGGCACGCGCTTGCATTGGATATCAAGACAAAAAGGGAGGCAAACACACACCCAAATTTACAAAGCCCCAAGTATTGGTTTCGTGCCCCGGAGAGGCGGCGCGGGGTGACCCGGGCCCTAGCTTAGATATCTCACCGATAATTCCACTTTTCGAAGACTTAACATTACATGTTTAGTTTAGTAGCAGGAGGATGCAAGAGCCATGATGATAATGATTATGATGATGATAACGGTGACGATTATAATAATAATAACAATAATAAACAAAGAAGAAAAGGTTCCCTTATGCTGCTTCCGCAAATCCAACCTTCAATTTACCATAGTCGAAGATGGTGTGGTAGCGACCCATAAAAACATCTCCCAGGATCCTGAACCGCACAATGTCATTTAGTCAGGAGGAGACGACATGCCAATCCACAAACAGCACAACACAATCCAGATAAGATTTGAAGAAGAATTGAGGGCTTTCGATAAAGTACCAGAGAGAGCCACGGGGAGGCTTTATATCCAAGGCAGTAAAGCCACTGATGCACCGAGCTGCTGCGCCCTCGCCCACCTTCAGAATGTACTGATGATATCCACAAATGATTGTGAGACTTTTCATGAAATATCATTTGCAGCAAGATCAAAAAAGAAAACAAAAACAGCAAAGATCAATGGACTGCTCAAACAGTGACTGTTAGTCATCATATGATAAATGGCATCAATTGAATGAAACGTGCAAGGCAAGGAATGGAAAGAAGCGTTGAGTACCAAACAATCCTTGAGAGGCCACAGGGAATCAACAAACACATCAATGGCTCAATGATAAGATGATTAAATTGTACCTACCAGGTTGTGCTCCTCAGACAAATTAGAAAATGTTTACCGGTCATCTCTGCCCTTCATCAAATTAAGATTAAGTATTCTTCCCCTTCATTGTTTCCAAGAATTTATTCACATCCCCAGACAGCACTAAAAACAAGAGTTCAGGTGCAAATTTTACCTCCTTTGGGGTTAAGTCAAAAACTCTGTCTCCAATAGTGAACGAAACAATAGGCATGGAAGAAAGACTTCCACAATCAACGGCTGATTCTCCCATCGGACCAGGCATACGATCACAAAGCTGTAAGAAAAGAAAATGAGAGAGAGAGAGGAGCAGAAAAAATCTCAACGAACTGTCAAATGCAATATCTTGTATATATTTTATCCAGAGTTGGATGTTATGATTTTTAAGGCAGTTCACTGTTTTTATTTCACCTGATTGACATATTCCAATGTGAGTTCTTGTGACAGATTTTGCCCTAGCTTGCTTTGCATCCACACAACTGTCATCTCACAAGCAGAGCACATAGCATCACCAAGGACACCAGATGATTTATCCTTGCTCTTATCCACCACACTCTGAATGCCCATGCTACAAGAGCATCAATGACAATAGGTCTTAACACATGATATGGAGCCATATTGCAAGCTACCTCTGTTATGACACGCTTGACAGAAAGACCTCATTCAACGAGAGAAATGAATTCAACAGAAACAAAATGAGAATGGCAGGAAAGTTAAACTAAGTGCCAAAAAAAAAAAAAGCTTAATGTAATGCTTGCAGAGACTGACCTAACATCATGGGTCCCATCAAACGCGCAAAGTCCAATCTGAGAGCAGATCTTTTTTGGTTGGGCCTGTTAATATGGTAACAGAAGAATAATCAAAGCATAAGTTAGCTAGAGCATTCATTTTGGAAAGGAAAGAGGGTAGTGTTTGAATTTTGGTGGTAAGAGAAAAGTTAGAATAAATAGATTGAAAATTTCAAGCCTTTCCTAGGCACCACTAAAACAAATGCCAAAGCAAAAATGGAGCAAGTTTTCACCTCAGCTAGTAGCAAATCCAAAATGGCTTGCCCATACTGAGCAACAACGGCCTTGCATTTCTGGCTCACAATTCCATTAACTCCAATGGCTTGATTTATCATGGTAATCACAGTCTACAGACAGATAACAAGTCAATGAAGAGAAGTTATAAAAAAAAAAAAAAAAAGCATTAAAGTGTCCTACACCACAATAAAGTTCAGAGTTAGTGTTTTACTGCTTTGAATCAAATTTATCGATCAAAGTGCCTAGTTAATAGTGTGAATAATCATGATACCTTTTACACATCCTTTTTGGCCGCAGAATCATCCACAGAGTAATCATATAATCTTTTTAGTGTTGTCAAATTTTCACCACAAAGAGAACTTGTGGTGAAAAAAGATTGTTAAATAAGCAGCTGGAAAATCACATTTTATGGGAAACTTCCTCTAATCAGCAGGTTGTCCTAGAAGATGAAGATGAAAAAGGATAGAATCATTTGTTCGTACCGGTGGACCAGCCAACAAGGAAGTTCCTGAATCTGCGATTGCAGAACAGCCACCAGCACAATACCCTGATAGTAGTAAGAATAATTGGCCATAAGCAGAAATCAAACAACAAATTGTATGTACATCTATTATTTTCTCTTGTTTATACAAGTGAGCAATGCATATCCATGCCCATACAGACATTCAGAGCAATCTAATGCCCAATTTGGAGTTTGGATATTGAGAGAAGATACCTGTCGGTTTATCAGCAATAAGGACATCACCCATCTTGAACTACCAAACAGTGACGAAATGTGAGGTAAGTACGAAAATATAAACTAAACATATTCCAAGCATTTTGGTTGCAAGATGAGTAATGACCATCCAACCTGCCAATAGCCTTTCCGTGTCACAGGAACATAAGTGTGCTTGCCCTTGTAATGATTTGGGTCCACCCCACCAAAAACAATTTCACCTCCCTCCTCATCATCCGTATTGCGGTTAAGCCAAAAAGAAAACACTGGCTCCTTTATAAGACCTTGTTTAAGCATGTTGTACCTGGAAGACATGCAAGTGCTAAAGCTCACTCAAATGCCAAGAAACATTTGATAAAAATAACGAAAGTATACAACAAATACCAGACAGGAGTGGCATTTCCAACTGCAATTTCTTGAAACCCCAATCCTAATATACCATCAAATTTGGCCACCAAAAATGTGACACCGGGTTCCCTAGTTGCCTCAATAAATTCCTGGAAGATTCCAATGAAAAGAAGAGAGGATTTAAAAAATAAAAAATAAAAAACAAACAGTAAGCATGGGTTGGCGGTGAACTGCAGGAGCATATGTAAATACAAGAAGGAAGGTGAAAAGAGTACCTGATCTTTAACAATCAGGTCGCCAACTTTAACGTTATCATTGCTAAAGAAACCAGAAATGGATCCAGTGACATAGCGAATTTCAGCCGGCTTCCCTGTACAAGTAACCAGGAAATAGAGTTTATTTTAAAAGCAAACACATGACACGCCCGTTAAGAGCATTGTGAACTAACTGCAAGAGGAATGGAACAAGCTCACTGTCCACCTCTAGCTCTAGCATGGGTAATAATAACGAGTTCTGCCCAAGGAAGGGAAAGGGAAGCATACCATTCTTCTCATAGGTACATGATTGTCTTGATTTGTACTTGTTATGGAAGTAACAGGCAACCTGCACAGACACGCAAACCAAATAAAAAAAAAAATTCTTACCCATCACCACCAATCAAATTCATATCTTCATGAAACACACAAAGGAGACAATTGGTAATGCAAATCTCACCGACGAACGACACTTAGATGATGGCACCCACAGGTTGGAGCTACCAGTGTCAAAAATGACAGTGAACTTCTGAGGAGGAGTGCCAATGCCAATCTCACCATAGTACTGAGCATCCAGGTAGTTCTTTAGCGCAACAATATCAGTGTCACACTGAGAGGCTCCGAGATTACGATACTTGGTAATGAAAGCTCTCAGAGGATCTCCGGATTCAAGCCGTGCAGCAAGGAGGCGGTTCTTGTCCAATTGGACCTTCTTCAAACCAAGCCTAAGCAGACCATCATCAGGTGTCGCGGAAGACACCGCGGGAGACAACAGCAGGGCAAGAAACAGATACAAGACAAGAGCTTTCACGTTCGTTCCCATAATGTCGTCCTATAATTCAATTAATGTTCAACAAAACCGAAGCCAACAAATACGTATACGAGACATTGTAAAAATTAAATTAAAATAAAAGAAAGAAAGCAAAAAAAAAGAAAGACAATATAATATTGCAAAGTCGAAATCAAGAACATGAACGAAGTTTTCTTAGAACGGAATGTTTTAGCTTCGGGAAAAAAAAATTACAAATGAAAAAAGAAAAATGTGAGGACTGGCCCGGCAGAAAGAACAAAGTCCCAAACCAAACCACAAAACAAAAAACATAAAAAAAAAAAAAGGCGGGCCGGGGGGAGGGTGTGGAATTGCCTCCATTAAAATAAGTTAAAACTAAGCAGCACCGTAACAACAACAACAATAATAAAATATACATGAGAATGAAACGCAGGGATACTCACAATAAAATCTGAAACAACTTCCAATATAATAACATAATACATACATATATATATATATATATATATATATATAGACAAAATAAAGAAAATGGCCACTCAACTAGGTAAACTCGTAGAATCTGCAGCCGAAACCCAAAAGTAAACGAGATTTAAAAAAAAGAAAAAAAAAAAAACTTAAAACAAAAACAAAAACTGATTGATAGCAAAGCAGAAAACGCGGAGAAAATAGAGGCAACTCACCGCTTGCTTTGCGATGGTAGGAAAGTCGGAGAAAGGAACTATCACAAACTCTGAAACCCCGGCTTACACCCACACTCTCACACACACACACACACACACACATATATATATGTATGTATGTATGTATAAGTGTATATAGTTAGTTATATATGCTCACACGCACCAACACACTGAGATGGAAGGGAGACGGACTCCCCCGGCACACACCCCCCCCCCAGAATGCCACCTGTCATCCTTTTAGAGCCATCAGGGCCTAAACCCCGCTAGCACTGACCACCCCACTGCCGACCTGCCTGAAATCAGGGTCGCCCGAATTAAAATAATTAATTATTTATTTGACTTTTCATCAATCATTTAATTTCACTAATCCTTCCCCCCCCCCCCACACACACACAATAGGATATGTGAAATTACTTGATTGAACTTTATTTATTTAATTTTTCTATTCTAATAAAAATTTCATGAAAAAATTTAAAATGATATGATAGGAAGTCAAACTGAATTAAATCGATTCAAAACTGGAATCAACTTGAAATTAAACTTTAAAAAAAAAAAAAATTTTGTGATCAAGCGTGGAGTTATTCAGAGAAAGAGGCTGGGTGACGAGGTTCCAGGCCGTTGATCATGTGACGAACGGCAATGAAGGCGTGACAAGATTTCAGGGGGAGAACGCCTCGCGTGATAGCGGATAACTTTTTGATCGATTGACTCTGAAGGGAGATTTGTTTGAAGTAAAGTCTGACGCGTCAGAAAAGCGTACCTTTTTTTTTTTTTTTTTTCTTTTGTTGCTTTGGCTTATCGTTTTGGGGTTAGCGGTCTGCACTGCACGCTACCTTTGCTCTTCCCTAAGTTCCCAAAGTTATCATTAACAGATCAATTGAATCTTTCATTAAAAAAATTTATTAACTAAATAGTAATATTTCTGAACAATTTTCTCACCAATTCAATAATAATTTTCAGTTTATAAAAAGCTATTTAGTAAGGTTTATATTTTCCACATTCCATAATCTGAGATTGTGCATATTCAATTTTCTACAGAATCTTGGTTGTATCATATCCAATTCCTATATGAATAAAAGCAATGAACGATACCACAGAGAGAGAGAGAAAAAAAAAAAAAAAAGGAAAAAATGTACAAGAACTAAAAGCAAAGCAAATGGGAGATGGAAGATGCGGGAAG
Organism: Ceriops tagal; assembly: GCA_021533255.1. Classification (NCBI taxonomy): domain Eukaryota; kingdom Viridiplantae; phylum Streptophyta; class Magnoliopsida; order Malpighiales; family Rhizophoraceae; genus Ceriops; species Ceriops tagal. Next base: position 9,313,849 of record CM038607.1, read on the forward strand.
CGGGGGGTAATAATAAAGAGGGAAATTTTGATGCTTACAAGCAAAGTGCATATGCTTAACTTGTAACGCTTGATAAAATGACGGAAATTTGGCTTCTTTCTTTTTTTCCCGCCAACCTGTTGAGTACAAGAAGTGTATTTTGATTTGTCGGAGGACTCTCTCTCTCTCTCTCTCTCTTTCTTTTTCTTTTTCTTTTTTTTTTCTTTAATGTCTATCGGAGGGGGGAAATGGCTCGATGTTGAGAATGTTTCGCGCACTTGCAAAGTTTTTCCTCTGACAACAAAATCAACAATTTGCACTGTTCGGTTTTTGGATTAAAGTGAAAGGCAAAATACGCAACGTGAAAATGACTCCGAGTGTGTGGGAGTGTATAGCCAGCCCATACGCACGATTTCCACTAAACTTTCGTTTTCACTTCATATGTCAAAAGAACAAACCCAAAAAAAAAAAAAAAAAAAAAAAAAACAAAAAGGGGTTATCTCAATTTGCATCGTCTTGCCGAGTCAGTCCTTTTTTGGGTAGCAATCGGCCTGAACCTGTCAACCCAACCCATGTTAATTAATATCGCCGCCCCCCCCCCCCCCACAATTCGTGGATTCTTTTCTTTCTGGGCGCAATTCGTGCAAGCCAGAGTGAAAACCGTCTGGGTCTATGACGGCCTGGTCAGCCGGCTGCTAACAGGCCACTGGTGGGCCACTGGCCCATTAATAGAGCCGACAGTCTCTCAGTTAACACAGCTCATCAAATAATAATAATAATAATAATATCACCTTTGTTGCTTTTTAGGCTTACTAAAAAGGTTAATTAGTGTGCCCATGAGTTACATTTAGTTAATATTTAAATCATAGAACAAAGGTGATATTACCAAATAGGGAAAGAAGAAATGAACCCAAAAAAATAAAAATAAAAAAACTAAAAACCAATTTAATTAGTTCAAAATTTGTCTACTTTACAAATCACACACTCAAAATTTTCATCAAATATCGTTATATTGGCTGTGGTCACATAATAATATTATAATTGTTAATTATATAATAATTATTAATTATATATATATATATTAAAAAATATAATTAATCGACCACAAATATATGAACTATTAGTTTTTAAGACCGCACCATGCGTTACATTTTTTTTTTTTTTTTTAAAGTTCATGTCATCGTATGAGAGAACTTCAAATAAAGACTAAAAATTTTAATCTAAAAAAAAAAATAAAATGATAATGAACATTCAAAGGTGGGCAAAACTTTCATTATTACCTAACCCTCTTCAATAAGCAAGACAATAATCAATAGTTGAAAAGAAAAGTCTGACGTACTTATTTAGAGCAGCTGGTCGACGAATATTGTATCAAAAGAAATAATAATAATAATAATAATAATAATAAATAAGAATTTGAATTCTATCTCCTCTATCCCGTTCCCTCTGCATGTAGGTAGGTATGGGTTATAAGATTTTTGAAAGTTTGCTATATTAGGAGAATTGAATCGTATCAAGATTTGGTATGGAAACAATACCGGAAAATAAAATTGATGAAAGATTAAAAGGACATTTTCCGCGTGGTGGGGAGGAGTTCGTAAACTTATGAGTTTGAAACTGTACATGCTATACATGATGATGTGACCAGTGATCATTCTCGCAACACAACATAGCCTCCCTGTTCTTTGCCTCCAACCGACTGTAAAAAAGAAGGAAATTCAAAAGAGAAAAATAGGCTACCGATGCTGGAGATGGATGCAGGGTTGAACTCTCGTAGGGGACAGCCCTTCACTCCCCCATGCCTGCAGCCAAAGGGCAGGAAACAAATTTTCGTGATTAGAAATCAAAAAGGTGTACCAATAACGAAAACTAAACGGGTAACATCTCCTTTTTTTTTTTTTTTTTGGGTTAACTCGTGTTGAGACAAAGTGGAGTTTAAGTAAATTTCAGGTAATTTTGGAGAGTAGTGGTGAGTTAATAATAAAATTGAAATTGAATGGTGAACTTATGAAAAAAAAAAATAATTTTTTTTTAGTAGTTGATTGAATTTGAATTAAGTGGCAACCTATCCACAAAATTAAAAAAAAAAAAAAATCTTACGTTTTAAGTTTAAGTAATATTAATTGATTGAAATTGAAATTATGTAATCCTTTTATAAAAAATATTTTATTTGCCAAAATAAAATAATTATTAAATAAATAAAAATACTCCAAATCTTTTTATAAAGTATTTTAAAGAATGATGCGTAAATTTCTTTTAACTCTAAACTCTTTTTTTCTTTTTTTCTTTTTTTTTTTTTTGGATAAACAAATATTCTGTTGCCTCCGCGTCAAAAGAAAGATGCAGATGGAGTTTACGACTCTTAGGTGGGGCTGCGAGGAACTGTATTAATGCGTGAATCACATGGGAGATTGATGTGGCTTGCATCATGTCATGTCAATCTAAGCTTGCAAGGAAAGTCAACAAAACGTAGTCGAATAAAACTATTCCCACGAAACCACCAAAACTTTGAAACACTTTTTTTTTTTTTTTTTCTTTTTCTTTTTCATTTTCGATCAAACGTCACGTCCATAATAAAATTATCCACTCTCATTCGTTTAAATGCACACACGTACACGCAGTTGCCTCGAAGTCTCCTTAAAGTCCACCAACTGGCCTTTATTGCCTCATACCCTTCCATATTTACGTGTCAAATGGTAATAGCAGTCTTTTCTTGACTGCTCAAAATCAAATTCGGCATATGCCTTTTTTCTTTTTTTTTTTTTTGGCCTTTTCCTTCCTTCTAAGCTCTTAGTTGTAAACACACTCCCCCAAATTTTTTTCTCCATTTTCTCCAAAGAAATGAAGAGATAATAATAGAAACCGAATTCATATATAACAGAAGAAAGTACCTATTCGTATTATTATTATTATTACTATTCATCACTGAACAACTTGTAACAGTAAAGTTAATGAAGAAGAAAATAACAAAAGAAATGTGATCCTGTGCTCTAAATTCTAACCCTTTTTTTTTTTACTCCCCCTCCCCCCAGCCCCGGGGGAAACAAGAACAAAAAAAGAACTGACCAAAGAAAAAATAAAAAAAAAAGAAATTGAATAATACTCGTTTGGAAACTATTCATCAGAATGAACTGACCAAAGGATGAACAAAAAAAAAAAAAAAAACCATCTCTAATTTCTGTTGCTGTTGTTGTTGTTGTTGCTGGTGGTAGCGGTCGTGGTGCTGTTGCTATTAGCACCATTGATAATGGAGGTGATGGCGGCTGCCAGTGCTGCGGTAAAGTTTGGATCAGCGGTGATGGCGGCCGTGGCAGCATTGACTGTATCAGCTACAGAAGGCTGCTGCGATGGGTGCAAGGCTGTTGGTGGTGGCGCTGATTGTGAAGACCCTACGTCTTGAGACATCTGGAGGCCAGAGAATTTTGATTGGTTATAAAGGGCTTGTCCAAAGACATGGGGCAATTGTCGTGGGGCCGGGGCTGGGGTTGGGGCTGCTGCTGCAGCAACTGAGCCAAAGTTCTGAGGTTGGCCTGGGAAAGGCACTTGGAATTGGAGAGGAGGTCTTTGGTATTGAAATGGGTTGGGGTTGTGAGTGAGGTCCAAAGTTACAGTTGGGAATGGAGCTGAAGCTGAAATTGTTGCCATACTTGATGAGCATGGAAGGATTGCTTTTGCGAGTAAATTTGGGTTCATTATCCCATCTGCACTGGACATTGATCCTGAAAGTAGCATATTTGCAGCTGCTGTTGTTGTTGATGCCATGGCCATTGCGGCCGGTGGCAGCGGGTGGTTGTGGTTGCCTTCATAAGTTGTTATCAAAATCGACCTATCCTCCGCACATCTTTGAACCTGAAAATCACCAAAAGATGCCACATTTATCGGTTTAAGCATCAGAATTTTGATTGCAAACGAGAGTGAATCGGATGGCTTTTAACAACAAGCAAAATGAAACTTTTGAAACTCGCCTGTTTGCGAACTGGACAGCCAACAGCCATAGTACACCTATAATAAGCTCTGGGACATGGGTTTCCTTTGGCCATCTTCTGTCCATATTTTCTCCATTGGCAACCATCAGTGATCTATAATCAAACAACCAAACCATCTTAATTGCACGAAAATTAAGAATCATACCAAAAAGATAGTTAACAAAAATACTGAATTGTTCAAGAAAACAAAGGTTAAAATTTCTACAAAGGCTAAAGCAATTGCATACCATAGGAGCTTCAGAACGGGCTCGAACCGAGACCCGGGCTCTTCTCATGGTTGCCTCGGCGGATTGATCAATTTCCTTATTAGCAGGATTCAATTTTTGGACCTTGTTGGGATTCCGACATTGTGTTTCTGACTCGGGGCTCTCTTCTCTTTCTCTACCAGTTTCCTTCCCCTCTTGATGATCATGTGAAACCAACGCAAGCTTGCCATTGTTTTGAGGTGATTCTGAATGGGTCCTCTCATCTGAAGATGTGAGAGAATTAGACACATCATCGGCCTCGGCAGAAGGGCCTAAATCCAAGAATTGTCTTGGCGCCACCTCACGTTTCTTGTCCTCAGATTTGACTTCAATATGCTGAAAGCATAAAAATTTAGCAACTTAATTGGATCGACATTTCTTGCGATGGAAATTGTCATTATTGAATGCTATTGATTACCTCAGGCATTTGGGTGCTTTCAATTCCACGGTTTTGCTGTTGTGTTTGATGTTGTTGCATTAATGCCACAAGGTGCATCTGTAACGCACCATAGTTCTTGCTGACTTGACCAAGCATGTCTTTTAGCCTTAGGTTTTCTGCATTCATTCTTTGTAGCTCTTCTTGCATTTGGGCCAGCTACAACAAGACAAATGCCCAAGGGGACAATTTTCACAAGAAGTTGCAAAATTAAAAATAAAAGAAAAAGAAAAAGAAAAAGAAGAAAATCAACAATTGGGTTTTTATTTTCCCTATACCTCATTTTTGGATCTCTTATCATCAACCTCCGATGACACACCACCATCCACCGTCGATCGGTCACTTCCAGCGTTAGTAGTGAGAAGGCGCAGCCCAGTCTATATTTCGAGAGATCAAACATCAAACAGAACCCAAAAAAATGAATAATCCATTTTCAGACAATAAAGGAGGCGCACAGACACTAAAATTCTGTTAATGAAAACACCATAAATTGAAGTATTAAGGTCATAAAATCTTAGGTTCATAAAATATAAAGACTAAATGGTTTATAATGTTTATAAATTGGACCATATACAGCATTTTAGATTTCAGATGGATACTAGATTTTAACAAATTATCAAATCTTTTTTTGATAACTCACGAATTTATTAAATTACCCTACCACTATTTTTTTAAATAATTATAATTTTTTACTAAGAAAACTTCTATTTTATTCATGCTTTCGGTTTAGTGGACTTGTATCCATCCACGTAAATGATTCATAAGTCGCGCTCCATCTCAAACTTTTGAGGTGGAATTTTTAACAGAGAAGAAAAAAGAAAAAAAAAAGATAATTACGGTTCTATAATTCAGTTATTTTTTTTTTCTTACATTTACATCAAGGCTGGACTTTGGAGGGGCAGCTTCACCATGAGAAATGTTCTCCATCTTGACAGTACCGACACTGTTGGATTTAGACTCATCATGATAATGATCAACAGCGCCGTCAGCCCTAGATTTCTTCTCGGAAAAGAAGTCGACCTCGCCGACAGACCGAGAACCAGGCCTCTCCTCCATGTCGGAGGGAAGATTGAGCGGAAACTGAAACATCCTGACAGAGTCACCGCAAGAACCGACCACGTTCTTATCAAATTCTATCTTGATCTTTGGAGGAGGAGGAGGAGGAGGAGGAGGAGGAAGAGGAGGAGGAAGAGGAGGAGGCTTGACGTTGTTGGACAAGAAAGTGAAAAGAGGATCTGAGTTAAGGGTGAGACCCCATCCTTTGTCCATAAATTTGAGAAGAAGATTGAAAGTTCGAAGAAGAATGCTGATGACAAAGACTTTTACTGATTATTTGGTTGCAGCTGCAGGGATGATGATGAAGAAGAAGAAGAAGAAGAAACTAGCTGTATACGTGCGAGGGAAGTCTGAAGACTTTTACTAATGCAATGGGGTCGCCTATAAAAAGCGGGGTTTGGACGGAGACCAAATTGGATGAGTAGCCTAACTATTCATTGATTTGGATGTGTTTTGATTTTTTCAGAGTTTTTGGAGCATTTTCTTTTACTTTCTTTCTGCCTTTCCATTTTAATTTCTTTCTTTCTGGTTGGTCGTTGCATCAGATGGTGCGTCAGCACTGCGCTGGCACCGGGTCCCATTCTTGCCAAGCTCGAGACTTTTTGGGGTCGCGGATTTGACCATTATTTTACCCAAATTTAATCTGAAAAATATATGTTATACATATATATATATATATATATATATATATATATATATATCGAGAGAGAGAGAGAGAGAGAGTCTCGTTTTATTATTATTATTATTTGAACAATCAATTATGATTAATTAGTATTCAAAGCATGTAGAAATTACGTGGAATTGACTGTCACCAATGTGACATAATTTATAGTAAAGAATAATTACCCTAAGAAAAATAAAAGATTTGGCCAAACGAAATATAAAAAAAAAAAAAAAAGAAAAGAAGGGGTAATTAACCTACCAAGATTTGTCCATGCAAATGCCATGTATCTGGGGTTAAAGCAATATATTATTATTAGTAAACACCCAATTTTGAATGTTTCACTTTTTTGGAGTTTGGATCAGAC
>CM038607.1:9320678-9331901 GCA_021533255.1 Ceriops tagal
AAAAAAAAAATAATAATAATAATCAGGTTTCACTTGGTTGACTATGGATGATTAGTAATTAGTGATAGGGGTCACTTATAACTAATAAAAAAATATTTAATAAAAACAATTGACAAAGCTACTAATTAAACTAGATTTTACACTTTTTCTTTTTCTTTTCGTGAGAGAATTATACAAATTCTTGCTGCGGGCGAAATTTTATTGCTGATTAATTACAACCCCAACTTTATTTGCTCTTAACAAGGCCATTTATTTTGCCCAAGAAGGGAAGAATTACTTGGTCTGAAAATTGATTTCCTATGTTTTTTCTCAGGATTTGTAGATCAATGGAATCCCGAAATTTTAATTACAACCCCAATCTATGTTGCGGATTTCTTTCTAATTCTTTAGGACAGGCTAATAACTGCTACCTGAAAAAAGAAAAAAACAAAAAGAAAAAGATCCCAACATGTTAAGATTTTTGTCTGTTTATTTTTATGTCATGTCACTAATTGCTTATTTTAATTGAAAATGTTTTATATATTAAACTGGTACCTGAAGGTTTCGATACTATAATATTAAATGAAGACGGACACGCGTCCTAATCCCAAAGCCGGAGCACAGGTTGCAAAAGGCAGACGTTAGACAGAAGTGGTACGACAAATGGCACTGGGCTCTATTTTGTGGGTAGAAAAATTATTTTTAAAATTAAAAATTTTAAATTTGAGATTTAATTAAATCAATTAATTAAAAAATTAACAAATTGGTACGACAAATTAGGTTACACGGGACGCAGGCAAGGGCTAGGGTGTGTCATTTGGCTATGTTCATTCAAAAAGAACTGTTCAACAGCGCATTTGAACTTGTATTCAAATAAGTAAATTTTTTTATTTTAAAAACAAAAAATGAAACACAATTACAATTAAAAGATTGTTTGATTATGTTTCTTAAAATTGGGTTTTCTCACCTCCTGTCTTTCAAACACTCGAGTTTTGAGAAAGCAACCATGAAATACTTTTAAAGACTACTACTCTTTGTGGACATACTACAATTAGTCCAAATCTTCGCTTCCTTAATTTTTATTACCGACGGATTTTCAAAATAGACTAAATTTGCTTACTTTTTTTTTTTTTTCAATCGTTTTATTTTTCAGATCATTCAATTTTTTTATACCAATTGAATTGTGAAATAAAAAAGATATGATCATTAACAATAAAATTTAAGCTCGAGATATTCGTGCATGTACGTACTATCCATTGTGAAAATTTAATAGTACTTTTTTTTACGTATATTTATATATATATTTAGAATTTAAAACTTTATACATACGTTAATTTATTTTTTTATTCGTATTATATTTATTTTAAGTGTAAAAACAGACTATAAATATTAATAATAATACTCATGTGTGATGATTTTTTTTTTAATTATTATTATTATTATTATAAGAGAAATTGAATCAAAAACAACATTAGTAACCCTAACTTAGATGCACGACGGAGATGAACGTCCCCTTCTTAGAGCTAAAAAGAAAATCCTCACAGACATATATATAGATAGATAGGTTGATTCCATTTATATTTGGCGTTTACGTCTTGAAATTTTGGTTCAGCTCACGTGCCACGACAGTTGATGCCGCGTTTGTATCCTAAACGTGGAAAAAGAGGCACCATTCCAAGCCGATCAGCTTCCTTTCTTTTACCTGGACCAGCCCCAGTTTTCTTTTGAAGAAACTTCATCGTTGTTCCTTTGAAAGGCCACTCAATTATTCACAGGGACGAGAAAAATGCAATGTCGGCTGAAAGTAATTGACCTATTCGTATATTTCTTCTTATTCTTATTATTTTATTGAAAACGTATAATCTATGAAGCCTCTCTGCTGTGATGATCATTGTACACATCACGATGCAAGGCATCAAGATAAAATAATAAATTAACATTTTTACTGCCCCACGCCCAATTTTCTGCCGTGCAATGAAGTTCGATTGGGCTCAGCAATCACGTCAAAGATTTGGTTGGACTAATTCGAATCACAGCAACTTTATTATTTGAATTTAAAAGATTGTATTAATTGAAATTATATGCATTGTAGATATGAGCGGTACCTATATGTAACCTTTTTTTTTTTTTTTTGTATTTATATATATATATATTCTCATAACTTAATGTTAGATATACAAAATCTCACATTTATACAATTTGATGTTCAAAACAAATAATCCCGTCAAAGAAGTCGTAAACATTCGCTTTCGCTTGGACGTTGCCTCGATCAGGAGCTGGCTTCTGTGTTCAAACATACGGGACCCAAAGAGAATATTCGACAAACCACAATGAATTAGAGTTGGTGAAGAAAGATACCACTTTCAAAAGACGCACATGAAAAAAAGTTGCAAATTTTCGGCTATTAACCAGCAAACATGGGAATTTCATTCCTTTCCTCCTCCCCCTCTAGTCAGCCAAAGAATTTAAATGATATGTCATTATCTACCCGCCACATGAAATTGTAGCCAAACTGCTAGCCCGGCACTTGGTTTTAATTTCATCTCTAAGGTGGTGTTGGAAAACGTGGGAACTTATAATTAAAAAAAAAAAAAAAAGAAAAGAAAAAAAAGAAAGAAAGAAAAATCTCAATTTTGGCTCACGTATATTCGAATGGGGTTTAGACAACTGGTTTCGAACGCGGCTTTATTAATCTACGATATCTGTTTGGCTCGTGAAACTGAGAAAGTTTGACATAAAATTGCTACTAAGTGTGTGTTAACAAATATTGAAGAAGTTGGCCAACCGACGGTACTGATGTAAACCTGCGCTGAAAAGTACACGCTCAGCCAGCTAGCCAGCCTTCTTCAACGTCGTGCATGAAGGAAAAAGAGAGAGAGGATGAAAACTGGCTACCAAGCCACACCGACTTTGCTTCAGAGTAATGTCGGCCGGAGACCCTGCGTAGCTCTCTGCGACTCGTGATGAATGAAACGCCAAACTTTTGCAATTTCAGCTTCATGTATTAATGCTTATCTCAAAAAAAAAAAAAAAAAAAAAAGATCTTCTTGTATTAATGCCAAAGCAAATGATGAAACTAATCGATATACCCAAGCAAGTCTAGAATTCCAATCCCATATTTGCGAATTTGAAAAACTCAATATTGGGATCATTTTCATTGTCTCTCCGGCTTGCAATTAGTTTGGTGAATTAAAGAGAATCTTATTTATGTACGGAGTTTCTATCTATTGGTCAAAGCGGGAGTCTTTTGATATTAAAAATAAGAGATAACAAAGGGAAAAAAAAAAAATGCTGGGCTCTTTTTTTTTTTTTTTTTTTTTAAACGTTTCTTCTTGCTTTAGCATCTCGATCATTAACGTTGTGCATCAAAATATTCGAAAATATAGTCGATTAATTAAGTTAGAAACAAATAATATATGTGCAAAGTTAAAGTGACTTTAAAAAATATACATGTGTGTGTATGTATGTATGTATGTATGTATGTATGCATCTTTTGGAAAATATGTGAAGAGATTAGATCTTGTATGAACAGTATTTTTAACAGAGGAGGATTAATTATGGGGAGAAGGAGATGGGGACAAGAGAGTGTAGCTTAATGTCAATATGCTTCGTGTAATCATAAATGGATAGCCAAGAAATTCAAGCTCTCGAGGAAATTAAAGAAGAACAAAATCAACATACGAGAAGAAGAAAAAGGATACAAAGTTGACTGGGATTAATATTGTTGACCGTGTTGATTGATCATCTATAATATCATATCGTATCATGTACACTAATTAACTTCACCTCACGTGGCTGACTTTTGCATGACGAAGAAGTTGGGTAGAAATGGTTAGGTTTGACAGACAGCTCGATTTATTTACGAAGAAAAAAAAAAAGAAGAAATAAATAAATAAATAAATAAATAAAGACATGCGGAAAACGGCATTGAAACAGGCTTGCGTGTTGGCGGAAGGCATTTGTTATGATGCCCTTTTTATTTATATATATATATATATATATATATATATAAAGTAATAATATTAAATTAAATTAATATATTTAAGCTCAAAAGATTTTTGTTTTCTTGATTCATCGGAAAGAAACGAAAGATTTATTCCTTTTCAAAAGATTTATATTTATCAATTATTTATTTTTTTAGACATGTTTTTTTTTTTTTTTTTTCAATTTAGTTTTAGAGATGCTCGAAACTTCCCCATCTTTTCCATTACTCCATAAGCATAATGTATCTATCGATTATCCTTGAGGAAAAGCACGAAACAGGTGCATGTCTTGCAAACCCGGTCCCCAATCACGGCCATGTCCCGTAGATTGTGGCGTCTGCTAATCCCGGAGCTACAAAGGATGGACCCACCACCACTGCTCTCTCTACCTATTCACCGTGCTCACCATGCCCCCCCCCCCCCCCCCCCCCCCCCCCCCCCTTTTTTTTTATAAAAAAAAAAAAAGAAAAAGAAAAAAAGAAAGAAAATTTTGGCCTCCTTGGCACTTGTTCTAGCTTGTGTTGAGTTTTGAAAATTAAAAGAATTGTTCCCCTATGACTATTATTATTATTATTATTATTATTATTATTATTATTAAAGCATAGTATTTGTTGAGACCTTTCGGTTATCAGAGACTTATAAGGCTAATATTTGTTCTTTTGCGGACGTCATTCAATAGTTGAACTTTATTTTTTGGAGGTTAGAATGATTTTTTTATTTCGCTTTGGAGGGATGTTTAGGAAAAAAATTGGTCTTCGGATTGGAAAGTCGGATATTTCTAATTTGTCTGTTACTTTGTGGAAAGTCGATCTCCTTGGTCTTTCATATGCCAAACTTAACTGAGTTAAAAGTCGCTCCCACTTGACTTTTCATGGCCGGAGGCAGGCGGATCCAATTGAACGCCATTTGTGGCCCTGCTCTTTGTGGCAGCACTCCGACATTTATTTCTGACTACTTTTTTCGCGAGTCACGTTCAATGAATATCTTTTTAAGTAAAAAACCTGAAAAACAGGAGCTGGTTTTGACTACTTTCATGTGGTGATGACCATCATGTTCACAGCTAATGCTTGTGTTGGACCATTTGTGAATGTGACCGTGACGGCTCCGCTTTTGAATTGGCCCAGGTGCGTTTCCAAAAGGTTGCATTGAATGAGAACGATGGACTTCCAGGTCTCCGCAGCTGCCACTCTACTACGTTGCGCGCCTCTCAATTTGATCGTCAATTTCTTTGCCGACGCCAAGTGTCCGAGATGCACTTCTTTTTGTTGTCCAACCACACCGCCCCCGCCACCCCCACAAACCCACCAACAAAAAAAAAAAAAAAGGGCGGAATCGATATGTAATGCAAAATATTGATCGATCTACGAAGAAGATACGGGAAGTGATGCGTCAATCCCAAGTCATGTTATGGGGACACCAGAAAAAGGCCATGTCTACGAAAATCATGCGTCAATCCGAAGCCACAAGCCAGGCGCAGGAGACACACCAAAAATAAACAAAAAAAAAAAAAAAAAAAGAGGGCCAGTGAAACCGAAAAATCCCAAGGAGCATTATGGATCATTTGTGCCATCAAAAATGGCAGGTGAATCCGTTAGATGTCGTGTTTTTTCTTTTTTAACTGCCAACGGCTCACAATAATGCTACTGCTATTGGGATTGCACTTTCAAACACAACTCACACAATTGATGATGCCGCAGGCCCCAGAATTGGCTGATGCAAAAGGGCTTAGTATTGGGCCGTGTCATGTATGCATGGTAATCTCCCATGACCAACCGAATCGACAATGCCACGGGCCAGAAGGCCCTGCAAAATGGTTTCTGCAACTTGACCTTGAGCTTAGTCCACGCTAGGGGGTCCTTTGCAGTAACTGGTGGCCCATTACTTTGTTAATGGTGCTCCCCAAATGATAATTGAGATTACTTATCCAATAAACTAGACAAAGAGGATAAAATCATATTAGTTACAGAACCTCAATCAACAAATCAGAGGTGCTAAACCTTTTGCTTTCATTCATGGAACAGAACACACAACACATGTCCCTCAATCATTGTCTGTTCCCCTGTTATAATAATATCCCCCTTCTCATTATTAACCTTCTAAAGCCACAAAGCAAAAGGGCATCAATTGAAATGATGCAATGCTGCAATAAAAAGAAAGGAAAAGTGAGTGAGAAAGAGAGAGAGAGAGAGAGAGAGAGAGAGAGAGAGAGAACACAAAAGAAAAACATGAAGAGTCTTTTATGCTTCATTAGGCCTCCACTTGATTCTACACTGCTAAGCTCAATCCACCCAAACTCATATAGACACCATCATCACTTCTCCAATGCCAATGGGTTATCTCCTCTCCTCCCGCAAACCCAAATCACAGAACAAATCTCCTTCATGTTTTGGTGTCATAATCATACTTCTCAGCATCCCATTTTTTAGAATTATTACAACAGCTGGAGCCATCCATTGTAGAACCTCTTGCGGAACCATTCCAATACAGTATCCTTTTGGCATTGACGATGGCTGTGGCAGCCCTTATTACAGACACATACTTCATTGCACCGATTCTGGCGGTCTAGAGCTGCGAACACCTTCTGGGAGATACCTTGTGCGCAGCATAAGCTACTCTGATCCCCACATCGTAGTCACTGATCCATTCATGTGGAAATGCCAGGATGGCAATAACTTTAGAGCAACTAGGCCTTTTAGCCTCGATACAAGCACTCACTTGACACTCTCCTCTCAGAATGACTATCTATTCTTCAACTGCAGCGAAGAGAACGTGATCGTTGAGCCGAAGCCTATATTCTGTGAGCGCTTCCCTGATCGGTGTGATTCCACTTGTGATAGTGCTAGTTATCTCTGCAGGCACTTGCCTGAATGTGACACAGCATTGAGTGGTAATTCTTGCTGCTCTTACTACCCGAAAGCAAACGAATCGTTAAGGCTTATGCTCAAGTACTGTGCTAGTTACACCAGTATATATTGGAGAGATAATGGTGGAAATTCTCCTTATGATCAAGTTCCCGAATATGGGATCAGGGTTGATTTTGATATTCCTGTGACTACACATTGCCTTCAGTGTCAAGACATGACCAAAGGAGGCGGAACGTGTGGATTTGACAGTCAATCACAGAATTTCTTGTGTTTATGTAACCAGGGAAATGTTACCACTTACTGCAATGGTATTTACAAGCCCCAATGTTTCTTCCATTTTTAGTCTAGGCAGATTCCATTCCTGATAATTTGGGTTCTATTCTGCAGATCATGGCACTTCCAGGCATAGCAGGGCAGGAGTAATTGCAGGTAAAACGTCAACAGTTGATCATCTAAAGTTCCAAGTTTTCTGCCCTTTTTATTTTTTACTTTTTTCATTTTTGGTCCTTCTTATTCCTTTTTGTCCTTCTCCTTGCAATGAACTAAAAGACTCCGACTTAGGTCTTTTGATGTCATGGCAGGGACTGTAACTGCAGTTTCAGCTGCAGGGGCCTTTGGAATTGGTGCTGGGATGTGGTATTGGATGAAAGTGAGGGCTAAAGCACCGGTAACATGTGGGGTTCAGAGCAATGAAAATAGGCTCTTCTGAGTACCATCCGCCAAAATACATTGCAGATACTCTCCTTTTTCTTTTTCTTTTTCTTTTTCTTGTTCACTTTTCCTTTTCCTTTTCCTTTGCTTATTGAATTGCCCTTTGCACTTTAAGAAGCCTCCTTCAGGATTATGCTTCTTTTTTCATACGTTTGTGATACACATATTAATCAACTCAATTTTATGGTGGCTTAAATTTATACTACAAATCTGCAGTGCTGGTAGAGCCCAAGCTTTGTTTTTATATTGCAACACTGCTTAGAGGATTTCAACATTTTTCCTTGGACCTTTTGTTTTCCCATTTCTGAGAATATGATACTATCTCTTCAATTAAGTGAAATAGAAGAGAATTCAAGGCGATATAAGTAGAAGAACCATTTTAAGTTGATATGATCTTTAATTAATGGTCACAGAAACTTTCTTTCTCATCAAAGCTCTTGTATTTCACCAATAAATTTCATCATCAGCAACTAACATTGGTCCCAGACATCTACTTTCAGTAATCCAATCCGAGAAATCATGTTATGATCTTACAGAAGGATGTTAAATATGGCTTTATCACAAGATGTCAGTAGGAAAGCAAAGTTTTTACTGCACTGAAGTTGTGGATCTTGCATTGAGTTCACAACCATGTATTAAAATGGTCATTTTGGTTCTCCAATCTAGGACGAGCAACTGGCTCTGTCAAAATACAAATATTCCAAATACTTGCATAAAACTGGGTTCTAAAGCTTGTAGAGACACAAGCAGCAAATTAACGAAGGGAACATGCAGAATTGAACTGTTCCTTCGACTATCTGCAAGATGGTTATGCGTGCATGGTGTTGTATTTGTCACAACAATGTGTTGAGTGTTACCGTACAAAGGAAAACAAAGCAAATAAGAGTGAGATTAGCTTACAGATTACAGAGTTGGCTCGGAAACTCAACTCGAGTGGCCTGCTCTGTCACCCCCCTGCTATCATGCTTTTATATTTGCATCTCCAACCTAAAAGGTCACAAGCAGTAAGCAGCAGAATGTTCAAGGAAAATAACAGAAAACCTCAGATTCCAGTAGTATGGGAAGAACTTGCATGTTGAACGTAGACTGTTCAGAACTTTGGAGGACTCAACAAAGTCCTTGAAAAGTCATAATATGGATAACTGTAAGCAAATCGCATGCCTCAGCGCTAATGAAAACCTAAATGCGTAGGTTTCTTGAATAAACTATTATACGGATCATCATTGGTCAACATTTTGCTGGGTTACATTACCTTTTATTGGGTGAGCTTTAAAGCAAGTTGTAGAAGGAATTCTTCTTTAATCCTCTTCAATTTGTTCAAAGGAATGTTAGAAGAACAACATACATGTTAGGGTTGAACATATGATCCGTTTCGATATATCTTCAATAATGCATGGACTTGGATTGACCTTGCTTTTGCACGAGAGATAACTATTGTTCTAGACCGTATTATAAAATGGACTTTTATGGGGTAGTAGGAAAATCAAAATTCATGGATCACATTCTCACTTTGGGAAGCTGCGTACAGGACTTGATAAGGCACCGCGTACGTTTAGGGTAATCTTCCGCATGAGATATACACTAGCTAGCAGCACAAATGCTTCCAGAGAATTTTGCAGAAATATTTGTTATGAAAACTACTGTACAATTTCTCGCTAATTCTATTTAAATTATAGGAAATTAAGAAGGAAGAATGCAAACCTTGTTATATTTTTTGTTTTTTTTGGTGTGTGTGTGGGGGGGGGGAGGGGGCGGAGATTAAGATATTATATTTTACTATTAATAATTATGCAAATTAATGACATTACATAACAGTCCCAAGGTAAAAATTGTTTATCCGGATCACGTAAAGCTAATTATATGACATTGCTACATAAAAGCTCGCTCGCTTTTATTTTCATTATTATTTTTTTCCCCTTCGTTGGTAAGTAACTAATGGATTTCTTCTTCTTCGTCTTTGTTTTTTCTTTTCTTTTTTTTTTTTTTTTGGATAAATCAGTAGAGCAAACGAATTTCTTCTTGCACTTACGAAACAGCCCACAAACGCATGAGCTTCCCTTCTTGCACTTATGGTTGCAGTTGCCACAATTTTTCCCATCCACAAGCGGATTCACAAACAACACACTCCCGAGTATTTGCACTTCTTGCCGCACATCCCACAATTGAGCTCGTCAATCATTACATTAACACATTGTTTTCTGCAGCAATCCGGCCCTGCACTGCCCTTTGCACGACAGATCCTAGGGTATTCGTTGCGTGCCATTGCTTCCCTAGGCTTATTTATACAAGGCTACGAAGCGCCCATTTTCGGGGAAGGGAAGTTCCCTTAATTTCTTGGCCGTCGGCATTGTTTGTAGTACTTCGGCTATGGCAATGAGCAGCAGCAAGGCGAGCAAAATTTTTGGTGGGGGCACCATGATCAGCGATGTTGGGTTAACGTTATTTTTATGTATATTTCTAAATGTAATGTGGGTGACAAGAAAAGAAAAAGGAAGAAGAGAGATAGTTGTCCCTGCAGACTGAAGTGAAGGCTGTCACGAAATGCTGGTGTGGTTAACAATCGCAGCATTCTATTGTTTAGTTTAGTTTGGGCATCATTTTGTGAATCTCGGATCCTTTATACGGTTCTATGGCTTGAATTAGTAGTATTACGAAGTGGAAACTTAATTTTCGGGAGAGAGAGAGAGAAGCTGTAATAAATCAGGGGCTTACGTGGATTTAAGACCATGGCATTGGAAACTTTGAGATGGGCACAGCAGACGACACCATTTGAGAGTTGACAGCGTATTTTACACTGTCATAAGAATTTTTGAGTGCATCTCTTCCTTCTTTCAACAGAGCATTTGAATTCAACCTGTAACCATTCAACAAAATTGCTTCAATTTTCGCAGCATGTAACTCACAATATTTGCCATGATTGTTCAAAAGACAGTTTGCCTGGTATTTGCTATGGGGAATGGACGTGTAACATGTATGAATCTCTCGTATATTACATATTGATGTTATACTTTCTCTTTTAAAATCCAAAGAAAGACCTTAAAATTTGGTCAATCCCCCAAGCCAAATTCCCTCGCCACCACCACATCAGTATGAATCTCACGGCGTTTTATTATAATCATTGGAGATGAGCCACACCAAATTTCATAGCTAATAATAAAAAAAAAAAAAAGAGGTAGATTTAATAAATAAATAAGTTATGCAAATGATTTAAGTAAAAGATCGATCGTGGCATTCCAAAACGCAACGTTTCATCTCATCCAACCCCAACACAGTCCGCCGACCACCACCCCCCAAGGGATCCTTCTTCGCAGATAGTGGGAAACGATGAACAATCCGGGAGATGAGCCAAAGACGTATAACGCAAAAGAACAAGCAGAAGAACAGGAGGTGCCAGTGCCTAATTCCGACATGTCAGCCACGTCAGCCGCTGCGATGGAGGGAGGCGCGGCAGCAGCCCTCCAATCGGTGCTGCAGCGGGCCCAGCTCGCGGCGCAGCGGGCTGGTCGCGTGTCCCAGCAGATCCGTGTGGTGGCCGTTAGCAAGACAAAGCCAGTCTCTATTATCCGACAAGTGTACGATGCTGGTCACCGATGTTTCGGTGAGAACTATGTTCAAGAGCTTGTCGAAAAAGCTCCTCAGGTCTCTCTCTCTCTCTCTCTCTCTCTCTCTCTCTCTCTCTCTCTCTC
>CM038607.1:9331911-9374050 GCA_021533255.1 Ceriops tagal
TCTCTCTCTCTCTCTCTCTCTCTCTCTCTCTCTCTCTCTCTCTCTCGCCTCCCTTTCTTCCTTCTCTCTTTTTCTTTTTTTGGCTGTAATTTGATATTGGAAATTGCAGCTTCCAGAGGATATAGAGTGGCATTTTATAGGGAACTTGCAGAGTAATAAAGTTAAACCTTTACTGGGTATGATTCATTTTCTCCTGTTCTTTTTACACAAATCCTGGTTCTGAGAGACTCGGAGAGTGAGTGCTTGATAGCGGAAATGTGTAAAGTTTCGATATTTTGTTGGTTCTTGTGCAGCTGGTGTGCCAAACCTTGCAATGGTGGAGACTGTAGATGATGAGAAGGTAAAGGCTTCCTATAAACCCTCTATTTTTGAGGAAGAGCTCGAATCCTATAAAATGAACTAGTTATGGTTTCCTCTTAATAGATGAATTATCCGAATTGCTACTTGATCTATCCAGCGTGTCTCTTCCTTCATGAATATTTTGGGATTGCTCAATTGAAACGATCGTGGTTCCTTTTTTTTTTATTATATCTTTTGCATGCTCTACCGGGGAGTACTTGGCAAGCCTATTTTTTTTGTGTTTGAGAATGTTGTGTCTTGTGAATTTTCAGATTGCCAACCATCTTGATCGATTTGTTGGGAACTTGGGAAGGAAACCCTTGAAGATCTTTGTGCAGGTGAATACCAGTGGTGAAGAATGTGAGTAAATCAAATTACATTAGAAACCCAAGTCGTGATAACCTATTAGTAAAAGTTGACATTTTATTGATGGTTATCAAATGATCAGCTTCTGCTCTAGATGGAGATATGAGTACCTTAGTTTTTCTGTTATGGGGCCATCAGGCAACAAGATTTAAGTTTTTCACTACTTATCAAAAAAAAAAAAAAAAAAGAAGAAGAAAAGATTGTAAGTGTTTTGCTGCTCTGTCTTCCATTGAAATCCAGTTTGATGTTTAATATATATTGGTTCAGCATATAATGCTTTGAGCTACATGTTCCTTTTTTCCCAAGTTTTAATGTCACTTCTCATAGAAACATTCATAGATTTATATTTCAAGAGTCTGTTTTCCTGCACAGCAAGCCATTCTAACACATATTCTCATGATTTGTCATCTCAAATTACAATGTTTTCAAATGATTTTGCTAGCTGTCACTTTTGGTGTTTTGCCTAGCTTAAAAACCTATTCCTGATGAACAGTCTCACTGTCATTGTGCTAGTTATAGGAACCAAGTTATTCAACATATGTATCAGAGTGCTTGTAATTTGTATGCACCTTCTTCATGGATTTCTTCTCATTTAGCTATCCAACTATTTCTACTAATTTTGGGGTCTTTGAAGATTCTTTGCGGACAGTCCTGGTCATTGATAGTATTTTGTTTGATTCCTGTTATGTTGTCCAGCAAAATCTGGTGTCGAGCCTTCAGGTTGTGTGGAACTAGCAAAACATGTTAGTCACAGCTGCCCAAACCTTGAGTTTTGTGGTCTGATGACAATAGGGATGCTTGACTATTCATTAACTCCAGAGAACTTCAAGGTGAGATTTCCATAACTGGCCCTGTTGTATGTTTGAATGCTTTCTCCATTCCTTCATTTCTCAGTACCATTTGTGCTTAAAGTTTCTGATACCACCAACAATGTGGTGTTGTCAGACGTTGGAAAACTGCAGAACTGAGGTTTGCAATGCACTCAGTATAACAGACGAGCAATGCGAACTGTCAATGGGCATGTCCAGTGACTTTGAGCAAGCTGTAAGGAACTATCAGAATTAGCTTACCATACATGCTGTCCAATTTTGAGATGAGTTTAGTTGTTGTTTTGCTCATTGGATCATGTTCTATCAAGAGATTATGCTACTAATAAAGGAACTTTCTCTGCAGATTGAAATGGGAAGTACAAATGTCAGAATTGGGTCGACTATATTTGGGGCAAGGGAATATCCAAAGAAGAAGTGAAATCATGTCATGGTTTGCTTGTTTTTTTCTCCTGCATTCACCTGCAAAAGCTGTTAAACATGGATAGAGTGACAGAAGAACACTATTTCTTGGTAATTGCCATGTTCACTGTGAGATGCACCCACTGGTGCTGCAAGTTCTCCAGAATTATGCTTGCCTTGTGCTGGTGTATGGCAACTGTGAGATTCTCAATTTGGCTTCAAATGGGATCCTGATGAGCACGACAGTGTTAGGAAGAAAAAGAAAATGTAGCAGTAATTCTGATGATAATCAAGAATAGAAAATAGTAAATTTAATAAATTAGTTCTCTTATACTTCCACAAAGAATCGATCTTCCAATCATTTAAGTCATTTCCAATTAAATTTAGTATTGAGGTGGTGTTTTGTCCCATTAAGTAATTATGCTATTTCACAAAAAACATCTTTAAGCTATGTTTCGTCCTTTGTATTTAGAAAGTTTTCTATCATTTTGCTTTCCCCGGATAAAAAGGTCTACGGAATGTAATACGATTTTAATTAGGCGTCTTATATATTGAAGTTAAACTTTTTAGGTTGTTATTCTAATTCTTTATAATATTGCTGGTACTTTAGAAAATAGTTTAGCATCAAGTACATTTGAATTGTCAAAGGGAAATAAAATGCAGAAATGGAGATGAAAATTGGAAAAAAAGAAGCCAGAAAAAGTCTGCCACAACCGAACAAAGCCACAAGTGCGTGCCGATTTAGACGGTGGAAAGTTTCCTACTCATAAACGTCAACCTTCAACGCTTCCTTCTCGACTGTTTGATTAGACTGGAATCATCGAAAAGAAGATGGATCGGATTGAGGACGATAATAATCGCTTTGTAAAAACCTGATAAGCCGAGAGAGAGAGAGAGAGAGAGAGAAACGAATTTTCATTATTGGCATTTCATTTCACTGTTCTGTCCTGAGGAACGAATGGAAAGAGAAACGCTTTTGGTATAGTTGTTTTCTAGAGAGAGAGATGAATAATAGGGGCCAGCAAAATGCTGTGAAATGGGCAATGGGGATGATGGGGTTGTTTACAGTGGGATATATAGTGGGACCACCTCTTTACTGGCATCTCTCTGACTTCTTAGCTGCCTCTTACACTGCGCATTGTCCTCCGTGCTTCTGTGATTGCTCTTCTCTCTCTCTTCCCAACGGTTGTTTCTTTTTCCTATGTATTTAGAGAAATTAAGTGTGTCACGTTTGAGTATATCTTTGATTCCTTGCATGCATGATTTGAGTTTCTGTGGAGTTTGTAATTCTATCCTATTTGCAAGGCATTTTTGTTTGTTGTTGTTTAGGTCATCAAATTCATATGCAAGAATTGTGGGTCCTATAAGCTTCTTTATTTTGTTTTCTTGTGTCAGTTAATTATGCAGAAAGGTTTAGTCTTTGGCTTTCTCACTTGGCCAAGCCTCAAACTTTCACGCATTTGGCTGTCTTAATGGTTATATAATTCAGGTTTGCCTATTTGTATGACAGGCGATTCCTTGTGTGGTTGGACTTAAAAAGAAAGGAAATGAATTTTTTTATCTGTGGGGAGACGATGAGAATTTATTTATCCCAGACAGATTCTCTGCCATGTAAACTGAGAATGATTAGGTCTTTGAAGTGCATAAGAATGACATTACGGAAGGTTTGAGGATCTAGGAATGGTCATAAATGGGGATATTGTAAGGCTTCTCTGGCTCTTGGTTGATAAGTTTTCCCATAAAGTACCTCGTTTGAAGTAATGTACAGAATTGTAGCAGATACAAGTACAGTTCGATGAAGTCCCACCATGAAAGCATGGAGGGCAATATGTTGTCAAAAGCAAAAGCAAATCATCAATCTCATGATTATAGTCCTTGCCAGTTTATGCCGGGAAGGAACTTCATTGGTTATTCAACATTTTCTTAAAAATTTATGGAAGGTTTTATGTGCTTCAGTCAACATCATCATTTTGAGTCTTAGAGGGTATCTTAATTGTTTGTGGGATATGATGTAGTGTTGAACTGGTATAAATGCCAAACTTCTGTTCCCTTCAATTCTGATTTGCTGTTTCTATCTTTTTTATTGCAGGATTGAACAACATTTCATTTACAGGTTACTTTTCTTCCACAGGCAACTAATGATTTTCCACATCATTTTGCCCTTTTTCTTTGGTGGGGTTTTTTGGCGTATTTTTTTCTGCTTTTTTTTTTTTTGGTCCTTTTTGGTTTTGGAGTTTTAAACATAAAGAGCTCGTGGAAAGAAAAACTCAGGTTCTATGACAAAACATAACTTTAATGGCTTTTAATGTTTCTTGAGGCATGTTTTGGTATTAAATTAGCTGCAGGCACACCTATACTGATTAGACCCCTAAAACTCAAAAGATAAGGAGTTCTGATATATTTATTGATATTTCTGGATCTAAGATATCTTTGAGTTGTATTGCCATATTGAGGCTGATTCTATGACCCACCTGAACTCTGTGTGTTGTGTCCTCTTGCAACTCCTTTAGACTGTATGAAGCATGACCCGGGGGTAAGCACTGAGATAGAGAAAAGTTTCACAGATCTGTTGGCAGAAGAAGTGAAGCAAAGAGAAGCAGAAGCCCAGAGGAACCAGCGGCTTGCAGATGTGGCACTGTTGGAGGCGAGGAAAATGTCATCCCAATACCAAAAAGAGGCAGACAAGTGCAACGCAGGCATGGACACCTGCGAGGAGGCAAGGGAAAAAGCTGAAGGTGCATTAGAAGCCCAGAGGGGACTTAGTGCGATGTGGGAGTTTAGGGCTCGTCAACAAGGCTGGAAAGAAGGTGTTACTAAATTTTCTGATTTTTAGCAACCAATTTTCCTCTTAAAGTGCAGAATAGAAGTTTAATATAGTGCAGGCTGTTTTGAGCAAATTCTAGTTTAGGGCTGCACTTGGAAGAATCATTTAGAATCTCTGTTTCAAAACTGTTTTGCTCTCTCTGCTGAGGCCTTACAATTGATTTATTTATTCGTCTCATTTGTTTGTTCATTTTAATGTATTGTCAACAAGTTATCAGCATGCAGAAAGATGCATTAGTTCACTGTTGCTCTGTAATCAAGTTTTACTTTTGCAAATGTATTATAATGTGCTACGTTTCTAGCATGATCGTCAAATGTACAATAGAATTTTGGAAGAATAATTTTGTCTGGGAGCCAGAAGGCAAGCCAGCAAAAAGTTTCCATACAAGAGACCATAATGTCCCAATCTTCAATACCTAATTTGTGAGCCTGCATTTAGTGAGCAGGTAAGTAGATGCGCTCATTGAATTGATAAGTACTTTCACTGTATGCAGAAGGGTATGTGACAGGCCTATAAGATATACGGAAGGCAAAACCAATAGGTAAGTTGAAAGAGTTGTGTTGGTAATGAATCCTGCCTAGAGTGGCTTGGCATCACCTAATTCTTTGATATAACTATGGTTGAAAAGGCAACTAATTTTGTACATGAAGAGTCTGTTTAAATTGGCTGCTGACTTAATGCCAGCATGAACGGAGCCAGACATAGGCATAAGTTGGGGCTTTCGCATGTGCTGCTTTTCAAATCGGATATTTATGGAGAGGAAGATTTGCTATGAAAGCTAAGAAAGTTGGTTAGGGTTGGGAAGTGGAAACTGCCCTACATATTTAGCAATGTCTTTTCTTGCTATCCAACCTAAGCTCAGAAGTTTTGCAAGGGAAAGCCCAGTTGCTCGGACAACAGGTATACCACTCAAGTGTCAAATGCTATATATCCCCCCGCACCCTCTCATGCACTTCTCACCCCTACATTGAAGAGAGAGAGAGAGAGAGAGAGAAATACGAGTACAAAAAGACATAATAGGAAGCAGTTCTCTAATGATTCTGCTTGTGGGGTTGATAATGGAAGCCAGAGTTGGAGTTTCTGGCAACCAAGTTGCATATGATTACTACAAATACTCCCGTCCAAATTTGGAAAGTATGGTAAAGGCAGACATGCTACAATTTTTATTAGAGGGTGTCATTGCACCAGCTGGCTTTCTTAGGCTCATGTTCCATGATTGCCAAGTTCATGTGTGTTGAATTTTCTCATTCCTTTTTCCAGTTTTACTTGCAACTAGTTACCACTTCCTTCACTGATATAACGTGGTGATCGCCACTTTTGTCCTGTATTTCTGCCTAAATGAGGGAGTTCACTTCATGTTTCTGAACTGTTTTCTATACACAGGGATTTGATGCATCTATTTTGCTTGATTTGGACCAGTCTGAAATGGATACTTTGCAAAACCTTGGCATCAGAAAGCTACGAGAGATTCAGCACATAAAAACTGCATTAAAAGTTGTGTCCTGGACGGGTATCTTGTGCGGATATCATTGCTCTAGCTGCCGTGGAATCAATGAAGTTCACTGGAGGGCCCCAAATATAGGTTCCTTTAGGAAGGAAAGACTTGACAACTAGTAGTAACAAACAGACAGACATTCAGCTTCCATCGGCAAAGATAACAGTCGATGACCTCCTTCACATCTTCCTGGCTCAGGGGATGAACCTCGGTTGCCATCTTGGGTAATGACAAAAATAGAAAAATAACCCAGGGGAGATAATTTTTATAAGATTCATCTATAATTGCAGGTAGAAAATGAAATCATGATATTCATGGCTGGATCGAAACCCCTTGCTATTTCTAAAAAGATTATGAAGCACTTATGAAAGGTTCATGTCATACAGATAAACTAATACAAAGACATTAAAAGAGTTTCACAAGAGATGCTACATATCACGACCATTTTTGGCTCAGAAAGCAGAATGAATCAGTAGAGCAGCCAACTCTTCAGAGTCCAGCATCATAGTGTTTTAAGGACCTGCAATTGATTTTGAAAGGCACGCGCACATAAGGTTCTGGACATTGCATTAACATTGCAAGCAGATTGTACGATCCTCCACCTAACATCACTACCGATGTTGCCTTTCAAGCCGTACTAAAGCTCCAATGCCCTACAACAGTTCCTGTCACAAACCTGACACTTGTCAGCAACGACTTGATGCCTGGAATATTTGATCACAACTATTACAGTAATGCTCTGATGGGCAGAGGCTTGTTTAGCATTGACTATAGAGTTTCAAGAGATCTTCGTACAAAGCCTTTTGCTACACACTTTGCTGCTAATCAGAAGAATTTCTTTCAGGTTCTCTCTTGTGCATTCGTAAAGCTATCATCAGCCAATGTTCCTACCGGAAGCAAAGGAGAGGTTAGGATTCATTGTACCAAAGTAAACTAGTTAGGCGGTGAAAGAAGCACGTTCTGAATTGTGGTCTACATGTATCTGTTTCTTTCTCAGTTCATTAGCACCAGGGATTAAACCTTAGAGCCGAAACTATGAGGACGGTAGTCATATTATCATACCATACGCAACTGGTGGTCCTAAATAAATATATTGCCCGAGATATCTTTCCCTTGATCATTATATGTGTGAGAGTGTGTTCTGGCTGATTACCAATAGAAAAACGATCGTATTGTTGTTGAACGCACGTACTCGGTGAAAAATTTTGAGTGCTTGCCTACATGGAGTAGCCCGAATTGTTTTGTTGAACAAAAGTGGCTTCTCAAAAAACACTCCATTAATGTAAACCCCTGGATAAATATTTGCCGTTTCTCTTTTCTGAGAAGTTTCATTCATGGTAGTTGATTAGTTACATCTTTCTCTTACTGGAAGTAGTTAGACAATCAGTGTTGCCATGCACAGGGACATGACAGACACACCATTCATTCACAGCACGCCAATTGGTATGCGATTGTTTTTAAGGAGAAAACACAGACAGAAGGGAAACCCAATATATATATATATGGAGATTTGCGGATATCTATATTTATTAATTTAAAGTTTGAGGATCCATTGTCATACTTTACAAGGAAGCTGTATCCATGGAAGTTATTGTAAGCCATTTAAATAACCCAGTGCCGCAACTGCCAACCATGCCAGAAGCTAATACGGAACCTGTTAACTGCTTCAGCTCTTATATGTTCAGATTGTGGCATTTTCTAGACCGTACCAACACTATAGTATCCGGGGAGTTTCTTGAGTTGCACATCTCTCAGGGTAACACTTCACCTCTTCCTCCAAATGTTTGCACTCAAATATTTGCACGTTCATGTGCCAATAGTGCAGCTGGTGAAAGCTGCTTATCTCATTGTAACTTCCGCTGAAGTTGGATGGTCAGCGATGGCTTTGGTTCCACTATGATACGAAGGGACTATCTGACACCAGCCTTCACATTTTGAGGTGCCACAATAACATTTAAAATCTTCCCTGGAACAAATATTCTCTTTTTGATAGGCTTTCCATCCAAATATTTATTAAGTTTTTCATCCTGAGAAGCCAATCTGAAAGCCTCCTCCTCTGAGCATCCTTCTTCAACCTGTATAGTACCCCTTGTCTTGCCATTTATTTGAACGGGCAGGACTATGGTGGGGTCCTTCAGGTAAGCATTATTAGCCTGCAGTTACATTAAAAAACTTAAAAAGATGAAGGGTTCTCATCCAACAGATATCCATCTTGCATCGGGCATCAGAAAAAACTTAAAAAGATGAAGGGTTTTCTCCATATCATTGTGAAACAAAATATAAAAATAAACCCAGAGAGAAAGGAACCAAGTAATATAATCTGTTAGCATACAATACAATAATTAACCTGGGAGACATTATTACCTCCGGAAAGAGCTCATATGCCAATGAATTTGAGTGCCCTAGGCGAAACCAAAGCTCCTCGGCCATGTGAGGTGCATATGGTGAGAGCAACAAGACGAATGCTTCAACTATTGATCTTGGGAGCTTGTTCCACTGACAATTAAAATGCAAATCAAAGCTTATATTCTCAATTGGAGAATACTAGCTGCAAATAAATTGAAGAAATGAAAAAAAAAAAAAAAAAGACAGAGAAGACTCCAAAGAAGGAGTTGTCATCATGACATCATATAAATTCAAACAAGAGATACTAGTGAACCACTGGAAAATTGAGTTGCAAGAGTTTTATGGAAAAACCTTATATGCTGAATTAATGAACTCCATCATTGCAGATATTCCAGTGTTGAATCGTGTCCCTTCAATTTCGTCCGTTACCTGTGAGTCAAAATCACTTAACCATAAGGCCCATAACAGACTGAACAATGAGCAGGCTTTTGCTTCAGAGAAAAAGGAGAGCTTGCAGTCATGCAGAGCTTTAGTGTGTTATTAGCATGTAAATAAAACATAGCCAATTAGAAATTCTATAACGATAAGCTGCAAAATGGTCAAGTGAAACAATATAGACTGACATTGACTGGAAAGAAATGTTATACAAGGAAGGTTGTTGAGAGAAAAGAACATGTTATGGGAGAGCCATCGACAGAGAGATGGAAGATGCATTTATAGACTGAGATATGACCTTAGCAATGCATCTATGCAGAGAGCGTAGCTGTTCAAAAGTTGGTTCCTCATCTTCTGTCACTGTTCCACCTTGGAAAGTATCATTTAATAAAGGCGAACCAACAATCAGCCTCCAAGTTCTGCCCAAAAATCGATATACACCTTCTATGCCACTGGTACTCCATGTTTTCGAGTCTCTAACAGAACAGTGAAATCAACAGCAACATCATGTAAGAAAGATCTCCATTAAGCACCTCCTTGTTCATAAAATTGATGATAATAATCATACCTAAATGGTCCCATGAACATTTCATATAGCCTAAGAGAATCTGCCCCATACTCAGAAACAATGTCATCGGGATTGACAACATTTCCCCTGCTTTTACTCATTTTATGAGCACGGGCAGTCAAGTGAATATTAGGATCATGTTTTAGTACAAATACATCTCCAGATTTTGTAACCTAAATGAAGAGAGATGGCATATTGTTAGAACTTTCACCAAAAAGTGGAGCACATGAAAACAGTGTTTCTTCCTGAAGAGTTTAAGATACAAAGCTACAGATGGTAGAGCATGTAAGATGTACCTGTTCCCTAGGAATTATTTCCTGCTGTAATTCCCCTGATGTAACAGCAGAGTCTGCAGATACATAGTTCCCATCCAGGTCTTTATGAGCAATATATTGAACCTGCAACACCCCGCCATTTGAGTATGTAATGTTATAGTGCTTAGTCATTCACAACAAACTATACTTACCTCCCCTAGGATGATGCCCTGGTTTATGACACACTTGAAGGGCTCCTTGGTTGAGACAACACCAATGTCATAAAGAACCTGTAATCCAGATATCAATAAAAAATTGCATGTGACAGATGTGAAGTAGAAAAACATATTTGAAAAATTATTTGATAGCAGGTAGCCCACAGCCAATTTAAGGGCTACTATGTTTCACTGAAATCCTCTGGAAGTTGGCAGACATCGGGACTGTACCAATCCTAGCTCCATTGGGAATTTCTAAACCACAAATCCATGGTATTTAGAAAGTGAATCTGGCCTAGAATAAGACTATTGGCTATGCCTTGGATCATATCAATAAAGTAGATGGTCATCCTAAGCATTTCCTTTAGCTAGAGAGAATATTATTTAATTTTGAAGAAAACACTTGATGAGAATAAGGGGTTAGGAAGGTATAGAAACTGATGCTATGGATTAGGACAACTGGCCTCATCTATAACCTGAAATTAAGAGAAACACTGGTATGGTGAGCAAACCTTGTGCCAGAATCTTGCATAAAGTAAGTGAAGGACAGCATGTTCAGCACCGCCTACATAGACATCAACTGGGCTCCAATAACTGTAAGCAAAAGGATTCTCAAGAATACCTCAAGAACTACAACAGAATACCAGAAAAAAAAAAAGGACAAACAAAAATTTGCACTATTTATTTTTTGTTTTAAAGAACACAAGGCACTTTGAATATAGAAGAAAAGGCTGCACGTACATTTCTTTTGCCTTGTCAACCAGTTCTCTAGAGTTTTTTGGGTCCATAAATCTCAAATAGTACCTGAATCGTTTAAAAAGAAAATGAAACTCTAATGGCGAAAAGCACTTACAGCAACATTTGAGAAATAAAATTAAATCTGTCAATCAGAGGTAAGAAGTGAGGAAGGAGGAAAAAAAATTCCCTGTCTACTGACTCTAGCAATCAGACACAACCACAACAGCAAAATAACTCAAAAAATAAACTAGTGTTTAAGATAGCAATGAAAATAGCAACCAAAATATAGCAATGAAAATGTGTTACCAGCAAGAACCAGCCCATTGTGGCATGGTGCTTGTTTCTCTCCTGGCAGGTTTTCCAGATGATGGGTCAGTGGTCTTAACCTGGAAAATCAAAAAGACACAAATGCACTAACATGTAACATGATGTGAAAATGCAAGAGACGCATGACAGACGGGAAAACTCAATGTGTGTGTGTGTGTGTGTGTGTGAGAGAGAGAGAGAGAGAGAGAGAGAGAGAGAAGACCACAGCCATAAAAGAAGGTCAGCATCCTAGGTCTAGATAACTCATCTATCAAAAATTCAAGCCTTGTTATGAACAGTTAATAAGCTATAAGACATAATGTAATCATTGAAAAAAAAATATATATATCCTGCTTGAAAAATTCAAGTGACCTCCTCCACATATTACCTATACCTGCAAAGGAGGCAAATACTCAACAGGCAATTTCTTAAGAAGCACGGATAGCAAGGGGGGGATAAATGTACCCAAGAATTGGCTTTAGACAGGGGTGGCTCTCCTGTTCCTGTGGGAGTAAAATCATCCAATTCAGGTAATATAAGGGGCAGGTCAGATTCAAGAAGTGGAACACTCTCCCCAGTGTCCTCTAAGAACATAACTGGGATAGGCTCCCCCCAATAACGCTGCCGAGCAAAAAGCCAGTCCCTCAACTTGTAGTTCACCTGAAAAATACAACCTTGAGTCCCAAACATATATATACTACATTCAATGGTAAATCTGGTACGAACAGCAACCCACATTTTTCCCATAGCTGAGAGTTTTTGATAAAAATACAAACCTTTTTCTTCCCATTTCCAGTTTTCTCAGCCCATTCAACAATTTTAGAAGCAGCAACTTCACTAGGCAAGCCATTGATGTCAAGGCCCAATTTCATATTTGAGGAATTTTGCATAATGCCTTCACCGGCATAGGCCTTTATTGATACATGGCAATCTTCACTATCCTGCCTCACAACCCAACATATTGGAATGTCATATTTAGTAGCAAACTCATAATCACGAGTGTCATGTGCAGGCACAGCCATAATTGCTCCAGTCCCATAGCTGCATGGAAACAAGAAAATTTAACATAAATATCCATGTCTCAACCCATAGGTAAGTGACAACAAGATGAAACCAAATCAACCTCCCCAAAACATAATCTGCAACCCATATTGGGATAGCTTCACCAGTAGCTGGATTCCTGGCATAGCAACCACTGAAGACCCCAGTTTTTTCCTTTTGAAGCTCGGTCCTCTCAAGATCACTTTTATGTGAGGCAAGGTCTTTATATTCCTCCACCTGAGATCCACTATTTATCATTTCCCAATTCCCCAAGGCCAAGAAAGATATAAGAAGAAGGGTGTCCTAGTCCACAAGGCTCCCACGTCATGGGGTTAGTGAAAGGGTAAGATTTGCGTAGCCTTACTCTTGTTTTCACAAAGAGGCTATTCTGCAACTCAAACTTGTGACCTCTAAGTCACGATTGAGTAACTTACCATTACACCAAGGCTCACCCTTCATAGGTAAGAAATATATAAAGGAGAATGTTGCAAGGAAGCAAATGACCATACACTCTTGCTCTGGGCAACAGAAACCAGTGACTGAATTAGGGAATGCTCTGGTGCCACAACTAAATATCTGCACACAAACAATTAAAGAGATAAAATGACTAAATTAAGGGATCATTTTATTGAAAACATTCTGGCAAATGTACAGGTGCTGATAACTCATCCAAAAAAAAAAAAGCTAGAAACCAATGATAAGAAAATTACGTTGCTCCAAAAATGGTGTCAGGCCTGGTAGTATAAACAGTAATTTTTATGCCTCTTTCTTTTCCATCATCATCAAGAACACAGAATTCCATTTCAGCTCCTTCGGACCTCCCTATCCAGTTTCTTTGCATATCTTTGATACTTTCTGGCCAATCAAGGTCATCTAAATCTTTGAGAAGGCGATCAGCATAGGCAGTGATTTTGAGCATCCATTGCCTCATTGGCTGCTTGGTAACAAACAATGACACTGTAGAATTACCAAACCATTCAATAAAAGTAAAAGAAGAGAAGGATAATTGGAATGAGTGGCTAAACATGTGTCCTACCCTCCTTATAACTGGATGACCCCCTCGCTCGCTCATTCCATCCACCACCTCCTCATTTGCCAAAACTGTGCCAAGAGCAGGACACCAATTGACTGGCACCTCAGCCTGATATGCTAGTCCTCTCTTCAATAGCTGAAGAAAGATCCACTGGGTCCATTTGTAGTATCCTGGTTCCGTTGTAGAAATTTCACGGTCCCAGTCATATGAGAATCCCAATGATTTAAGCTGCAAAGGGAATCTGACATCAGTTCACAAGTGCTAAGGAAATAAAAGAGTGAACAACATTGCTTAACCTGGGAACAGAAGTGGTTGATATTCCTCAAAGTTGTGATCTTGGGATGGGTTCCAGTCTGATAGGGACAGGACGCAGCTCTTCAATATATGTGAATGCCTATCAAAGCAATTGACAGTAATGTGTTGAGGATACCTCAATCGCATATTGCTCAGCAGGCAAACCAAACGCATCCCATCCCATTGGGTGCAAAACATTGTAACCCTGCATACGTTTAAACCTAGCAAGAATGTCTGTAGCAGTATATCCCAGTGGATGACCAACATGCAAACCAGCTCCACTGCAACAATAACTCCGTCAAGAAAGTTCCCTTCACAACAATCCACATTACCAAATCCCAATACAAAGAACTCTAAACTTAAATCTCATCACATATAAAACGGAATTACAGACCAGAATAAAGAGCAAGGTTTCACAAGTACAAGTAAATTAATAAGTTCAGCCACCAATAGCTGAAATGAATTTCACACATTCTCGCCAGTGTTAAATCTTTGGAATCAGGCATACCCACACGCGTCCGAATTAAAAGTTCAGAACTTTCCCCTTCCAAATTCTCCAATTTGCAAGTAGCTAATTGATTGCCAACACTCAAAACAAAAACAAAGAGAGAAGTGAGAGAGAGAGACCTGGGATAAGGGAACATGTCAAGGACATAAAACTTAGGCTTAGAGGTGTCAATATCATCTGGGGTTCGAAAAGTGCGATTGTCTTCCCAATAACGCTGCCACTTGGGCTCAATTTCATGGAAAGGGTATGCTCTCTTCGCAACAACTTGCGGCTGCTGGTTCTGCTTCTGCTCTTCATCATCTTCTTCATTCGCTTGTTCGCTAACAGCTGCTGCTGAGCTTTTAATTCCATTAACCTTAATCTCACAACTGCGCCACACCCTTCTTCTGGGGAGAATATAGCATAATTCTCTGCTGATGATAAGGGACGTTGTTGTTGTTGGCTTCAAAGATTGACGCTTTTGAGTAAAAGAGAAATATCTTTCATTGTGAAATGGAGGTGGTGACAAAGACACATGGATGTGCAAGAAGGTGGCTGTGCCCATCTTCAAGTTTCGAACGGATGTAATGCAATAGCCTTGAATAGAAAAGAATAGAAAGAGCGTAGAGGAGAAAACTGAGGACTGAGGATTGTTGTGGGTTACGTGAACTGATAACGTTTTTTGTTCATTTAAGGATCGACTTGCTTCTTTTGTCTGTCCTGCTGTCTTGTCTTGGTTTGGTTTGGTTTGGTTGGTCGGTTGTCGGTTTCCACTTCAAGTCTTGGGCTGGGCTAACCACAGCCAATGCCCACTGATGGCCTGCTGCTTTTGCATAAAGTAAAAAGCCTCCGATTTTGATAGGGATGATTATTATTAATGATAAAATTATGAGATTTAATATATTTTTTTATTATTTTCTCAATAATTGCATTTGTGGGTATAATTAATAGTCAGACTCTCCACTCTTTACATATGAAATGTCTATATATGTAATTTAAATAATAAAATATATCAAAATTTGTAAATAATAAGAGAATATCATCGTCAGAGATGGATTTTTCTCAAAAAAAAAAAAAACACAACTTTTATCTTTATTTTCATAATTTTTTTAATTTTTAATTTTAAATTTTTTAGTTCTCATCTTTAAGGGCACACCCAAATAGGAAGAGAAAGTGAAATAAGAGGAAGCAAGAACTTAGAAAACCAGATCCATATTTCATCAAAAAGCCCGAGCATGTGGGCGGCGCCTATTCAAACGAAGAATGTATCCCTTCCCTCCTACATTGTAAATTATACAATTAAAAAAACAAGGCTAGTAAGATTTTAGTGAAGTTGTATTGCACAATCCTTGGATCGATCATCAGATCCGAGAAGTGAGGAGCTCACCACAACTACTAGATCTTGTCAGTTGGTTGTTTGATCACGTTGACTTGACTAGAAAGGAATTGTAAAATGAGAAGGGTATTTTTTGTTATTTCATAGCATGCAAGATGAACCCTAGTGCCTCGTGCATTGGACCTGGTCATTCAGATTTGTACCTGCACATCTCGATTTGCACGAAAGGAACAAGGAGCAGCCCCTCTCTCTCAGCCGCTAAAGAATTCGAATTCTCAGGTTTCTTGGGTCTCAAATACTTGACTCTCTCTCAGATCTGTGAGGATTTTTAGGAGGAAGAAGCTCGATGAGACGTTAAACCAGGCCAAGGAGAAAAGGTAAACTCCAGTTTGTAATAAACTTTTTGGTTGAAGATTTTCAATTATCTTGTGCAGCTCTTGAAGTATATATATATATATATGAGATTTGAATCCTATTTCATACTTTTTGGAGTTGGTAAAAAGATTTAGCAGTGAAAATCACATAAAATCATTATTTCATTATATATAATCATATATTTTTAAAATTTTAAAAACTAACTTAAGTTATTAATATAAAAAGATAATTTTTAGAAATAATGTTTTGAATATTTTCGTTTCAATAAAAATTACTTTATTGTGATCACATACTTGAATTATAAAGATAATTTTTTATGTAATTTTATTATAATTTAAATATTTAAATATAATCAAATTATATAAATAATTTTTTAATTTGAAAAAAAAAAAAGAGTAAAAGTAATATCTTTTCTCCTCTTGTCCACGTTAAAATAGTTTTGTACACCTAAGAAACTTTAGATCTCAAGCCTTAAACTCCATAGAGTGAGAGAATGCGTGAGAGGAGGAGGCAATTGTGTTACCCTGGAGGAGGAAACAACAAAATCAATATATTTTTTATTTATAAGAAAATATATTTAAACAAGTTATTTTAAACCCAAAGAAAAAGAAAAAAAAAAAAGAAGAAATCTAGCTGATCTTCCTTTCGTAGTATGGCACAAAGGTAAAAGAATTGAACAAGCACATACATTCAGGAACAAGAAAAAAACATTATGATTTGTACTAAATCTCGATGAAAGAATGCATCACTAAGAAGTTAAGAAGTAAGTTTGATAGGTTTAATAAATTACTTTTCAAGGAATTGCGTTTTCGGATTAAGATCGATCGGCACAAGTGTTATTTACATGAAACCTGTCCTGTCCTTCCTTCGTACTTTCAAAGTTCTCGTTTGACTTTTTGCTGCTATTTGCGCCCTCTCTCTCTCTCTCTCTCTCTCTCTCTCTCTCTCTTCCTTACATTCAGGATTTTGCTGCAGCCGCCGTACTCTCTTACCCATCATTGGAAGCCAAGCCACGCTCTCCGTCTCGACGATAATTTTAATATGAATTTTTGGATCTACGCTAAACATTATGTATAATATTCTTGAATCCAGGGGTAATCCCGGGAGTTACTCATTGAATCTATGTCATTCCATGGTATTGTCATACAAATACCATATATATATATATATATATATATATGTATCATGTGATGTGTTATTTTATTATATTTATTAAAATGTGTATTTTTTTATACTTTATTGAAATAAAAAAATTAGATGAGATTTAAATTATGAGCACTTTTTTTAAAAAAATAAAAAATAAATTTGAGAGTAATTATGTTTTAAAAAATACAAATTACATGAATTTTTAAACATGTGTTAAAAATTTTAAATTTTAATACATATTAAATTAAATAAATAAAATAGATATTTAAATTTTAATTTTATTAAAATATAAAAATTCTAAACTGACTAATAAATTAAATCAAAATTTAAATCAAATATTTAAAATTAATCAAATACTACCACATGTTTTGTTGTTGTTGTTGTTGTTGTTATTATTATTATTATTATTATTATTATTATTATTATTATTATTATTAGTTAAGAGTTTTGTCAATGTATATAAGTAAATACATGTGTGGAGCCCTCAATATTCCGCAAACCCCTCTAGACGAATTTGGCATGATAAACTTAATTCTTTGATAAATATGATTGTGAAGGTTAGAAGAACTTCCATCTAACTGCTCAATCCTCTTCTGAACATCTGGGAGGAATTTACCAAGCCGTAGCAAACAGGCACAGGACTAATTATTTCATTATGGGACAACTGTTCCTGTGGAGAAATTGGTTGTGAATCTGTAAACCAAGCAACCTAAGGATTGTTTTCCTCTGTATTGTTTAAAAAAAAAAAATTGAATCAAATAAAAAACAAATTTAAACAATTCTTCTACGAACGTAGTAGACTAGGAAAGTTTTTTTCGGAGCAAACTGTTTTATTCTAACGTTGTCCTAAGATGGCCATGGCAGCTTCTTTTGTCCAGAAAACAGAAGCTACAGGCCAATGGTTAGGCTTTTATCCAACCATCATCCCTGCCCGGGCGGATGCCGCCGTCAAGATTTCATTTTCGGCAGCTACCTTGCCAGCAGAACGCAGGGGGAAACTATTCTCCAAAGTTTCCGGTTGCAGTAGCATCTGAAGACATCAGCTCTTGTAAGTCTATGATTGCTTGTTCAGCAGCATAGATTACCATTTTCTTTATCTGGTCACCAAACAGGCAAAAATTAACCAAATGCCAGCGATTGGAAAGTAAACGACGGCAGGATTGAGGCTACCTCAAGTTTGTCTTCTCTAGCCTTATGACCCAGGGGAAGTTGCCGGAATTCTTCCGTTAACCGGAGGCATTCACTTATATTTTCAGGAGAGACAAAATCTACAGCAACTTTTGTACACGACTGCAGGAAAAAACAAACATGTAAGGGCTTCATATTGATTGCTTGTTTGTTGAAAATAGATAAGAACAAAAACAATACGAAAAGAAATGAATAAAGGAGGAAAAATGTTCAGAGTTACCTTCAGATTTCTGACTTGGTGTGGGCATCCAGCAGGGATGAAGACAGCATCTCCAACTCTTTGTTCAAATGTCCAAGGTTCAACTCCTAGCAATGTAAAAACCAATCCAAATATTTAATTAAGAGCTAGAGAATGGTTGCAATCGTCATAATAAATTAACAAGGAATGATGCCAGCACTCTGATGTACTAACCAAATTCGTCCTTCAACTTCTTTTTGTGCTTCATGGTTATGTAAAAGCATTGGTCATGGATTGGGTGGGAAACCTATTAATAACCAGGATTAGCTATTGGATCAAGAATGACAAGGCTCAAGGATAAAGGAAAATAATAAATTGGTTGAATACCTGCTCTATTGGAGAACAGTAAGTGTGCCTGAACTCTATAGAGTGCTTCCTGAGATATGCCTCTAACTTGGGAACATCCTCCCTCCTATAAATATCCCATAAAGCACCTCCTGTGCTCTCCTTTCTTTCTTCACCTAGTATTTCATCTGCAGCAACATCTAATTCTAGAATTATTTCGGCTGGTTTGGTGTGATAGTTATGCACCCCGTCTCGAAGTAGACGTTCTTTTTCATCCTGTTCCCTATGTTGCCTTTTCAACTGTCCAATGGCAGAGCATTGTTCTTCACTCAAGGCTACATCTGCAGTATGCGTCAAAATGTTCACTGCATTGGCCATGTCACAGTGAAGATTTGTGACAGAGTCCCCTCTACCAAGCTCCTCCCTTGTGCCATAAGCAATGTAAGTTTTTGGACCCAAGTCTGGTTTCACGAGGCTTGGTGGAAACTTCACAGCAATGTTAAGAATCCCTGCCTTTGGGTCACTATATTCTTGAAAAGGCAATGCACTTATAAACTCGTCACAGTGGCGGGGTAAAAGATCTTCAAACCTATTGGATGGAGGCCAGTCTTTCAGCTTCAACATTTCAGGCCAAAGATTCCCATATGTTCTCCCTTTGGAATAACCTTCAAAAAACTGGCGGGTATTAATTTCCACCTGAAGATTCCATAAAACCAGTATTATTTTAAATGATTTCATGAACAAGGTTATCATGACACTATTCAGAAAGTATCAAGTTTAGAGCAAATTCTTTTTCTACTAACATTTAAAAGAAAATAAATGATTTTGCTCATTTCATAATAAAGTTGTTTTGACTGGATATTTTTGGCCGAAAAATACATAAAATGTGTGTTGCAACCTCACAAGAAGCCAGGCAATCGATGGCCTTTACTTCAGACATCTTGGAACTGAGTTCTGAATCCACGTTTTTGCACAATGCACGCCACATTACCATTGGCTCCCAGCTCAAATGAGGAGTTGATTCAAGAACATCACGAACTATAACAGGTTCGCCATTAATCCAGTGCTTTCGAAAGTGAAAAAGTTCTTCATCGTCTAGAGTATCCTTTAAAGCGGGACAATACAAGTAATTGTCATGAGAACCTTCTCTAAAAGACGCCCTCTGTACTCTGCCTGTTGCAGTACATTTGCACACCAAACTTTTTTTATCAAGTTCATGAGCACGCAACAAATTTTCTGCCTTGTGTATCAATTCCAAAATCCGTCCCATCGGAAGAATACGCTTGAGCTCCAACACACAATTACCACAGCCACCCAACTCTTTTGGAGCACAAGAAATGCTCCCATCATGATTGGCATTCCATGGCACAACCAAGGTCTCATCATGATACTCAGTATTCCCAGAATCAGCGGGTAGTGGGTTTCCACCATGCATATAATCAAAGCCTCTGTTTTCATACTGGAACTTCACTTTCAAATGACTAGAAAGGCTCCCTTTGCGTATTTCTTGACAGCACCGGAGGCAAAGTTCATAATGGCATCTTGGGCAGCTGCGATGGAAGTCCACTATTGAAGTGGCACAATAGTTGCTGCATGACACCCGCGAAAAAGCAGTAACTAAGCTTTATATTCAACATCTACTTTCAACTTTTTTTCATATTTACTCAGATACTTACCAGTAGACACGTTCATCATTATTACAAAAATTCTCTGCTACCTCGCATTGGGATTCTAGTTTCCACACACATGATGATCATGTCAAGTGGGAACAAACTTAAACAAAAGAACTTGTATTTGAACAAGCAAAAGGAAGCAGTCTAACAAACAATACCTTGAATGTTTGCCTCAATCAGCATCTCTTGAGTTTGTTCTTCACATATTAGTTGTAGAATGGGAAGCAGTGACTTAATCAAATAGTGTAGATGATGAACCTTTTCACTGTTTGTGATATCCTTATTCGATGTCTGAATATCAGGAATACCATAATTAGAAGATAAATTTTCAAGCTATTCTAGTATATGGCCTCTAATTTTTTTGGTGGAAAATTATCATTCAAAATCAGAAGCTGGAAACAAAAGCTCAAAACTGACTGACAGTGGTCCTAATTGATTCTGTGACCTTGTCCTGATTATGGAGAACACCCAGCTATCCTGGGCTGCTTGTGATCTAGTTGAAGATCTGAAAATCTTCTAATGTGGAAGCTAAAGACAAGTTTAGATAGTCAGCACAAGCAAGAAGGGCTGAAAGACAAAGGTCAGAGATCTGTGAAGGAATCAGAAAAGGTCTTTTGAAACAAACAACCTATCAGGAAGGAGAAATTCTCTTCAGATTTCAATGAAAAACCAAGCTCTTTTTTTTTTCTCTCTTTTATTATATGAATGCTAGAACTATGAGTGGAATTACCACCTTAATGCATCCTTTACTTCTACATAAAAATCCTCACAATCAAAGGAGGAAAAGAGACAAATACGAACCTTAATTAATCCACATAAGTGCAAACAGACATTGCAATTGCAATTATTACGACAAAATGGACATAGTTCTGCAATTTCTGTTTCTGTCATCCCAGGATACCTATATACAAAGACAAAAGGAGAAATTTTTGATACGAAAAGCTCCCATGTTTATAATAAGAAACAAAGAGTTGCAGATAAAGGATATTAGGCAGAAAGTTACCATTTCTTGATACATTGGATGCAGTACATCTTGCTTTTACAGTTCTGGCAAGGGACAACAACTCTCCTTCCGTTTTTCATGCACTGATGACACTTTGGCAGTGGTTCACCCCTGGCCTGCATTAGTCAAGAAAAGCTAACATCCTTCACTCACAAAGATAACACATAGGTGGACAAAAGAAAGGCTTTTAAATTCAATGGAAGGAATATGATGTAGTGATTTCAGCAGATTATAATAAGAAGAACGAAATTTGCCTTCAGATTTTGCATTCCACATCTGCCACTGCTGTTTTCACCCCTTTTCAAAGCTAAACTTGATGCGCCAGAGGAAGATGAAGATGATGAAGCACAAGCCAAATCCATATCTTTCTCTCTTGACCTCTTTAACCTTTTTTGGTCTATCTCACAATCTAAAATTCCAATTCGAGATTCCATATCTTCCCCTTTTGCTGACTGTGAATAAAAGTTTATGTGACTATCTGAATCTCCATTCAGAGAATCCATATCTCTCTCTGCTCCAACTGTTGGACTTGTTTCATCTGCCTTACCATCACCGCCTAAATTTCTTAATCTTTTGCGCTCTTTCATTTTCATAAGACACAATTCTACTAGATCATCTTCTGAGTCATCCTCTGAATATGTATTTAAAAGTGTATGTTCCTTATGCAATCCATTCAATCTGTTCTTTCGGGTTCCATTACCCATTGGGGTTAACTTCATTGTCTTAGACAATGTTTTTGCTCTTGGCGTGGGCGACCACTCATCATCTGAAAGCTCAACTTCATTGCCATGCAAACCATTTGGCCTATTTTTCAGAGCTCCATTTCCCTCTGGGGTTATTTTCAACTTCTTTGACAAACTTTTCACTCTTTTTGCAGGCAACCTCTTATCATCTGATTCTTCTCTTTCCTCCTTAATTTTTTTTTTACGGAAAACTCTTTCTGGCCGGGCCCTTGGAACTCTTTTCCCTGTTGAAGTTTGTCTCATTCTCCCCATTTCATCTCCAGCATCCCGGTTCTTGAGCCGTTGGCTGCACCCAGCAATCACAGCAGCCATTGTCCCTGCAAACAGAGCCATAACATACTGATACGTATCAAGCTTTTTCCAATTTAAATCACTGATAAAAGTGCACACAAAAGCATCATACAGGCGACTAAGAGAAACTAATTGTAGAATTAAATCTGCATTCAGTCTTATCAAGATTTGGAATCCCAAAATTGATGGGTGAAACGGATAGAACCATACACATTCCAGAAAAAGATAGACAAACAACGACCAAAAACAGATGCATTGACTCAAGTCCCAATCACAATCAATTTCCATAAATAACCAAAAGCCCCCCTAATTAAAAGATTAAAAAAAAAAAGGAACAGAGAACAATGCGAATTCCGGCATGAAAGCAACGCGAATTCCGACATGAAAGCAATGCCAATTCACAGCAAACCAATCGAAATCAGATTCGAATCTCCCGTGATAAAGCTTAGAAATTTGATTATAAAAAAAAAAAAAAACAAGCGGACTGAAAACATGATCAATCGAGAGAGGCCTGCGGATCAAAAATAAAAAAACGAGAAGAAGAAGAAAGAAAAAAGCTTTGACCTTTGAGATTGTAGGGGAAAACTTTGATATCATCCGAGACAACTATTGGAACGGGGAATTTGAAGATGCTTAAACGATTCAAAATCTGTCTTCAAAATCACCCAAAGCGAGATTTTTGTAGTAAATTGACGTATTAAATCTGTCTTCAAAATCTTCTCAGTAACGCTCCTCTCTAATTTAAACAGAAATTAAGATAAGGAGAAAGAATGTTCCCTTTTAAATTCAATATTTCCCAAATAATTATGAAAAAATCTTACTAGAATCACCGTTATCAAAATAGCAAGTCTTTTCATTTAAAAAATAAAAAATAAAAAAATGACCCTTAATTTAAATTCGTAAAAATATGAATTAATATTATACAATATCTTTTTATCGATGAAGGAGAAACGAAAAAGAAAAAAAGAAGTATGATATGGAATCAAAACTCAATACTCCATTGGAGGAATATGAGAAGCCCCACTTGAAAGTATTGTCTTTTCTATTGATAAGATGATATTAATATAACAATAAGTGATTTTCAATTTTTATGAGTAAAAATGATAATTGACTCTCTGCTACAATTTTTTTTTTTATACCTTTTTTCGTCAAACAAAAAATATTACAGTTATATATATATATTCAAATTAATTAGGAAAAAAAAAGGAACAAACTTTATGTTGCCTATTGTACTTGTAGTGCATACGGCAAACCAGTGTGTATCCAAGGGGGATAAACCAATGAAGGAGCTTCGAGAGTCAACGGCAAAGCCTCCCTGGTGAGAGAATCCATGGCCAGACCTGTATTACGTACTTTGATTCTTCTGCCCAAAGCTAGGCTGGTGGTGAGGTTAGATTTTATATATGTTCAATGATTGGAACACGAACGTCCTAATGACGCCTCCAGATGAAGGGCAGTTCCTGAACATGCTACTTAATTAAGCTTGTCAATGCCAAGAACACCCTGGAAATTCGTGTCTACACTGGTTACCCTCTTCTTGCCACTGCTCTTGCTCTTCCTGACAATGGCAAGGTATGAATGAACTTCTATGTAATACCCTCCCATTTCTGTAATTCATTCAACATGTTTTCCAAACATGAGAACCCTCACTAACATGACAAGCATACAAGGAAAATGGATTGAACAGAAAATAATCGCAAATAATTTAGTGTGAGCACATTTTGCCTCGGATACAAAACAAAGCAAATAACGTTCCCCCCTCGGACTGAAAACAGTACTAAAACAAGTTAATATGGGAGACTTTGATCTAGAAAAAACAGCATCTGTCGGAAAACACCCCTCTTGGTTAAATCGATGAAGGGTATTGAGCCAAACTTTTCGCTGCCTAGCTAGTTGCGGGCTCCGTAAGTGCATGCAAACTGGAAGTTGCGGTTGTCTGGCATTGGGATTAGGCTATCAATTAAAACAAGGATTGTCTGGCAAGATAAAAGCTAGATGGTGAAAGTAACAAAAACCGTGAATTAATCACATAAATAAAAGTTAAATATAAAAAAGTTATTTTATTATTCTCTTATGTTTATCATATTGTTCAATAAGGGTTATTACATAATATTACTTTAACGTGTGTGTGTGTGTGTGTGTGTGTGTTTAATCTCACCAATAAAATTTCTGGCCTCCACGGTCTCCATCCAATGAAGGAACTTACTTGCATTACATTGTTTCTAATCCCTCTCTTGTTACATATTATTCTTTATTTTATTCTTCTGTTCTTGTTTCTTTTTTTTTTTAGATTAAACTAAACAAAAAAAATGTAGTTCAATTCAAAATATTCAGGCCAATGTCAAATTTTAGAGATAAGCTTGCAGGGGATTAAATTGCATGATATTACACTCATAACAGCATAAAGAGACCCCTCCTCAAAGTATTTATTTATTTATTTATTTCAAACAGTTTTGTATTTCTCTGAGTTTGTTTTATTTTCTTTGAAAAATATTAATATTTGTATTGATTTTTTATTAAAAAAAAAAAAAGCAAAATTGTCCATGTTTCTGTTGCAACATGAAGAGCAAAATTTTTTTTTCTTCTATCTTTTGTTTCTCGCATAGCATAAACACAAGGACAAGTTTTTAGTGCAGTGGTGTAGGAGAGTCTCAAAGTCCATATGCTTTGGGTTATGTCATTGTCACCACTAGAAGGAAATATTGGGCTTTGCAGGGGATTCTGTGAAGGACCTCAACAAGGCCTTGGCCCCTCAATAGAGGACTGAGATTCGCCATCTTCCATCTGTCTTTGGGAGATGTGGTCGATCTTGAAGCCACTCCAGTACCACTGCATCAAAACTGACTGGATGGACTAAGAGCCCAAATCGAAGCAAATTGCAAATACAGTGGCGGGCTATATAGATCCAGAAAGTCCAAATTTTCACCACGTTTGGCACAATTCACCTAATTAACAAAATGTTTTGTAATTTTAAGTTAAGTTGTCCTCTCGTGTCAGTGTCTCTTGCCACTTTCTTTCCGTAGATTTTTCCATCAGTCACGCTTTATTTGGTGCCAGTTGCAAGAATGGGATTAGATTTTAATACTTATGGGAGTTATGCCAGAATATTTTCCCAACAGATTGAAATGAACCCCAAGTCCAAGTCATTGATCCCGTCCATTTCCAACTAAAACGGACCACATTCGTTAAATTTCCAATATCAACGGAGAGCAATGTTCTGACAATGTTGGTTAAAAAAAAAATCTTCATGACAATGAAAAAAAGAAAAAGAGAAGAAAAGATGCAATCTTTGTCTTTAAGTACAAAAGCATTTTCATTAGCTGCATCTTTTTGCATCCAAGACAACATCAGGTGGGGTCAGGTCCTAACCATCCATGGATATGAGAGTGAAACTGCTGAGAAATTCAGATATTTTTTCTTGCATCATGCATCAACCGAGTCCTTTAGATATTTTGCTCGGCTTTGGGGGCTCTCCTCTCACAGTACTGGAGCAACCCGGAGGGCGTTCTTTCTATCTGGGTACAAATGGAATCCTCGTCCCTCCACCTCTCGGTCTCTCAGCTCTCCGTTTTCCCTCCCAAGCCCATTGGACACAACAAAGCTTATCCATTTTGCCGACCATACAATAATAAGCCATTGCTGCCAACTCGTTTACACTGCCAAAAGATGTATGTCCCTGGTGAGTATCACTACCAGTGCCAATAGGAATTATACCTTCCTTTGTTAACGCTATATATGTATATATAGTTTACATTATAGCTGGTAAATGTTAAGTGGGTTTGCTTGCTGTGTGCTTTGGATATGTAGGATTCTGGGAAGCATCGCCAGAGGCCAAGGCAGCAAAGAACCTTCACAATTTCTTCACTTACATTGCTATTAAAATTGTTACTGCCCAGCTCCAGGTCCCTTAGCTCTAGCTAGCGCCTTATTCTAATCTATTTTCCTGTGCAATTCCTTTTTTCTTGAAAAAAATAAAAAAGAAAATTAATTGTTCCTTTCACTTTCCCTTTTTTTTTATTAAAATAAAAAAAAAGGTTATATTGCTGGGTGTTGCTAGCTGTAGAACAATTTCATCTGCTAAATGTGGACTTGGTTTTCCGCGGAGCAGAGTTATAACCCTGAAGCATATAATGAGCTGATGGAATTTTTGAGTGGCCATAGTTTGAACGACGGGGACAAGTTTTGTGCCGAGCTGATGCGCCAATCTTCCGGGCATAAGAATTTGGGTAAATTTTTATTTTGCTAAAATCATCGTGCGCTGCGCACCTCCTTGTTATATATATATATATATAGTTCTTTCTTCTTTTTAGAAGCAGCAATTTAACGTCTCCTATTACTGCCTAGAACCAGTCTTCTGCGATAATTCTGAGTCTCTTTAATCGTCATGTTGAATGAAGAGTGATGCTTGGTGGCCAACCCATGTAATCAGTACCTTATAATTATGATTTTTCATAATAATGACTCTTTCTACTCTAACTCTGGGTATTAAACTGTGCTTCGCCTGTGGCCAAACCCAATGGAAACATATGGCATTGGCATCAACATGTTACAGCTCTGCGCATATTGGAGGTGAGTGATGAGTGAATTTAAAACCATCGATTGCTCATTTTACTGCACATTACCAAGATATCCATGATGTTGATTTATGGCATCTTAACATATAGGTTCGATCTGCATATTGCAAACGTGATTTTGAATGGGACAACTTGGAACGATTGACATCCAAGGTCAGGTTCTCTTTTTCCTCTCTGTTTTTTTCACTCTTAAGAAAAATTTTCCAGACTGACAATAT
The DNA here is from genome assembly GCA_021533255.1 of Ceriops tagal. NCBI lineage: Eukaryota > Viridiplantae > Streptophyta > Magnoliopsida > Malpighiales > Rhizophoraceae > Ceriops > Ceriops tagal. The sequence goes on from CM038607.1 coordinate 9,358,952, forward strand.
TAAAAGCCATCTATCTTAATCCTCGTAGTTGTATGGGGTGCTTAATACTTGTGCAGATGGTGGAGGAATGTAACACAATGTTAATGAGGGACTACGTTCTGGAGACAACTCCCGTGGAGAGCGAGAAGTGATCAACGTTTGAACCAGCTATTACACTATACTATCCTGTATTATAAAGAGAAACACCTCATCAATGAACTATACTATACTCTCAATATATACATTGACCTAAAAGTGCAGCAAATAGGTCGCTCATCATCATCGAGTGAGTGATTGGGATTCAGAAGTTATACTGAGGACCAGCTCTTCTTTAGTGCCTAAATGCTGCACTAAGTGAAGTACTTGACGATGAAGGCACCATAAGTCACTACCAATTCTCGACTGAGAGATGGTGCCAAGAAACTTGGAGTTGTATTGCAGAAGACTACTGCAACTACGGACGGATACATGGCCGCTTCGGGCAATGCCTCTGAATGCCTTGCTTTAATAAATTTAAGGGGAAATGCTTTTGCCCCAAAGTATTGTTATGTGCCTGATGGCTGTCTTTGTAGATGCATGATATAAGCAACATTTAAGCTCATATGAATAACTTCAACCTTCTTGCAGAATTCCCGTGTACTTTTATTCCCAGAGCAAAAGGCTTAGTGATCTTTCACTGTATTAGTTACTATACAAATACCATCCCTACTTTCCTGAGTTCCTTGATTTATTTTTTTGTCGACCAGGAAAGGGAAATAAAAAAAACAGAGAGAGAGAGAGAGAGAGAGAACTGTCATAAAGTACAGCGTATAAAATGGAAACCAACTATGCAAGGTCTTCCGCCAAATTCCAGGCAAAGACAGGGCATCTTCAATGAAAAAAACATGTATCTGGTGCAAGTTGGCATACCTCATCCACCAATTCATCATGGCACCCGCATCTGTAAACTGTATCCCACAAAATAACATTCAGAAAAGCCTTATGCAATATTTTAGGAAGTTCAAAAATACAAGTTGATGAAGTTTTCAGAACCATGTGTTTACACTCGCCACGCTGACCGTTCATTCTTCAGACAGCAAAAGGAAAGTTGCATATTTGAGTAAATTGCGTGAATAAAAGGCACATTTTGCACCATTTCTGTAATAGTTCTTGGTGGAAAAGTTTATAGGATACCTGGGACAGATTCACAGTAGAAAAGACTTTAATGCTGAAAGCAATTCAGGTGATTTGGTCGCTGATGCCAGAAAATTCAGCATTACTCCCATTCCATTTTTCCTATAGCAAAAGTGCTCGTACAAGTGATGCCAAAACAAAGATGCTCTTGCGAAAGCAGTGCTCTCCCGAGTCATGCACGCATGGTATTTATGTGCTGTCTATCCCGATGTTCCAGACCAAACCCAAGAGCCTACTTATAATTCAAGAGGATGACGAAAACAAAGTGGGGTTTTGACAGCTGGATAGATTGATTGATTGATTCTTTGCTGACCTTTTTTTTTTTTTTTAATTAATTTTGCATATGTTTTTCATTATGGATCACTAATAATTCCTCCTTTTTTTTTTTTTTTTTGTGGTGCTCTATTCCATGTTTTCCCTTTTTGTAGTATCTCCCGGCCCCATTTGACTGTAACTTCTGCGTCCATGCATCATGCTAATAAGTTATTAAAAATAATAAAAAAAGAGAGAGTGAAGTTTTAGGTTAATTTGGTCCATCAAGAGTATCAGATAAACAACAAATTAAACGTGTCAGTAGAAGCATAATTTCACAATGAGAGATGTAAAATAAATCTGTGTCGGGCTCACAATTTTTTTTTTTTCTTTTTGGGTAAATTCATTACCTCACCACATGATGAATAAGGTAGGGTAGACGATAGATATTTTCTGATCGAATTATTAGGAATCCCATTTATTGACATGAAATAAATGTGTCAAGTCGTCCGGATAATCTTAATGAATCTCCCATGTCACGAGACATTGAGAAATTTCAAATCCATGGAATTTGAAATGAAAATTTTCTCGTCCGAATCATAAGAAATAAGACATTATTTTTATTTGGTTGAACTCATTTAAATTTATAGGCACTGTAGAAAAGTTGCAAATATACTATTAAAATACAATAAACAATTCTCAGTTACCATTCTCTTTTTCTTTTGAATAGATAAATAATATATATATATATATATATATATATCAATTACAGAAAATTATCAAATTCTCTTCCATCGACAAACTCACACACACACACCAAACGTGAACGTGCAAAATTTGTGATATGTAAAAAGGAACTCTCATGAGTGCTGCAGTCTGCTACTGTTAGAGCGAACCACATCGTCGTTAGGTCTTTGATAGATTTGATATGAGTCTAACTATGTTGTTTTTATATATATATATATAATGATACTAATGAAATTGATGGATTGAAAATATCAAATTGCACGATAAATCTTAATTAAATCGAAGGGTAATATATAACGTAAAATCTCGGTGTATTTTTAACCCTAGCAGCCCGTTCGACTCTCAAGGGATTAGGAGACTATTGCGTTAACAACTTTCGACGTAAAAAAAAAAAAAGAAAGAAAAAAAAAAAAGGAAAAATTCATGTGTTCTCCTGTTCGGTTGGTGGGGTAACGTGATTAATGTGGTTTAACCACTACGAAAGTGCACAATCAATCCCTTCAAAAGCTTCACAATCATGGTTACCATCCATCTATATATATATATATATATATATATTATATTTTTTTTCTTGTTCTTGTTCTTTCTGGAAGGAAAACGACAACAAAAATAAGTAAATAAAGAAAGAAACACGGTGGGGGTCTTCGAGGCCAGTGGTTGCATGACCAAATAATAAATTAGCCGAAGTGTGTGGATCAAAGCATAAGGATTTGGGGGACCTGGAGACCCTGCTGCTGCCATGGGTCTCCAGCCCCCTGTTCATATTTTCCTTCCTTCTTGACCAACATGATGATGATGATTTTAAGATCCTGTTTTTGATCATCATGTGTGATTAGCTTTTTCTCTATTTGTTGTTTGCTATGTTGATTCGGTGTTATATATATATATATATCAATTTCACGTTTTTTACAGCCTTCTTTAAATTGTTTTTCTCTTATATTTGTTATTGAATTAATTTAACCTTTTTTTTTAAAAAAAATTAAGTTAAATTTAAAAATCTCTTTTCTTTTCTTTTCTTTTCTTCTTTCTTGTTTTTTTTTTTATTATTAAAAACCATAACTTATAGTTTGCTTTACTTGTGTAGTTACTAGACATCAGGCGACGAGATTGACTTTAACTTTTTTTTTTAACCCAGAGATAAAGGGACATTAGGTGAATTAATCCCCATCAATCTTTTTTCGGAAAATTCAAACTCAAGAAGTGATTGGGTGAACAAATCTCGTGACCTAACTAAGAGCTTCTTCTCCCTCTCTCTCTCTCTCTCTCTCTCTCTCTCTCTGTTTTTTTGTTTTTCTTTTGAAGTCACTTGGGGAGCAAATTAAAATTTTTTTGTCCATTAAAATTTTAAGTGTAATGTGGTATACATGGACATCCATTCATGGACCATATAATCTAGTTTTCAATTAAAGGACATTGGGTGTCATTATCACTCCAAAGCGTGGGGTCCTCGTGTACTCGTATCATATGAAAATACTTTGAAATTTATAAATTTGAAACTTGCCTTTTGAAGGAATCTAGACAGGTTTTTGTTTTTTTTTTTGTTTTTTTTTTTTTTGGTTGGTTGGGGGGGGGGGGGGGGATCTACTTTTAAATTTGTTGCCTTGCTGCACATCATCAGAGGGGAAAAAAATAAAATCTCAGACAATAACAAGTCATCCTGATTCGGAGAGAGATTAATCTATGCAAGCTCGTTGTTCGTGTTACTGTTACTGTTAAAAAAAAAAAAAAAGAAGAGGGAGAGAGAGAGAGAATAATAATAATAATAATAATAGAGCAATAGCCAATGGAATTACCAATTAAACCTGCCGACGTTATTATTTATCGATCTATTCTGCGTCTAAGTGCATATGCATCGCCGGGTCAAAGCCTCTGGACAACATTGACACTGAAAGAGAGGTGTGGAGAAAAAAGAAAAATAAAAAAAAAAAAATTGAAGAGAAGAAAATGACCCCTTCTAATAATACCGCAATTAAGATTAGGGGGCTCATAGAGTAGAGTTGTTGTTGAATCTCTCTGGAAGTGGTGGTGGAGAAGCTGCATGGCCTGCTTCTGCTGCTGCTGCTGCTGCTGCTGCTTAGCTGGCACGCCCAGCCATCAGCAAAATTAGACCATAGACCGTAGTAAGTTATGCGAGTAAACTGCTGCTGCTGCTGCTGCTACACACGTACCTCAATCTGACAATTTTTTTTTACTTTTTTGGGGTCAGCAGTGATGATTCTTAACTATTTTATATATATAATAATTATAATAATTACTAAATTTAGAACACAAACTTCATGCGCTCACAGCCTCCCGCATCCCCACCCACATTCATTGCCACTCCTTTTTCTTTTTGCCCGAACCCAAAGTCCAATTCTCTCTTGTTAACATTATTATTATTATTATTATTATTATTATTATTATTTTTCATTCAACAACCCTGCCTTTTTGCTAACTCTCCCCTGTTTTCGCCGACACCCCAAACACATCTCTAACAACGTCTGTACTCTCTCTCTCTCTCTCTCTCGCACACTCACTCACTGGCTGTCCCTTTCTTTAATGGCGATGCCTCTGCCCACTGACTCCAATCTCAACCTCATCAACAACCCCTTTGCCTACCCACTCTTCTTCCTTTTCTTCTTCTTGGCTTGCAAGTCCACGGGGCTCAATCATGCGGTGTGCCCCAACTGACACTGTCCTCTAAGCGCCTCGAGCCGATCACTTCTCTTTTCAACAATGGCAGCGAACCGCTTTGGTTTCTATTCGTTTTATTTGACTCGTTCTTCCTCCTTCACTGAGTCAGTGCATGCGTTCGTGTTGCTTGCCTCCATCTTCTCTGCCTTCCCTCTTCTTGTTCAGTGCACTACCGATGCTTCTGATGGTACCTTTTTTTCATTCAAAAGTTATATATATATATATATATATTGTTGTGGGGGGGGGTGGCGATGCTCTTTCTCATGGCTGTGATCGATTGGTTTTTGATTGACCTGTTAGTCTGATCTTGATCGATGAGCCTGTAAGAACTTTTCTTTTTTTTTGTTTTTTGGGCTTTGGAGAGAATGAGATGTGAATCAAGAACCGGGCTTTGACTTAGCTTGTTTTCTTCTTTCGCTTATTCAATGTTCAATTCTTTCATTCCCGTTTGTTTTCCCTTGTATCTAATGTTTTAATTTCTGTAATCTGGTTCTGACTAAAACAAAAGAAATCTATATTCAGCTTGAAAAAGTTCGTAGCTCTATTAGGCCGAGATTTTTAGGTCTCAAACCAAATAAAGTCATATAAAGATCGTTCCTTCTTGACATATTGGTTTTAAATTTTGTTCCTTTTCCCTTTAATTTCAGTAAATGAATGAAGTGTTCATTGCGCTCTTTTCCCCTTCATAATTGCTATTTTGCTTTGTGGATTGCTCATTGTTGTCATTATTGCAGTTCAAGCTATACAGGTTTTGTACACTTCATTAGGCAGTCCTTCACAACTAACTAATTGGAAAAGTAACGATAGTGATCCCTGCAGAGAGTCGTGGAAAGGGATCTCCTGTCAAGGATCAGGCGTTGTTTCCATGTATGAGCATTTATTACTCTCTGCCATGGCCTCAATCAATCTAATGTTTATATTTTTTACACCATGGAAATTTTTGTTCACTAATTTGGTTTTGTTGCCGTCGTTGTTACTCAACAGTCAAATCCCCGGTTTAGGACTCACTGGGACAATGGGATACTTACTTGCAGACCTATTGTCCTTGAGAACATTGTAAGAAATGTGTGGCTTTTATTTCATATTATTTTGTGTTACTTGTATGTGGTTATGCAGTTTTCCTTTGCCAAATTACTGCTCACAATCTTTTTTCTTGTTTGCTAGTGATCTGAGCGATAACAATATTCACGATTCAATTCCATACCAGTTACCTCCGAATCTTACGAGCCTGTAAGGTCCACCATGTTGGTTGTTTCAAATTTTCTTTTTCCACGATTATTTAGTAACATGACCATTCCTGTTACCACATAATGCAGAAATCTTGCACGAAACAACCTAAGTGGGAACATTCCTTATTCCATTTCAAGCATGGTTTCTCTTACATACTTGTGAGTGGTTCACCTTGAATGCTGTGTAGCCTTTTGCAATAATCAAATTGGCCAAAATCATTTTGTGATTATGACATTTTCTATTTTAGGAATCTGAGTGGTAATTTGCTCGCTCAATCAGTTGGGGATATTTTTCCCAATCTCGTTCACCTCTCCACCGTGTAAGATACTTACTTTGCAGCATCTTTTTCATATTTTCATTTTTTTCCCCTCAAGTTTGTGCAGACCTTTCGGATCAAATTTTTGCTCATGCATCTGCATTTTGAGCATGTTAATAAAACCCCCTGATGATGTGCCTCTAGTCTACCTCAAAGGGGATTAAACCACATTCCTCAATCCTCTTTGACTTAAAATTTTTCATTTGTGGTTTCTCATAATCAGTACCTCTGATTGTTTTCTTCATCAATGCTTGTATACAGGGATCTTTCTTTCAATAACTTCAGTGGTGAACTTCCCAGTTCTTTTAGTTCGTTGTCCAATCTTTCAACACTGTTAGTGCAATGCTACTTCCCAAATTACTATATAAATAATTAAACCAAAAAAAAAAAAAAAACAGAAAATGGCTTCAGAAATTGTGTATTTTGACTGAGTAAATATTCCAATGTGTGGCAGCTATGTTCAGAACAATCAATTGAGTGGTTCTCTCAACGTTCTCACAGGTGTTCCTTTGACTACTTTGTAAGTTCTCTTGAATGCTGCTGGGTTAGCAAATGGGCTTTCTATAGAGCTTTTCTTATTACAGGCCTTTTTGTTCAACAGAGATGTTGCCAACAATCATTTCAGTGGATGGATACCTCGTGAACTTAGTTCAATCCCAAATTTTATGTAACTTCTTATGCTTTCTGCTCTAACACTTTTGTGCCTTTTTTCTGCTGAAGCCCATAGAGTTAATAACCTAGTCTCCACAAATAAAACAGATACAATGGAAATTCTTTTGACAATGGTCCTGCACCTCCTCCGCCTCCAAATATCCCACCACCTTCCAGTGGATCTCGTAATGGTAGTCATTCAGGATCTGGGGCACCTACGCTCCCATCTTCTGGTGTCCAATCATTTCAGTCAGGCAACGGACTAACAGTGGGAGCTATTGTAGGCATAGCCTTGGGTGCCATTTTTCTGGTTGTTGCTGCAGCACTTGGTCTTATCTTTTGCATTAGGAGGAATAAAGGGAAGGACATTGGTTCTATAGCTTCCCGGGGAAGTCGCTTTGGTGGCACAAGTGATGGTGAGTTTTCTTTCATCTATTTGTTTGATTTCATGAACACATTTTTCTTCAAATATTTGAGACTACTAGGTTTTTTAGCTCTATGTTGCCATTCAGATTTTACCGTGCTACATATCTATGATAACCAATAATACATCTATCTAGGGGCACCTAATACGTTTCTGTCATTAGGCTGGGCTTTGAGTCCCCTTCATCCAAATTCTATTGTAAATTCATCAAATTATAGATTGAAGCTGGGAGACCTATATCCAACTATTAATATGCTGCATTATTCTCTTCCATGCAGTAAATGCACAGATGCAAGAGCAGCGAGTGAAAAATATCACTGCTGTTACAGAACTGAAGCCAGCACCTGCTGAGAAATTGGTGATCGACAAGTCACCTGGGAACTCTGGATCCATAAAGAGAATGAAGTCACCAATCACTGCTACTTCATATACTGTTGCTTCTCTACAAATGGCAACAAATAGCTTTAGTCAAGAGTATTTAATTGGTGAAGGATCTCTCGGTCGTGTATACAAAGCAGAGTTTCCCTATGGAAAGGTGACATCATCATTGCATAAAAATTATATGAATATTCTTTTGTTTGATACCACTTGTGTATCTGAACGGCAGTGGGGCTGCCAGTTTTCTAGATCCACTCAATAGGATTCTATTTGAGCTGTCAAGCAGTGTAGGATCATGGATTAATGTCATCCTGGTGTATGGTTCCATCTGTCTGGTCTTTTGGATTGATCGGTCCCTCAGCTACCGTCCTTCCTGTGGTAGATTTCAAAAAATTTCATTTTCTCAACAGCAGGACAGTGTTCTGTTTTTGTTAGTTAAAGAATTCAAGATGACTTGTGGAACTGATTGCATTTAGTTTGCTTTTTCTAAGCATCCTATATCCTCATTATTTCTTGTGCATCATGAAGTGCACCATGTCAGACAGTTTCTAGATTATTGGACTGTTTATTCCAATCAGATTTATTGTCCTTTTGGAGTTGTGGTTGGTCTGTTTTCACTTGTTATTGTGCTAAATATTGTTCCAATAATGAAGATAAAAATCTGTTCCAGATACTGGCAGTTAAGAAGATCGACAATTCAGCCCTGTCATTACAGGAAGAGGATAACTTTCTTGAAGTTGTTTCAAACATATCACGTTTGAGGCACCCAAACATTGTGTCACTCATAGGGTATTGTGCAGAGCATGGACAGCGTCTTTTGGTATATGAATATATAGTAAAGGGAAGTCTGCACGATATGCTTCACTTTTCTGAAGATGGCAGCAAGACACTGTCCTGGAATGCACGTGTTAGGATAGCACTTGGCACTGCCCGGGCATTAGAGTATGTTAAGTGTATACAATATTGTTGTCTTTCCCTCCATTCCCCCCCCCCTCTTTGCGATAATGTGGAGCCTGAAATCCTTTTTGAACTGTGGAATGTCTTTCAGATACCTCCATGAAGTCTGCTTGCCTTCTGTTGCACATAGAAACTTCAAGTCAGCAAATATTTTGCTTGATGAAGAGCTCAATCCCCACTTGTCAGACTGTGGCTTAGCTGCTCTGAATCCAAACACAGAGAGGCAGGTAAGGAAAAGGGATTTGTTCTCATGTAAGCTTGTTATTAGCTGTTTCTTACTACTTTCTTATCAATTTTCATGTGATGTGGAACTTGTCCATAGCCATAGCTCTATGCAAGCTTAATAACTATGGTCTCTTATTTATGTTGACAGATTTCAACACAGATGGTTGGTTCGTTTGGTTATAGTGCTCCAGAATTTGCCTTGTCAGGTGTGTATACTGTGAAAAGTGATGTGTACAGCTTTGGGGTGGTGATGTTGGAGCTGTTGACTGGTCGGAAGCCACTGGACAGGTAATGTCACCTTGGATTTATTGTGCTTTTGAAAAAAAAAATAATAAAGGAAAAGAAACAACAAAGGAAACAGAGTAAAAAAAAAAAAAATCCTTGGGCTAAGTTCTTTTCTTGGTTGTATGGCATCTTCATCTGATTTCTTGTGTCTCATAGTATGAGGTCAAGACCAGAGCAATCACTGGTGAGATGGGCTACTCCCCAGCTACATGACATTGATGCCTTGGCTAAAATGGTGGATCCTTCGTTAAATGGGATGTATCCTGCAAAGTCTCTTTCACGGTTTGCTGACATTATTGCCCTGTGTGTTCAGGTAAGATTCTTCCACGAGTGTAAGACCAAATCATATGCTAAGCATAGCTTTCATTGAAGCAAAGAGGACAAACTCCCTTGTGCATGGATCAAAGTTGAATGCATTGAAAATTTTTTTGTACAGCACAATTAGAAAACACTCACTGAGAGTTTGAGAGGAATCCCATGTCCTTTGTCATTTGAATTAAGGGACAGTTTATTCAGTTGCCCTCCTGAAATCAAAGTTAAATGCGGCAATGCTGTGAATGGTATAGTACTGCAGTTCAAGTAGAGATTCAGATAACTTGCGTAGTGTACATCATGCATAAGAACCAAATGGTACATTTTACTAATATCAGTTCTTTGCCTGTGATGGTGTGTTCACCCATTCCTAGATATGTGCCTGATTGGATTTTTTTCTGGTAGTTTAGTCAGTTTATCTAAGCAATTTATGACTTTTTATTTCTATCTAGCCGGAGCCTGAGTTTCGCCCTCCTATGTCCGAAGTTGTGCAAGCCTTGGTGCGGTTGGTGCAGAGGGCGAGTGTCATCAAAAGGCGTTCCAGCGATGAATCAGGATTTGCATACAAGACACCTGATCACGAAGCAATTGATATGTCATTTTGAAGTGTCCCTCCCTCCTTGAACAGGGAAGTGAAGCTTCCAATTTTGTATACAACAACACACAGAAAATCATGGATGTGAAACAGCTATCAGAACAGGATCAGAGAGTGTGTGTAATTAATTATGCCCTAAACGACACGTATTACATGTGTTTCCTCTCAGTTGTAAATGGTTATATAAATATATTCCAAAATTTTCCTGTAGTCTTTTGATGCACATTCAGGGTTTACTGCACCCAAAATAAGTTTTTCCATTCGAATCTTCACGAGTTAGTGTACAAGTGAATCATATTGTAGAGAGGGTTCCTTCGGTTGGACCATTGTCCATTCATTTGAGTGTTGGAAGGCAACAGTTGGGCCTGAATGGTTCTTTTGTTTTTCTTTCTGTTGTGTCCATAAACTCCAAAAGCTCAGGTGCTCATCTGCTCACTTTTATTCCAATGTGTAGTTCATCCTTTTGTATGGCATAGGTTAACTTGCAATGGGACCAAGCCAAAATTGAATAAAGTTCATTTCTTTTCAGCTTTCTGGCGGCAGCCCCTGATCATGGTATTGGCTGCCTATCAAGAATCTTGTGAATTGAACGTTCACTGGAAACCAGTGAACCTAGAAAAGGTGGTGGGGAGCTGTCACCCAGGGCAGGTGTACACTGCGAACCCGTTAAAGTTGAAAGGCTTTTCCGTCCTTTGTGTTGTCATCGTAAGGCTGAGAATGCGATGGCATGTGGTATGATTGAACGAGAAACATTGCGGAACGTGTTTTGGGAGAGGAAAACGACAGCCTTTGATGGTCTAAGTCTAGTCAGGTTGTGCCACGCGAGGAATGCGATTGTTTCTTCACTCTCCTGTCGTCACAGGACATTTCCTGTTGTCTAATTCCGACAGTATTTGTAGTCCTGTGCAGACTATCCTTGCTTGCCTGCTAAAATAGATGCCTTATCGTGGAGATACACAATTGATGGATTGACACGTTGCAGGGAAGGGGGGGGGCGCTAATCATTATAAAATTGTTGCCCCTCCTTCTTAGTTATGGATGTCTGATTCGTAACTGTCTAATCTTTGATCGTTAGACTTGGACCCATTTCGGCACTCGAAGATTGCAAATTCATAATAATGATTAAAACTATATGCCTCATTTCGAACGAAAATGTACTCCATTTTAAAAAAAGGTCTTTTTATTGTCAGTATTAACACCCCCGAATTATTCAAGTTCGATTTTTTTTTTTTAAAAAAAAATCTTTCTTTCTTCTCTGCATAAAGACACAGGCATTGGCTATTCCTTTTGCTTTTCCTGCAAAATTGCTACTAATATCACTACAGCGGCATGCTTTTGCCCTTGTTTTCAAACCTTCATTTCAGGACGCATTGAGCTGCTCCTCAAGAAAGCCCTCCCGACTTCAACGCATTTCTTATGTAGTCCAGCAATCATTGCCAGGAATGGAAAATTTTACAAGGTGTACGGTTCTTGGTGCATGGCTTATGGCACCGTCCCCATCTTAATTTTTAACGGCTGAGGTGACAAACCCAGGGAAAACGTATACACAAGTCCCCGACGTTATCAAGGCGGTGGTAGAACAATGGAATTACTATACGTCTATCATAACCAAAGCACCCAAACTTCAGCTCAGGAGCACAAAACCTTAATAACATCGAAAAAGATTGGTGATTGATACTAAATGCCCTTCTAATATGACATGGTGCTGTAGAAAAAGCGAAAAGTACAAATTATTCTGTGGAAGTGAGGACAAAAAAAAAAAAAAAAAAGATAGAAAAAAAAGACTAATATTCAGGAATTTGGTTGAATAATGTGGCCACCAATCCAGTCTTGGTGCGCATTTGCTCCTTGACCCCCCCAGCCTCTATCACATCTCACAATTCTGAAGAAACTCAACTGACATACCTTCAGCCATGCGACATTAGAAACCGCCATCTTCGCTCAACATAATGAGGAACCGAAATGCATTTTCGGCAGAGTGGATACCCGATAATCAAATGTCTCCTTGCATTAGTTCTAAATAATGTCAAGAGAGCTACACTGAAAATGCTTTTCCCGACGGATTGTCCAGCTGGATATCCTACACTAGCAAAGACAGCTACACATACTCAAAAGACAGCCACATAAAATTAATTCTAGCTCAAAGTTTGAGCAAAACATTCATCATTTTCAGGCACTATACATCTCACAGAACGTCATTCCACAAGTAAAATCTGCAACAAGGTCCCCATATCCACCCACGCATGCAGTCATCTCTTCCGGCGCTTGGTCTCTACCTGTAAAGTTGATTAAACTTGAGCAATCAAACGATGCATAGAAAAAGTCGGAGGAATAAGGGCCAAAGAAATGGACCACTTTTATGATAGATAAAATCTGCAGACAAACAAAAAGCCATAATCAATGCAACAAGTCCTCTGTTACATTGCAGAGCACCCTTCCCTGATATTCAGGGGAATGCTACAACACTAACCAACATTCCAAGACCTTCACAACCACACACTGGCAGTCACAGCACAGTTTTGATTCCCAAATAGTTCTAACCTTAACTACAGCCAAAGTACAACTCTCAAATAGATAAACAAAAAAAATTACATAACCTTTGGAAACAGTCTTATTTGTGGACTCAAAATTCATGGACTTATTTCTACACAAAAGAAAATTTGCCAATAGCACAAAAAAGAGAGTCAAATTGTGATTTGCTAATGATACGAAAAGGAGAGCATGTATCATAAAAGAGATTAAATATTTGTATGACCCCAATAATTTGTTAATATTGATCACACTATAGTGATCAAGTAGATAAAACTGTATTATAATGGAAATTAGGATTTTATACTACACGGTTAACATTATGAAAGATGGATATCATAAAAAACATTGAATATTTGTATAATTTGAATATATTTTTTATGTTCATTGTATTATAACTGCAACAAACAAAAAATTAGGTTGATTTTCAAAACTTTTCATTCTCAAGTATAAATGAGTCCATGAGAATTGTGTTCAAGAAAGATTCCCCTAAAATGGAATATGCAATATCAAAATAAGAAGTGTTTTGCCATTACAGAAATTCATCATGAGTAACATAATATTCAATAAAAGGTATTGGCAAAATCCATGTAAACAACCAAAACAAATGAGATTAAAAAATTTGACAAAGAAGAGTCAAACGATCGTCACTAAACCAAATTGTGAAAAACAACCATGCAGACTGCAATTTGGATTATGAGGATGCCAGAAGTGGCAAAAGGCACCCAAATATCACTCCAGAGAACAAGAATGTTACATATCACGCATGTAGGTGGAAGCAATAATGTGTACATCCAATAATTTGAAACAAGGGAGCAAGAAGTCTCACCTTGCCATCAGCAGCTAGCGATGCAGCAAATCCATTCTGTGATCTTTTTACATCATCATCAGGTGCACATTCAGAACATACAAAGTGATCAAGTTTTTTTGCTTCCTCAATGGACATGCTCACACAAGCAGGATGATACCTAAAAGAGCAAGTGACCAATTATTAACAAATATAAAGAAAACATGCACGAAGTTCACAACATGCATGACATAGGTGTACAGAATAGCAAGAAATCTATGAAACTGTAACACTATCTACTCCAATGCTAGTCATCAGATGCTTATCATCAATATTCTAACCACTTATTCTTAATCAAAAGGATCCTATGTCAGTTATAGTATTGTCTCCCGAAATTACAACAAAACCACTGGTTTTTGTTTACTTGTTCGCCTTCAGACAAGATTCCTAACCTATTTCCTTGTTTCGGAATATGCGTATGTTAAACATTCCATGCTTATAAATAAAGCGCCGCTAAGTAATTAATAAAATAAATGAGACTCATTTAAAAAAAAAATGAAAAAAGATTCTCTTTCTACAAAATTTAAAGGCCAAAATAACTAAGTTTATGAAAATCAACAGGCGAAACCAAGGGAGAGAGAGGGAACTGAAAAAAGAAAGAAAGAAACTTTACCAGTCCTTGCACCCCTCGCATTGCACCATAAGGTCGTCTGGGTTATATGGCATTTCACAAGTGCAGTACCTTGAGAATAGAACAAAGGAGCAGCAGACCCATCGATAAAAAGTCAATCAACATTGACCAAACCATGATCAAGCAACCACAGTTAAAGAAACAGAGAAAAAAAAAATCGAGTAGTAGAAGTTGAAGTAGTAGCAGTAGCAGTAGTAATAGTAGTAAAGGACTCACACAGCAACGCGGTCGGGAGTGAAGCCACCAGTGGCAGCCTTATACTCAAACCTACAATAGTAATCCTCGGCACCCACATTTTCAAGCTTAGTGTAGTTCTTGAAAGTGTGAACTATGCACTTCCCTTCGATAGTGTGAGCGCTCTGCACGTCGTAATGGTCAGACAAGAAGAGCTCTTTGGCGCCGTGAAACTGCCGGCGGCCTCCGAGGGACTCCTCCGGCCTGTAGTACCATCTAACCCTCACTTTCACGTTGTTTCTGAAGTCGGCCTCCATCCCCTCGATCCTCGCCACGTACGGCGGCTTTCCGGTGTCCGATGGTCTCATCAGCACGCAATCCCCCACTGACCACAACGGTCCCCAAGAGAAACGGAACAACAGGAAAAGAAAAAGATTGAAACTTTCCAGCACAAACGCGTACATAAAAGAAGTAAGGAACGAGTATTTAAATTGATACAATAATAATAATTGGAAAAAAAGAGAAAGGGCGGGATTGGGGTGGTGGTTGGTAGGGGGGGTTGGGGAGTGTGTGTGTGTGTACCTTGGACGACTTTGGTGGTGCCGCGAATGGTGTAGGAGTGGAGCTCTCTCTTGCCGGGTTTGGGCTTGGAAGGGATGCCGGGTCGGGTTTTGGCCATTCGGGGGCCAGTAGGGCGATGGGTATGAGGTTGAATGAAGGA
>CM038607.1:9374150-9391666 GCA_021533255.1 Ceriops tagal
ATGGAGATTTCTCCGGGTGGGTTGCCAGATTAAACCCTAAATTCCCGTCATGGGACCGAAGAAAATGAGCCACACACACACACGACACACGACTGCACGAGAGTGAGTGTTTGTGGGTATGCGTGTGTGTGTGTGGGAGAGAGAGAGAGGGAGGAGCCTCCCAAGAGATGGACCCTTGACCAGTTATTACAGTGTTCACAGTCCCAGCAGCTGCTGTGATACTTTGGCTCCTCCTCCTCCTCCTCCTCCTCATCATCATCATCATTATTATTATTATTATTATTATTATTAGAAGAAGAAGAAGAAGGTAAGAAAATTAAAAAGAGAGAAAATATAATGATTTTATGCTCTGCTCTCAGACTGCTCTTATTTAAGTTTAAGAGCATTTTTCAATTTCCTTCCTTTATTCTAAAGAACAAATCTTTTAATTTATTGATTGCTGTGAGTAAAATGGTAAATGAGTGAATTAATTAATCGGCATTTTGTTTGGTTTCGGTCATAGACAACAGCCGCTGCTGGTAGTTGTATTTAGCAAAGACAGACAGAGACAGACGAACAGACAGACTAGTATATTTATCCCCAAACTATAATTTAATTAATTTAACATCCTCACGTCGATTGGATTATATCTCCCAAATGCCTGCATAAGTTAAACAACTCAAACGTAATTATTAGATAAATGGCAATCAATAAATTAATTAATTAATTATTCAGATAAAGACTCTTTTAATGGTTGAGCCGCCTTCATCAGTGATTTAGACTTAACTGACGTCAGTTATTCTTCTTTCTTTCTTTTTTCTTTTATAATTAGAACATGGCAGTAAAAGGTAAAAGACGGTCCATCCAGAAGGGACAAGACACGACTGACAGTGACAACAGCCCAACGTGCTTTGCATGCAGCTTTCCTTCGATTCAGTTAAAATACACGGCACTGCAGGGCACAGATATGCACGGAACTGGAAATACTACGGTCCAACTTCTCAAACGAAAACTTCAACCCGAAAAGAAAAGTTCCCAACTTGCTGACAAAACTTAGTACAGCTAATGGACACCTCGCCTTGGCCGTACCTGTATTCGAAACGAAAACCACCGTCACAAAAGTTGCTTTGCTCGTTTCCCTGTTCTCCTCTAATAAATCACTTCGAATTTATTATGCACTTCACTCGTCCATCTCATCATCGATTAATCGGAGTGTGCATTCGCCCAACAATCCTATCTATGGCATCTCGGGACATAACTAATGTGTCATGCAGCAAAATGCTGTAAACATTCAAACCCTGCAAAAGAACAGAAAGAATGAATTGGTGCCCTGACTGAATTACGCGCAGCCCAACGTTAAACAAAAGTTCATGCAAAACCTCGAAAACTCTCACGATGGGAGACGATTTTCGAAGTACAAAATTCAGAGATCAAAGGATTTGTCCTTTTTCCTTCCGGTTCCAACTATAATGTGGCGTGAATCACAATCACAACTTACAATGGATGGTAGCACATTAACATAATGCAGGTTTTGGGTAGCCAACTTCAGCTTCTCGTCAATGGCCCCGCCATCAACCAGGAGTAGTTTCTTGCTGTTCTCCAGTTGCTTGACATAGTTCACAATATTCTTGGTTTTATGCGTGGGGATCTCCAAGCCGTCAAAGATCAGCAGCTGAAAATTTGAGCAACATTAGCTTACAAGCCACAGAACACCGACCAGATTTCAAACCGCTGAAAACCCACATAATCTATTCACAAGAGTCACCAGTAGCAGATGGATGCCAAATTAAGAAACTTCAAACCTTTCTGAATTCGTTTAAATGAAAATAGAAAGACATAAGGACAAGAGGGGACATGCCTTCCCTTCTGCCGCTCGAGCTGTCAAAGCAATCTTCAACCCCAAGCGCCTAACCTTTTTATTTAATTTAATAGCATGACTTCTTGGTTTAGGACCATGCATGGTAGCACCACCTCTAAACTGTTATCAAACTGAGAGATCTTAGGGTAGCCAGAAATTTTCTTAACAGCATCGACAGCATGCAAAGTTGACCAACCTGATAATCAACAATGGAAAAAATAATTATTTATACCTGGGGTCCACGCAATGTTCCATGCCTTGCTCGACCAGTGCCTTTTTGTCTATATGGCTTTCTCCCAGTCCCACTGACCTCACTGATAGTTTTGGTTGAATGTGTACCCTAAGGACAACTCAATTGCATTAGTTTTACAAACATCAAATGTTAGTTAAGTGCCTGAGATTTTAAGCAACGTGGGACACATGACAAACAATAATTGACAGGAATTCATCAGACCCTCTGAAAAGAAAGTAAAAAGGGCCTAACACAAAGTAAATTAGTAATAGATGCCTCCCCATAACCCACCCTCTTCCCCTGTTCACTTCTCAGTTAGCAGACCATGAATAAATTGCCTCTCTCACTTGTTCTGTGTAGTTGAATCACAATAAAAATGCATCACTTCTTTTCTTACTCCAACAATGCCTAAAAAGGAAATGGAAATATGGAATCTGCAGTGCTGGAAAGTATACAAAGAATAGTCCATAGGAGAAGTGATGATAGCTATATTTTCAGCTACATCCCACTTGGATGACAAACATTGCGAAGGATGCAAAAACAATAATTTCCACCTTTTTTGTCCCCTATCACATAAATTTCTCTCCTAAGACCACTAGATAAATACCTGTTGTCGTTTCGCAAGCTGCCATCGAACAACACGATGAATAATATCTTTCCTAATAGGTACATCAAAAACATCACCAGCCAAAACTATGAATCCCTTGTCCTCGTTGTGAAAATTCGTCACTGGACTCACCAGGTCCTGATAAAGCCCTGCATCACATCATCATGTCATTAAAATGCTTCCACAGGTGTTACCACTTTCAGAACCATTTAATTGATTTCCCCCTGCATAACTTATATTGAAGGATGTGGACATGCATGTATCCACAAATTTCTTATGTAACATAACCTTAATAACATTCATTGCAAACAAAGATTCAATATCTGCATACCTATCTTACGGTCTGGCTTGACCACAGACTTTGTGCTCAATAAGTCAGAGGGAAACCCATCACCATTTGATTCAGGGGTCAAGATAGATGTGGAAAGCCTCCGATAAGCAAGAAAAGACATCACACCCTATAAATCAAGGTACAATTGCCAATGAGAACAACTGAAAATGGCATGTATCAGTCATGCCATAACCACAAAGATCAATAGATACAGCAATAAAAAGGATTTCCAATCAAAAACCAGCGAGCACATTATTTTGCTCTCCATAATTTCCGATAATAGGCACCAAAAACACAGATGCAATTAAAAAGGGTGAAAAAAAAAAAAAAGTACCTCAACGAAGTTAGAAGACTCTGAAGAAAATAAACAATCTCCAGAAACACAGCCACCGTACAAAACTGTTACAAAGAAGAGAAGAATTTCAATAGAGCCAAAATTTTTGGAAGCCGAAGGAAAAACCCATGAAGCAATTTCAAGCAGCAAAATAGGTTACGGTACAACAAAGACATATGCTCCTCACCACGAGAGGCTGGAAGCGAATGGCCAGAAAAAGTAAGAGAATGGGAACGACCCAAAGAAGGTAAGGACCGTAAAATCCTTCTGGAGATGGACACCGCCATAATCAAATACTCTAAAATCCAGTCGAGATAAAGGTAGCTCCACCGATGATGCTGGTAAACAAATGTCACCTGTTCATCTGTACACAAAAGGTCAAAGTTCCCTCAGAAAAGTTTCTGACTCGTGGTAAAATCACTTCAACAATGAACTATAAGCAAATTTAACAGAGGAAACTTGAATGACTGCTGGGTGTTCGACCAAATGTTTCATTCAAAAAAGGAAGACAAGGAAGAAAAAACGAGAGATGGGAAGGAACGATTTGGCAGCCGAGATAGATTGACGTGAAAAAGGAACTCCATCTTATACAAACATAAATAAATTAGCAGAAAACTAGATCAATATATATATGTATGACGATAAAATTTTGGAGAGAAAGGGGGAAACCAAAACGCCAGAGAAAGTAATCGTTCCCACTGCGCCGGGGGGGGTGCGCATGTCTGAAATAATACCGTAAATGGATCCTTCCGGCGCCAGAAGTCGGATTCTTGATGCAAGAGTTGGGGGGTAGGCAGGCAGACCCTTGTGCTTAAAATGATGGGACTTCCGCCGGGGGGGGGGTGGGGAGAGAGAGAGAGAGAGAGAGAGGCAAATCCTTAAAACCTCGCCCTGTCCTTTTTTCCCTCTTTTATGGGTTTATGGGTATTTACGCATAATAATAATAATAATAATAATAATAATAATTTTCAGTTTTTAATTTTATCAATTAACCCAACATTAATATTTATTATCTCTTACCCATTATTTGGATAAAAAAAATTTTGGGAGAGAGGAAAGCGGAGGATAAGAAACAAATGAGAGAAAAAAAAATTGAAAAAACTCATCCCAACGTCTAATAATAGAGTTAATTGAACTATTAATTTTAAGTATATAATTGGATTTTTAGTCTCTACAAATAAATCAAAAAAAAATTGAAGAAGGAGAATTCTCAATCCTCTCATAGTATAAGAAAACTGGACTTTCATTTGGGAAATGATGGAAATTAAGGGGGGAAAAAAAGAAGCATTTGTTACGGCTTTAATTTTACTTCAAGACTAAATTTAATAGATGTTAATAAAAAAATAAATATTGGCAAATTAATTATTTTATAAATAAACCAGGGAAATAAAAAAATAATAATTATTTCATAAGTCAACTTATGCCATTTCTTCCCTTCCTTCTGGTTTTATATATATATATATATATATATATATATATATATATATATATATATGTATGTATGTATATATCCAATCAAACCCAAACTGTCATTCCTGTGCTTAAAGGGTGCAGATGAGTGCAACGGTTCGGTTCAATATTTACAAATAGAGTGAGTGAGAGAATATAAGGATGTGGAGTAAATTGCTAATTTTTGGCTTAGTGATTGATGGTAATTGCAACAACGACAATAATAGCGTAGGCATCGATTGATTTCGCCTCCGCTCGCCCCCCCAAATCACCGTGGGTTCTTTTGGGTTTTGGAGCGACGCGAGATAAAGATTAATCAAAGCAAGCAAGCAAGCAAGCACATCTCCCCCCCCCCCCGCGGCCACCCTACCCTTCATTTTGCAGCTGTTTTAACGAGTTCAGGCAGCGACCCAAAGAACCGGACTGAGCTCCAGGAAAAATGGGGGAAAATTAGTAGTAGGGCCCCGTCTTTTTTGCCTTTTAAGCTGCAGCCACGCCCATTGAACTTGCAGAAGGCCAGGGGAAAACATTTTCTGTGAACCCAGTAACCTGAAATTCTCTTTTTATTGATTAAAAGAGTGGTTTGCAAATGGTAACTTTTTAAGTGATTTTATAAATTGGTTTCATTTGCTCAATTTGATAGCATGGGTTGCACCAAGTCCCTCACCCAAACATCAAGGGCTTTAACGGGGAATCATCGTACTCATGATAATAATAATAATGGTAACACACCACCAAGTAATACGTACAATTCCAGGTTTGCACAACCAGAAAAATCCTTTTTCTCGTTAGCTAATTCCACACTCACACACAAGAGTGCATGTATATATACTTTCTTTCAGTTAACAGTTGCACCAACACAGGAAATGAAAAGAAATAAAATATACATATTAAAAATAAAATAAACACAAAGAACCTTGAATTGGCGATCTCCAAACACAAAGAAAAGAAAACCTGTACTCAATCCATAGACATTTTTGGTGAAGAAATTAAAGATGTTACCATTGCCACCATTACCGAGGTTGTCTATGTTGCCATTTTCAACTCCTCTATTGCTTCCCCCCAACCGCAGCCCCAGTGTGGCCACCATTTTCATCCCTCCTACAGCTCAAATGACTTCTGTGACCAATGCACATGGTGGGCACCTTCAAATTCAATACCTTTGCTCTAGAATTAGTAGAACCACCACCATCATTATTATTGCTATTGTTGCTGTTATTATTATTATTATTGTTGCTGCTCCTGCTGGCATCGCTTCTGCTACTAGTTTTACCGCGACGAGGCACGGTAACTTCTTTTTTACTGGTCCAACTTTCACCACTCTGGCCCACGTGCTGGTAAAAATTATTACTCTTCACACTGTCGTAACCCGATGAACCTCCTCCACTTCTTGCGCAATTACTACCACGCCGAGCCTGCCAAACCGGGCTGCTCCGGCCCCAATAGACCCCGGGTCGACCCGGACTACTGGGCCACTTCCTTGACTTGGATTCCCCCGCGGAATTGCTCCGTGAACAGGGGGCGCTGCTGGACTTCCTGGTTCCCAGAGCTCCGGGGGTCATTCTGGGTCGAGACCCGCTGTTACCTGCGGATCTACTGCGTGAAAATGGCCATATATTGATGATGATGTTCAACTCGGCTGACGAACTCCCTCCGCTGTGAGTGTGACCACCCTTTCTATCTCTCTTCTTCTTCTTCTTCTTCTTCATCTCTTCTTTCTCCTTCTTCTTCTTCATCTCTTCTTTCTCCTTCATCGTCTTCGTTTCTCCGTCTTTATTGTCTTCTTGGTTCTTGTTAGGTGCTGCAGCAGCTTTCTTTTCGCTTTTCCCGAATATATCCGTCCATCTCTTTGAAAATGTTAGGGAGGTGGTTGGTGCTGCTGCTGTCACGGACGCGGCGGGAGGCATCTCGGGTCTTGGGTCGGGCGGGTCAGATTGGTGGTGGTGGTTGTTGTTGTTGTTGGATTGGAGGAGGTGGAGAGGAAGAAGGAGACCGTCGACGAAGAGTTGGTCGGCGGATAGGAGATTCGGTTGGGGGAAAGACGGATTTCGGACCATCCAGAACTCGAATTCGGGCGAGTTGTCAGGGCTGCAGCATCTTCTTATTCTTCTTCCGCGACCGGATGCAGATAAAAGTTGGTGTCTTTCTTGCTCTTGCTCTTGCCCTTTCTTAGCTTTGGCTACTTGTACACTTCTAGTGTTGTCCATGCTCATGCTTAGACGAGTTGTTTTCTTTTTGGCTCTTGTGAGAGCGATAATTGATAAGGCGAGGGCGAGAGAGAGAGGGAGAGGGAGAGATGGGGAAGTGCTTTTAATTCTGAGGACAGGTGGGGGTGGGAAAACCCACTAAGTTTTTTTCGTTTCAGCTCAGAGTTCAGTGCAGCTGAACAACATACGGCCACTTTTAAGAAACTGGACTGGAACGAATTAATAATAAATTTGTTGCGTGTTGAGGATGTGTTGTTGTTGCCGTTGTGTGTGTCTGTGTGTGTGTGTGTGTTTGTGAGAGAGAGAGAGAGAGAGAGAGAGAGAGAGAGAGAGAGGTGATAAAGATGATTTAATAAAAGAGTGTGCTAGGGATCATAATTATGCATGCAAGCAAAGATAAAAAGAGGCAGAGTAAGCCATCAAAGAAAATTGACATTGTTGTATCTATGGCTATATGATTAAACTAGTTTAACCAACTCATCTAGGTTCTCCTTCTAGCCCTCGCTATTTAATATATTAATTAACTAATGTATATCGGCCATGCATGGTCCACGGTCCCCCAATCAGCCCTGCATGTAGATGAAGGGGCCTCCCGATTCCTTTCAGTTTGAAAACAAATATTATCTCGTTACATATCAATCCCCCCTTGGGGCCTTGATGTATAAGAATGTATGTAATACCCTCCTCATCAAAATTCCTTTCGTCTGGGCATGCAACTGTCGCTTTCAACTGCCGCCCCCCCCCCCACACACACACACACGTAGACGATGTTATTTATCATATGCCAGACTCTTTGGGACAATTGGCATAACTAAATTTGAATTGAACTTTGAACTCATATTAGAGTGTGAGTGTGTGTGTGCGCGTATTAATTCCAGAGAAAAAGTTAGGCAATTCGATCGTGGACGCATAACCTCTCGAAAAGCTTTAATTTTGATGTGGTTATGTGTTCGTGGGGATCATCGTCATAGCAATAGTTTAGTTTATACACGGGGATTATTATAGCTATGCAGTCATACCAAGAGGGTGGAGCGACAATAATAGAGATGATGTAAGGAGGACGCGTAGAGACGGGTAAGCCGACTTTGATGGCAAGTCATGGCAAGCAAGTGACTGTGGTTGTGGTGCTCTCACATTAAATTTCATGCCGCCTCTTTCATTAGGTGCAGGGAAGAGGCAAACGTTGAAGCGTTGACAACGTCTTCCATTGCTCATCATCCTCCTTTTTCTTCAATTGCTCATTGTTCATCGTGGGAATTATTACATATAGGTTGGGTCCTCGGGGGAGGCCAAAAAATCTTTGTAGCCGCCCGCCCATGCCATGACAACTGACAACTCATGGCACTGGTTTCTTGCCTGATAGATGATCGATATATGGATAATTTGAGTTTCCAATTTACAACTTAAGGTAGATAACGGAGCGAGGGTGTAAGTATATATTATACAGAAATTTAACTGCGTATAAACTACAATGATTAGCTAATTATAAGCTGATAAGGATTGTTCGTGGAAGCGTGTCGAAAGTATGGGGACAATTTATATACCTTCTAAAAATATCATTTTTTAATCCAACTAGGCTAACGTAGTTGATCACAAAATCAGAACTCCTGTGAACTTTAATTCCAAAAAGTCATGTGCTGGACGGCCCCTTCAAATGTGTAAAATACAACAAAAATCACACGGACGGTCGCTCGCCATCCTAAAACACTGGCCCAAATTTTTTTTTTTTATTTTATTTCCCTTTTATTTTAAGGGTTAATATTACAACCCTGAGACGTGACAACTTCGAGAGGCCCCAAGATGACGGGCCAGTGGTTGGCTGTGAGATTAGGGGAGAATGGTGATGAAGAACTGTGGTGGCAATCAAACGGAGAAGATGTAGACATGATGCGGAGGCAAAAACGGCATCATGTCATTTTTAACTTTATTGGGTCACAAACGCTCCCACTACCCTCCAAAACCATACACTATATGCAGTCCCAATTTAGTTTCTTGACTGCAAATGCATGCCTTTTCTTTCTGCTCCCGTATATCGCGTCCCCTCTCGGGCTCTTGTCTACAACTCTCACGTATTGGAATATTGGTCATCCCCTTCTCCATCATGGTCCAGCCTACCAATCTTAGTCTACGTCAATTATGACTTACTGCCTTTGAAGGAATGTAAGTGAGTCATTTTTCGTATCAATTTACGGCCTTTAACTCGAAATACCTTAGTCGGAATATGCGACAGAATTTTCTGTGCTGAATCATTAGTCTTCACGGCAATCTTTGAAAACCTGTGGATTAGAGTAAAATTACAGCCGGAAGTCACCCACTCTACACGGCACAGATCTCCAAAGGGGTGGGAATAACCATGAAACTTGTTTCTCTATTCTCTTCGTGACACCTTTGCATTACTATATTTTCTTTTTTCATGCATGCCGAGAGAGAGGAATTTTTCCTTTTTTTAAAAATTTTTTTTAACCCTCTTTCTAATGGGTGTTACTAATTAATAACCATGTCCACTTTTGTTATTCAATTTTATCACGGATCGGGCTAGATCAGACAATCCATCTTGGACGCTAATCCAACCTATAAATTGATGGTCTTATATAGAATTTCTTGTAACCAGTAAAAGATTTAATTCATGAGAATATGAGATCCATAGGCATTATAAATCGGATCAAATTATAATATTTAAGTGATATAAAACTCTTTAACATATTAAATTGGATTAGCATCTAGCACATGCCATAATTAATCAAAAGCCCCCCCCCCCCAATCACCGCCTTTCCTTTTTTTTTTTTTTCTCTCTTTTTGATAAGAGGAGGCTAAATTAAAAAAACCAAATTGTTGACCTAAAAGTTTAAGCCAATGAAAGACGAAGCTCATAAACTTTATATATAATTCAGGTTATGGCTTTATGTTTAGTCGATTCTGTACAACCTTTTTTTTTTTTTTTTGGGTTGGCGGTACATTGGAAAGCCTTATACGATTTTATATTTATTATTATTATTATTATTATTTTGGTATTCCTTAAAGCACGTGAATAGTCCTATTTCACCTCCAAGGACTCAGGAGATAGAGTTAAGTGGTGGGAAAATCTAATAATTCGTGGTATCTTTATTACTGATATAACACACTGAAAATTCTCGAAAGTTAAAAAGCGATAAACCATTTGGCACACATGCCGCTGTAACAAGAATAGTTCAGTAGTAATGAGCATCTCCAATTTGACACTTACAAACGAACGTGATGTCTGAATTATTAAGTAGCTGTAGAAAGCGAGGAAAAGGAGAGAGACCATTTGCTTGATAATTACAGCCACTGATATGGGTCGAGCTCCACATTGATTATAATTAGGATAGGGCGGCCTAGCTGAAGAAAAGCAAATGATGTTATTTTCAAAAATGGAAATCCTAGTCGGATGCACAAAGTTTTATTTGAATCTCTGTTTTTACGAATTATAAAATAAATATTATCTCATAAATATATAAAATAATACTACTTATTTATGATATAGGATAAAAAAATTTTTGAAATAAACTCATCTTAAAGCAGTTGATTTGTGTTGTTATCCCCTTAAAATAAATAAATAATAATAAAAAACTAACATCAACCTAATATTTCTACGCATTGGTCATTGGCGAGGAATCTACCTCTATCTAGAGCTACAGTTGGCTACTTCTTCCGAGGATCCGAGGCCCCAGCACGATAATGTGTGCATGTGGTCTCTGAAAGCATATCAGGTGGCAGATGGTTGTAGAGTCCAGAGTTTTTAGGTGGGTTTCCACTTTCACCACTTCTAAGTTTTCCATTCCTCCATCCTCATTATAGCCTTTGCTTTGTCGCTTGTAACTTAATTCTTTTTCTGGCACTGCAAGCAAGTACGTGGAAATTAAGGAGTTTCTTTCTCTTAAACTTCTGTTCCGCCTGCCTCTTGATCTACTCCTTCCATTCCAAGTCGGCTTTTATCACGACACGGCCCCTGCCGGCCATGTAATGATATTTGATGCTTACAGCTTACCTACTCACTAACTTTGCTCTTTTTTTTTCTTTTCTTTTTTTTACAAGTGTTTTCAATTCTCAATGTGGCCCTTTATTACGAAGCAGAATGGTATATATATATATATGATGTGCATCTCATCGCATCATGTATTTGGGAAGGACGGGCGTTGATGATTGCTTAACTTAATTATTTGGATCATTTACCCTACGCTACGGAAAATCGTATCTAATTAAGGTTGACTTGGAAAAACTACTAGCAGCAGCGGAAGGAGCACATATTTCAATATTTCAAGTCTTACACCATATTTAAATGTTGAAGCCAGTAAATTAAAGGAATTTATTCCCTTTCCTTCTTTTGGTTTTTTCATTCTTTTGAAATGAATTGTAAGCTATACAACAGAAAATAACTCTGTTCTATTGTATAAATACTTTGACCCCACGTCTAGCAATTCGAACGGAAGACTCCAAAATGACTTAGAGTTCCGCCGAGTTTCGTTCAATATTTAACTTTTTTTTTTCCAATAATAATAATAATAATAACGTATGAGCTCCAACGTCCTCGGTCTACCGGAGGTTAATTGATCTTTGCGACTCCACAAGGGCACCGTGGACCTTGATGATTTTGTTAAGACATCCCGATTTTGAATCTGCAGCCAATCTCATTTCGGTGACTTCTAGCACAGCTGAACTGAGAACCGTGATGGTATCCTGACCTTATTTATGGCTGCCCCTATGGAGGGAAACGGGGATCACGTCCACAACCTCCCAAAGAACACGAAAGTTTCTTCTTTCATTAATAAGAATTCCAAGATCAGTTAACACGACTTTACCTTTTTCTTAACAGAATTTTGACTTATCGTTGTTAGATCGAGTCACCCTATCTCATAAAACATCACGGCCACCCAATCATAGAAGTTGGCGTACGCGCTCACAGATAAAGTGATTTCTTGACAGGTCAAACGGTTGATTAGCCCCTATTTAAGCATTAGCCATCAATATGGGTTAATTTTGCTATATAGGAATGCAAAATGCCCTTGTGTTCAGCACATCAGGCAGCTGCTTTCCACCTACCAAAGCCAATAGGATGGGCTGGCTTCCACAATTTACAAACTTCCCATAGCTCAGGAACTTCCTTTCCCCCTTTTAACAGGGAAATGCCAAACCTTCAAAATATTGTTGCACTCTGCAGAAATGTATGCAGGCAGCAACAGGAAACTTTTAAATTTACAAATGTCAAGTAGTCGATGTAGCACAAGCCTTGGTGTACTATGAAGATTACTCACTTATGACCTACTAGTCACAGGTTCAACTCCTAGAAACAACCCCTTTGCAAAAACAAAGGGAAGGTTACACAGCCTTGTGCACTAGGATATCTTTTTTAACCCCAAACAAAAAATAAAATGTCAACTGGGTAATTGATGGATGCAGAATCGAGTTGGTTGCGTGGCATTCTAAACAAGTCTACCAGAAAATGCTCAAATTCTAGCACTAATCACACAACAAAAACCAGAAGCATGTAGTTCAGATCTCAAGCAGGTCCAAGTCCAATGAACTTCTTAGATCCTGATAAAACATAATTTTCGTCCTGCAAGGAAGCCTGTGAATATGTGCCTAAACATGAGCACCCAATTCCAGTAGCAATGTATGATTAGCAGCTTCAGATCCTGGGCCCATAAATTGTATGGGACCTGAGGTTAAGTCAATAGAAAGTCAATCCACAGGGGAAAACTTGATTACTAGGGTAGAAAGACCAAATTTTAGCATTGCCAAAAGAGGGAAATGGTTGGCTAAACTGTAACTTACCAGGACTGATATAGCGATTCTTGATTGCCCATTCATCCCGCATCGATGCAAATTTTTTAAAAGGTGCACCTAAAAAATTTCATTCCTTGTAACTAGTCATGCTGCTGAAAGTTTTCTACTTAGAAACCAAATTACTGATTACTGAAAGATAATGGTACATATCACATGAAAAAATAATGGGCATGTGGGTATCTTCTACCTAGCCCATATAGCATTATCTAGATGCAAAGTTTTCGTAATAAAAATTCTTACCTTCAAGCTCTACAATTGCCTTCTTGATCACAGGTTTAAACTTGCCTGAAATTCGATGAGAAGAAACTCAAATCATCAAATGTGAACAAAAGTGAAGGATAATTAGCCAAAAGTCAATGAAGACCCAAACCAAATAAGATAACCATTATTCAATTGTCACCACAAATATACATAAATAAATGATACGCTAACGATAATTAGAAGCAAACCATGTCTCCTTTCAACATCCATCAATGAGGTCAAAGCAGTCCCACCAACTGTCCATTCTGCAACAGGAGCAGCCAAATTCCCAACCTGAACACCGATAACATTTAATTAACATGACAAAAGATCAAAAATTGAAGAATCATAAAGTTGATGCCAACAAAAATGGGCAACCTGACCATAGATAAGGAAGTTATGCTTGAAGAATGGTGAAGAAAACAAAGATCATGAAAGCCAAATGAACATCATTAAGAAGCAAAGGAATCTCTCACCGATGATATGAGTCCAGTTTTTCCACCGTGGAGAAGAGCTCCAGCACCATAACCCAAAGCATAGCAGTAAATAGCATCAAAATTAGTTGGCAAACCACATCTTCCTTCGTACCTGAAGGTTAAGTTCAGAAAACAGGTAACAACCTTTCCAACAGAGAGATTGTATAATCCTATGTGCAGAGTCATTCAATAAATGAATGAAAAATGAGATTACCCAAAGAAATGAGATTGTCCTTTGAAATGGCCTTTATATGTGCCTTGATGATTCCTTTTCTCCAACTCAGTTTCAACCATTTGAATAAGCATTTTTTCTGTCTCTATTTTGGCAACCTACATATGCTCAACTATTAACAATTGCCAGCATAACTCAATAGGTGAAAATCACAGACAGCAATGATATAGGATGAAGTACCTGGACATTGCCATGTGGGTCTCTCTCAAGAAGCAGTTGTTCCTGAATTGCTGGTGGTAAAAACTCAAAAAGCTGCAGAGATTGACCTGTAAGTTTCTTCTTCCATAGTCCACCTTCATCAACCACATCATGTGCCAAAATTTCATTCAGCTCTGCGATGAGGTGCTGCACCTGTAAAGTATTAAGATGGTATAAGCCAATTAAGTTGGTAGTGTACTTTTTGCAGGTGTAGTGATCCCGCTGCTTTTCTTTTGCGGGGAGAGGGTTTATAAAGAGAATGTGATGAAGCAATTACAATGGTTGAAACATAGTACCTCAGGAATGAAATCGATTAAACCTTCTGGAATAAGGATCACACCATAGTTATAACCAAGTTCAGAACGTTTACAGATTATATCTGAAATGTGATCAGTAACATTTTTCAGGGTCAGCTTTTTTGCAGCAACCTGCAACAACAAAGATCCTCATCAATGGTATCATACACCGGGAGCTTCTGACCCAAGGACTTTCTACTTCTAGCAAAACGCAACAGTCTTTTAGATAAGTCTTCCTAAGTAATTCTGACCCATTAATTTCTTAAACCAGGGTCAATCTTGAGTGTCAAATGCCCAAAATATGGGAGAATTCTACTGTCAAGTTCAACATCAGTGTTTGGAGCAAAATTGTACTTTCTAAGATCTGCTTGAGGATGAATTAACTCAATCAAATTGATCAACTTGGTCAAGTTACTAAGAAAATGCAGATGATAAAATTGTAAAGATGGACTAAGGGGAACCACTGTAGAATTGATGTAGGTCACAATAGGGTGGATCATCTCAGAAAAAGAGCACCAGAGAAAACAAGAAGTCACTCGATCTTTGTCCAAGGCTTATGAAGGCCACAAACAGTAAGAACAAGGTGTTATCACCATATATGTAGTATCGTAGGATTTAGTTATGTTTGGTATCCTAAAGACAGAATTTCCCAGGATGCACACATAAGAATGGGCATGTATAACATGCTAACAATTATCAGTAAAATACATATAGCAAAGCCAATAGTTCAAATACAGGTAAAAGAAATTAATAAGTACCTCTTCTCCAATGACAGTAATATTTGGATGAGTTTGTAAAGCACATTCTAAAGTAATATGTGAGGCTGCACGTCCCATAAGCCGTACAACTGTAATGAAGACGCATAGATAATAATTATTATTTGATGCTTGGCAACCAATTGAGAAACATAAATGTAATGAAAATGTGCTTTTGGTGCCCCCTATTGGGGGGGTGATTTTACTGAAAATGTATCAGCTCAGTTTTAAATTCATAAAGGCGAGATTATTTGCAAAAGTGTTCATGACTATTGACTTACAATGATAATATTTTCCAGTTGAGCGGGCATCAATCATAACATTGCCAATCATTTCTGAATATATCTGCATGCCCCAAAGATACTATCAGCACAGTAATGCAAATAAATTCATTCAGTTAAAATGTATCAAAAAACGTTTTCTTATGCATTCTATTGCCCCAAATTCAAAATTCTGTAGTTAATTTGCAACTTCGCAATTACAGATCTCACTTTTAGATTTTAAAGAGGTAAGAGGATACAGCTCCCAATAAAAAGAAAAAAACCATGTCATCAAATTGTATTATGACTGCTTAAGATAGGCAGGAAACTATTCCCTGCATTCAAGTGAAAAACTTTCATTCAGTGATGTAAGTTAGCTCAAAATAAACCCTTTCGTGAAATGGGAAAGAAATGAATCAAAATACAGTTCATTCACAATTTTTTATTAAATACAGGGTCACCTTGCAAGCAGTATCGAAACCAAAACTGGTGGGAACCTCCTTGCATTTTAGATCACCATCTATTGTTTTTGGGCATCCAATCACGTGAGTTTTGATGTTTTTATCCCTGGTCAAACAAATAGAGGAAGCATAAATGGAGTTTAGAAGACCTACACTGCAAAGAAAAAATTGAATGCAATCAACAAATTATTTCAACTTGCTCATAATTTACCTGAAGTATTCAGCAAGGAGGCAAGCATTTGTGTTGGAGTCATCACCACCAATGACCACAAGCCCATCCAAGTCAAGCTTCAATACTGTTTCCTCAGCTTGTTTAAACTGCAATTCACACCTGTTTATGGTGACCACATCTTACATTTTTAAAACAAAGAAGCGAGGATGGAAAGAAGGAGCCCCACCTGCTCAGGGGTTTCAATTTTGTCTCTTCCACTGCAAATCATATCGAATCCACCCTGACAAAAGAATATTACGATGAAATCAGACATGGCAACTACCCTATATATCCAATGCTAAAGAGAGAAGAAATGAGTTAGGGTGGTCACCTGATTTCTATAAGGGTGGATAAATTCTGAAGTTAGTTCAACGTACTTGCACTTCATGATCCCAGCAGGACCACCTCTAAACCCGTAGACTATGCTACCCTTTGCATGATCCTGCAAGTAATCTGCCACGGCCACAGCCACCACCACAGCCAAGACAAAGCACCAAAATATTTTACACGCCACCACCCAAAAAAGAAAAAAAAAAGAAAAAAGAAAAAAATTGTTCTTTCTGTGATTCAATTTTATTAAAGTGAAAATATAGGGCTGAGATACAGCAATACCAAATTTGTGCAGTAAATGAAAAGTTTTCCTACTTTCTTATGGCTACTATCTGTTCAAACCACATTGCTACAGATAGAATCGTTCAATGGGGAATTCAGTCTTCGATAGTAACCTTGAATCAAAGATTAATGAAGAAAAGAAAGAAAAACAGCAATAAATACCGATTTAAGGTGAGAGCAGATCGCTCACCGAAGATTCCAGAAATGACATTGTGGCCTCCAGGTGCTTGTCCTCCGGATAATACAACGCCGATTTTCAACTTGTGATCCAAAGGGACCGCGTCTGCCTCATTTGGTACCAACACAGAGGATGGTTGCCCAAATAGATTGGGAAATAGCTTGGCGATCTCATCTACAAGAAGCACAGCACGGCCCCGCAATTCAAAAAATTAAAAAAAAAAAAAACTATAGGATTCAATCACAAACGAAGAAGGAAAAAAAAGAGCGCCAAACAAAAAAAGACAAGAGGGAGGGAGGGAGGGAGAGACCAGGATTGCCGGCGGCGGAGCTAGGAGGGCCATCGAGGATTTTGAAGGGGTTTCTGAGAACAGAAGGGAAAGGGAGGGCGAAGTCGATGCGGCTGGTCTGCACTTCGCTGTAAACAGAGGCTGCGCGACTGGTGGTGGGCCGAGCCGACTTGGTGGAAAGGGCGACGTCGACGTTGATCACGAAGGAAGGAGCCATGGGGTACTACGGTACGTGGAGGAATGTGGCCGGCGGCGGCAGTTGGTCACACGTAAGTTACGCCCAGAGGAGTTAGATTAGATGTAATGGATGCGGCGGGGGGGGGGGATCAGAGTGTCAAGCGTTGCGTTGTCTGCCTTGCCTTTGAGTGCAAATGGTTAAAAAGTTGAGATTTTTATGTATCCTTCTGGCTTTGAGGAATTTGGTTGGGAAGTAGGACTCTTGACTCCAACTGCTTCGGTAACGGGGGGGGGGGGAGAGAACTGATTAGCACCACTTGGCAACCAAGGGC
>CM038607.1:9391676-9425472 GCA_021533255.1 Ceriops tagal
CCTGCTAACACCCACAACCACAACAACAGCAACAACCCCCCCCCCCCAAAATGGCCATGTGATGGCCCACACGCATAAGTAAGAATCCACGTCACATGCGAGTTGGATTGGATTGTCCGCCCTTCCTTCGGGGGCTTTGGATATTCACGGACACATCCCGGGGGGGGGGGGGTATGTTCATTTCAAGCCCATTCAGTTATATTTTATTTCTATTAACTATTAGCGTATAATTTATTAATAACACATCGTCGTGATAATAGTTTCCTTCTTCATCCGTTGTATAATGAGAGTTTTGCCCTGTCTAAGTGATCTTCTTTGGATCGTCAGTGAGACTGGGGTCAGTATCATCTTCCTTGAATGCTTCGGCACCCATCAGTAAAAGCCTCCTTGATCACCAATAACTGATAATTGTTCTCGATGAGAGAAGGCAGATGCCAGCTATAATTAGATTAATATGCCAGCTTGAATCTGCAAATACATGCCACCAAAATTTATAATCAGATTCACCGCGAACCCCCCCCCCCCAAAAAAAAGGAGAAAAGAAAGCAAAGACACATCCCTGGACCTTTGAGCCTTTTGACTCTTTATATATCTATACATCAATAACAGATATTTATTCCCAAAATGGACGAGATGTATGCAGAAGCAGACACTAAGTCCAATCCTTTATGCATCTTTTACGTCCACAGCCACAAATTCCTGTAAAAATTGTGGACCACAAAATAATGACCGTCTTCATTCTCAAGCCTATGAAGTAGTTTAATTGAACTTCTCCTTCAGTTCTGGTTCGGCACAGTTACAGTTCAGTTTAATTGCTAATATTGTAGGTAGGTTAGGTAAACCACTTCAACCGGGGCTCAAGACACGCCCTCACCAAAACGAATGTCAAACAACACACTTTCTCACTCCTTCCGCTCCCACACCCTCTTGGCCTTTCCATCTTGTCTACAATACAGAATTTGGTCCGGTCCTATCAAATCTTCGGTTAGGAACATGTTTCTGACTACTTACTCGTTGAATCCTACGGAAATACGTTCAGGACTAGTACCAAATACTTCTTCAAGGAGGTCTTGTTAACACACTTAACTTAGATAAGGTTGTTGGATGCATGCAAATTTGTCACTTTTGCCACTCCCACATTTGGTTGGAGATAACCACCCACTATCTCCTATTTTGGTGGCCCATGGAGAGCCAACTCAGCTATGATTCGCCCCATCACTTGCCTATGTGTCTGCTGGCTGCAATCGATCACGATTTGGTGCTGGCCCGAGTCTGTGTCCGTGTGCCAACGTGCTGCTGTTGCCGAATTTGTGGGGCATAGTGTTAGCCTTGCTAACTTTGAGAGACATGCACTACCTCCCTATAGTGCATTAGGGGATCTCGTCATGTGATAGGAGGAGACATTGATATGTCTGAGTGATCACACCCCTCCCTTGCTGCCCCGCTCTCCGAGTGCTGCCAGTGAGCCTCCAACGACTTCCTGTGATTCCCATTGTTAAACCTCTCGCCCATACTTCCCCATACGTGTCGTTGATCCACCTTATTTTTTTCGTTGAATATCCACACTCAACTTCTCCTACAAGAATTGGTGCAAGGTGCCACCAATTTCCTTGCATGCTTAAGCCAATAAGCTTAAGGGACTAACAAACCCCCCCCACCTATGTCATTCTTCTTTTGATATTCACCCGATTGACTCAAGTATGATGGTACTGAATAGTAATTCCAGTTAGTCGGCCATTGCTTGACCTCCTAAGTTCATGATTTCTTATTTGCACATAATCCTTAAAAACATATTTTGCCCTTTCCTTACCAAATTCAAGTTTTTGATTAATAAGAAAGGACTCTACGATGGAAGTCATATTGTATCAGTTCAAATCAACGAGGGAGTTGATACTTTGTAAAATCTTGGAAGACCAATATCAAGAGTAAGGTCAAAGAAAATAAAGGAAGTTCTCAACAACTTGTGCGATATTTACTATCAAGAAGTTGTTAAGTACGAGTTAAGGATGATGGAAGCTTCATCAGGGCTTGCAAATGTATCATCTATGGAGGAATTTGAGAACTATGGGCTTAGGAAGAAAGTTGGATTTGGGAGCCCATATTTGGACATTTAAATGGATTATTTTCATGGGTTATATTATTATGTAGTGGGTTGAACAAGTTTTAGCATCTTAATGAGTTATTTTCATGGATTTTTATTATTATTTAATGGGTTGGACGAATTTCCTTAATAAGCTCATCTTATTAGTTAGGGCAAAAAGGGTGGCTGGAGGAGGGGACCTATTTTCAGAAGTGTATAAGTTATTTCTCTGGTTCTTTGAGAACTAATTCTGAACTTTCATACTTGAGTGTGTTGGTTTAATAGATTTATCTTCTTCAACGTTGTTGTTGTTAGAAGTGGTGTCTAAATCTTATAGTTTTAGTTCTTGATTGTTTATAATCATTGGGTTAGAACTCCAAATCCTTTAACCTTTGTTAGAACGATCCTATACTAACATTGGTGTTAGGTTCCGTTTACATATAATCGGAGTTTATATCATTTGGTATCAAAGCCTTGGCTCTAACTCAGGTTAGTTATACTTTTGTTGTCATCTCTTTCGTGTATTTTTCATTGTTGGTTAAACAATCACAAAAAAAAAAAAAATCGTGTATTTCTTAGGTTTTTTTTCTGATATTTGTTTCTTTTACAGAAATACCCATTAGTTATTCAAAAAATAAATAAAAAAAATAAAAAAGACGTGTATTTCTTAGGTTGCCTTTTTGCTATTCGTTC
Source organism: Ceriops tagal (assembly GCA_021533255.1). NCBI lineage: Eukaryota > Viridiplantae > Streptophyta > Magnoliopsida > Malpighiales > Rhizophoraceae > Ceriops > Ceriops tagal. The sequence goes on from CM038607.1 coordinate 9,394,450, forward strand.
CTTCTATGGAAATACCCATTAGTTAAAAAAAAAAAATGACTTCATTGCTCAATTGGTCATTTACTCAATTATATTCGATAATTGATTGTTGTCTGATTGCACTGCTCATATCATTGAATTCCTTATCATTCTGTTTGCTTTATTGCCCATTTTCTTGATTGTGTCACTTCTTTGAAGAGGTAAGTTTAGGATTGATATATTTCAATTTTGTTTGTTCTGAATTTAGTTTGCTTAGAACTATTGAAAGAGCTTTTAGAGTCTTGTAATTCATTGTGTGAAACACGAGACTTGAGGACTACTATAATTGAGTGGAGAGTAAACACGCAAGGGAGTGAGTTTTGTGAGGTATATTCTTTATTTACTAACAATCTTGCATATTCAATGTTTAATGTTAAAGAAGACAGTTTCCTACATGAAGAGGAGGAAGTAGTTGTTCCAGATTTCACATTGTTTATGAAATCCTTAAAGTAGAAGTTTGATAGGATTGACCAAATGTTTTGGGAAGTTCAAGATAGGATGGATAAAATAGAAGGGGAATCGAATGTTTATCCTAAAAGGCCAGTTGGTAGGGTCATGAAGGAGCAATTTGAACATGACTTTGGGGAAGATGGTGATAATTATTATGATGATGGTGATAATGCTAGTAGAAACTTTAGAGGTGGATTTAGAGGAGGACGTGGTAATAGGAATGGTAGAGGAATAAGAGGCAATGGAAATGTTTATGATCGGTACAATGGAGGTTGGGACAACAGAAATAGAGTGGAGGAAAGAGTAGACAAAAATCTTAGTAGTATTAAAATGAAAATACCTTCTTTCCAAGGAAAAGTTGACCCTGATGTTTATTTAGATTGGGAACAACGGGTAGAATTAATATATGAGTGCCATAACTTCTCTGAGGAGAAGAAAGTGAAGATAGCTGTAGCAGAGTTCACTGATTATGCTGTAGTATGGTAGGACAAGCAACTTAGCACTAGGAGAAGAAATTTTGAGAGAACCGTAGAAACTTAAAATGAGTTGAAGACTGTGATGAGAAGGAGATTTGTTCTTAACTTTTATTATAGAGATTTGTATAACAAGTTGCAAAGCCTTACGCAAGGTTTCAAGAGTGTGAAAGAGTACCATAAGGAGATGAAAATTACTATAGTTAGGGCAAATGTAATAGAGGATAAGGAGGCAACCATGACTAAGTTCCTCCAAGGGTTGAATAGAAGTATAGTTGATATGGTAGAACTGCAACACTATGTAGAGCTTGAAGACATGGTACATATTGCTATGAAAGTTGAGAGACAACTTAAGGGAAGGAGCACTTCTAGATATAATTAGAACTTAGGTTCATCTTTTTGGAAGTCGAACTGGGGGAAGAAGGAAGAGAAGATGACTTCTAAGCTTAAAACCAATTCACATAGACCCAAGACTAGTGGGGGCAGCCTAGAAAGAGGCAAATTTGAAGAAAAAATTGAGGGCACCCAAGGAAAAACTAGAGTCATAAAATGCTTTAGATGTCTTAGTAGGGGTCATGTGGCTTCACAATGTCTTAATAAGAGAACCATGTACCTTAAGGAGGATGGTGACTATGTGTCTGACAGTGATGCTAGTGATGAAGACCAAATGTCGTCACTAGAAGATGCTAATGATGTTGATGAAGGGATATAGTATCTAGAGCATGGTGGAAGGCTTTTAGTAGCAAGGAGAGCCCTTAGTATGCAGGTTAAGGAGGAGGATGATGTTAAGATGCAGCGGGAAAATATTTTCCATACTCGATGTTTAGTTCAAGATAGATTATGTTGCATGATCATCGATGGAGGTAATTGCACTAATGTAGCAAGTATAGAGTTAGTGGAAAAATTGAACTTACCTACAACTAAACATCCTAGGTCATATAATTTACAATGGTTGAATGACAGTGGAGTGGTGAAAGTGACTAAATAAGTTGTGGTTCCATTTTCCATTGGTAGATATAAGGACGAGTTGTTTTATAATATTGTACCTATGTAGGCTAGACATTTGTTATTGGGTTGTCCTTGGCAATTTGATAGAAAAGCTTTACATGATGGTTACAAGAACAGCTATTCTTTCACCATGGATGGAAAATCATTCACACTTGTTCCATTGACTCCAAAACAGGTGTACGAAGACCAAGTAAGACTTTATGAAAGTGAGCAAAAGAGGAGGAGCAAAAAAAAAAAGAGAGAGTCGAAAGAAAAGAAAGTGAAGGAGAGAAAAACAAGGTGAAAGCATTTGAGAGTGCTAAGTACAAGAGTGGTCAGGTTCACAAGAGTGAAGATGAAAGAAAACAAGTGAGTATGTTTGCAAAAGGAGCAGATGTTAGGGTTGTTTTCCAAGTTATACAACAAATGATCTTGATCCTTTACAAGGATTCTTATTTCTCTAACACTAACCTTGATTCATCTTTGCCTAGTGTTATTTCATCTTTGTTGCAGGATTATAATGATGTATTCTCTGAGGAGATCGCAGATGGTTTACCACCAAGGAGAGGGATTGAACATCATATTGATCTTATTCCTGGAGCGCTCATTCCCAATAAGTTAGTGTATAGAAGTAATCCTGAGGAGACAAAGGAGCTTCAGAGGCAAGTTAATAAATGGATGAAGAAGGGGCATGTAAGGGAGAGCATAAGTTCATGTGCAATGCCAGTCTTGCTTGTACCAAAGAAAGATGAATCTTGGAGGATATGTGTTGATTGTAGAGCTATCAACAAAATAACAGTTAAGTATCGATATCCTATACCTAGGCTTGATGATATGCTAAATGAATTACATGGTGTTTGTTACTTCTCTAAAATTGACCTTAAGAGTTAGTATCATCAAATTAGGATGAGGAAAGGAAATGAATGGAAAATTGCATTCAAGACTAAGTATGGTTTGTATGAATGGTTAGTTATGCCCTTTGGTTTGACTAATGCACCTAGTACTTTTATGAGATTAATGAATCATGTTTTGAGACCTTTTTTAGAAAAGTTTATTGTGGCTTATTTTGATGACATATTAGTATACAGCAGGAATTTAGAAGAGCATGTTGAACATTTGAATTATGTACTTGATGTTTTGAGGAAAGAGAAATTATATGCCAATTTGAAGAAATGTGATTTTTGCAAGGTTCATGTTATTTTCTTGGGTTATGTTGTGTCTGCTTATGGCATAGAGGTTGATAAAGAGAAGATTAAGGCAATTCAAGAATGGCCTACACTTAATAGTGTGAGTGATATGAGGAGTTTCCATGGTTTGGTTAACTTTTATAGGAGGTTCATTAAGAATTTTAGTACCATAGCTGCACCATTGATTGAGGTGATTAAAAGAAGTATGAGTTTCAAGTAGAGTAAGGAACAACAAGATGCCTTTGATTTGCTTAAGTCTAAGTTGTGTAATGCACCACTTCTTGCTTTACCTAATTTTTCTAAGATTTTTGAAATTGAATGTGATGCATCGGGTATTGGAATTGGAGGAGTTCTCATGCAAGAGAAACGAGCTATTGCATTCTTTAGTGAGAAGTTGAGTGGGGCAACATTGAATTATCCAACTTATGATAAAGAAATGTATGCACTTGTTAGGACTTTAAAACGTGGCAGCATTACCTTTGGCCCAAGGAGTTTGTAATTCATACTGATCATAAGTTTTTAAAATACTTGAAGGGGCAAGGTAAGTTAAATAGGAGACATGCAAAATGGGTTGAGTTTATTGAAACTTTTCCTATGTAATTCAATACAAATCAGGTAAGGAAAATGTTGTTGCTGATGCATTGTCACGTAGGTACACATTGATTAGCAGTTTGAGCATTAAGTTGCTGGGGTTTGAGCACATTATTGATTTGTATACTATTGATGCTAACTTTGCATATGAGAAAGCTGTTTTTGGTAAGTTCTATAGGCATGAGGGGTATTTGTTTAGAGTAAATAAGCTTTGTATTCCTCAAGGGTCTATGAGAGCATTACTTGTGAGAGAAGCTCATGGGGGTGGTTTAATAGGACACTTTAGCATTCAAAAGACTTTTGATGTTTTAAATGAACATTTCTTTTGGTCACATATGAAAAAGGATGTTGAAAGAGTCTGTGCCAAGTATATTACCTGTAGACAAGCTAAGTCTAAGGTTTTGCCCCATGGTAAGTATATACCTTTAGAAATCCCTTGTGAACCTTGGACCAACATTTCTATGGATTTTATTCTTGGGTTACCTAGGTCCAAGAAGTGCCGAGATTGTATTCTTGTTGTAGTTGACAGGTTTTCAAAGATGACGCATTTCATTGCTTACACCAAAATGGATGATGCCACACACATTGCAAACTTATTTTTTAGAGAGATTGTTCGCCTACATAGAGTGCCGAAGAGTATTGTGTCAGACCGTGATGCAAAATTTTTGAGCCATTTTTGGAAGACATTATGGGGTAAGCTTGGAACAAAGTTGTTTTCTACAACTTGCCATCCACAAATCGATGGACAGACTGAGGTAGTAAATCGAACTCTTAGTACATTGTTACGCGTTGTTATTGGTAAGAACTCTAGAACCTGGGAAGAATGTTTGCTTTTTGTGGAGTTTGCCTATAATCGTGTTGTTCATAGTGCTACAGGTTATTCTCCTTTCGAGCTTGTTTATAGTTTTAATCCATTCTCTCCTTTGGATTTAGTACCATTGCCTATATAGGACAGGGTTAATTTAGATGGGGAAAAGAAGACTAAAGTGGTTAAGCAACTTCATGAGAAAGCTAAGCTTAACATTGAGAGAAAAACCAAACAATATGAAACACAAGCCAACAAAGGTCGTAGGCATATCACTTTTGAACCTGGTGATTGAGTTTAAGTACATTTGTAGAAGGAGAGATTTCCTATGCAAAGGAAATCAAAGTTACAACCAAGGGGAGATGGTCCTTTTCAAGTGGTGGCAAGAGTCAACGATAATGAATATAAACTTGACTTGCCAAGTGAGTATAATGTGAGTGCAACATTTAATGTTTCTGACCTTTCTCCTTTTCTCTTTGATGATGTAGGTGCTGATTTGAGGACAAATCATTTTGAGGAGAGAGAGAATAATGGAAGTCATATTGTACCAACTCAAATCAACAAGGGAGTTAATACTTTGCAAAACCTTGAAAGACCAATGATAAGGACAAGGTCAAAGAAAATAAAGGAAGTTCTCAACAACTTGTTGTGCAACATTTACTATCAGGAAGTTGTTAGGTACAAGTTAAGGATGATGAAGGCTTTACCAGGGCTTGCAAATATGTCATTTGTGGAGGAATTTGAGAACCATGAGCTTAGGAAGGAAGTTGGATTTGGGAGCCCATGTTTGGGCATTTAAATAGATTATTTTCATGGGTTATATTGTTATGTAGTGGATTTGAACGAATTTCAGCATCTTAATGAGTTATTTTCATAGATTTTTATTATTATTTAATTGGTTAGACGAATTTCCTTAATAAGCTCATTATATTAGTTAGGGTTTTGGGGAGTTAGCATATAAAAAGAACAAAAAGGGTGGGTAGAGGAGGGGACCCATTTGCAGGAGTATCTTTGAAAATTAATTCTGAACTTTCATACTTGAGTATATTAATTCAATAAACTTATCTTCTTCAATATTATTGTTATTAGAAATGACATCTGAATCTTATAGTTCTGGTTTTTGGTTGTATATAATCATTGGGTCAGAAGTCCAAATCCCTCGTCCTTTATTAGAACAATCTTATACCAATGTTGGTATTAAGTTCTGTTTACGTATAATTAGAAAGGTTCAAGAACCCTAAATTATGGATCTTTCGTTCATTTCCCATGTGCATCGGGGTCATCATACAGTGCCTAAATTTTACCTTTTCTGTTTTTTTTTTTTCCCTCTCTCATGGATGCAATACACCATCCTTTTGAGGTTCTGGACTTGAGATATCAGCAGATGCCCCCAACAATATTTCTGTAGCCAAATCCAACTCATGACCACAATGTTGTCCAGTTGTTCTGTTTTTATTTTAATTTTATTTTGGTTAGCCTTGTTCAGTTCAATTGTTATTCTTAACCTTTTTATTTGTGAGCATGTTTCCGCTCTCCTTTTTCATCATATTTTAGTTGCGACAGTTGAGAATCGGGTTCCCTTTGCACACGTTCCCGAAGAAACAAAAAATAGAACTGGATGAAATTGAATCATGTCTCAGAAATACCAGTTAATTCACCAACTAGAAAGGATGCTAATCGTGGAGACTAGAGACTAAACTTCTACTTGAAAAAAAAAAAACAAACAAACAAAGAAAAAGAAAAGGAAAGAAACATAGTGGTGTACCCCTACTACAGTGGAATGCCACACACATGACAAATGCAACTCAGGAGTTACGCTTTTGAAGGACAAAAAAAGGTTAGGTCATTGTCATGCATCTTCATTTAAGAGAGTAACAATATAATATAATTACATATACATAATTAATATTCTACTTAAATGAGGTCAATGCTACATTTTGTTGATAATAAAACTGCTATTGAATAATTCACATATTGTTTGTGAGGACTGAGGAGATTGAGGTCTATGTGTGGGTCAGGCAGTTCAACTCCTACCCTTCTTTAATATCAAACAAATGCAATAGAGGGTCGGGTCTTATGCTTTTCACCTTGGTTGTCAATAAAAACCAAATAATATCTCCAAGTCCACATCATATTGTAAGGCACGAGAAAATTTTTGGTAAATCAGACCAAGATGAGAAAATAAACAGCACCATCCAGCACCACTCTCATGAACATCCTATGCTGTCTCTCTCTTTCTTTAGCTGTCCTAAAAATATAATCTGAAATATCAACTTGGACAAAGCTCAGGAACAGTCTTTCATTTGATGAGCCTATATTACATATGCAGCATGCACCTTTTTATTCCGTGACGGCTTTTGGCCCTACTTTTGCCGATGATCATCATGACAACATGTGTTTTGAGAGGAAAAAAAAAATCTTATTTCTCTTATATTAAAGTCCATAATAAACGTCATCTCCAGTGATCCATGATGCACAACATTCATAATCACATGCCTAATATCTATTCTAAATCTTTTCTCCAGTTGCTTGTGGGTGTCTGTTGTCTACTGTAAAAATGAGATTCGGAATCCACAAAAGGCTCCATCCACCTGCTAAAAATCTTACGCAAATTTGCTTCATAATTACATTATGCAACAAGGAAGAGTTAGCTGATGAGTGGTTGATTCGGAATTAATTCCACAATTAAGAAGAAGAGGAAGGCATGACTTACGCGAGACTCCATTCTGTTCAAATTGTTACCTTGACCTTGAAGGATTCTTCCCAATTGTGATACACAAAAAAGGCTCTGGATGTCACGTTCTGCTGTCTATATACCTTTTACACTATCTTCTTGTATTAAAGTTAAGGGTAACTAATAAGTTATTACATAGGGATAAAGACACCCGTCATCAGGATGAAGCAATGCCCCATTATTTTCTCAGAAGCCTCCATCCCAAAAAAAAAAACCTGTCCATGGATTGCAGCCCTTTATCTATGACTGTTTTGGTGCACTTCGGTGGCGGCTAAATGAGATATGAGAAAAGTTCCCGCCAATTTAATTAGCATTAACACCAAAAGGATTTGTTTAGCCACTGCTTACTTCCTTAAAATATAATCCTAATTCAGTGTAGGGTCTTCTTGGATCCTCATGCTTTCCATACTAACCATACTTTCCAAGCATGCCACCTAAGACTGCCCTATCAAGTACATTTCTAAAGCTGTACTTCATCTCATGAATCCCCCTAGATCAATTAACGATATCATTGTTCCTCATTTGCTTTAGTTTCTTTCTCCTCACAAACCAACCGACCTAATCTTACAAGATATGCGGTTATTTGTTTATTTAACTTTCCAACTTAGGACACAATCATGTTTAACAGGACCCCACTTGCCAATTGTGCATAAGTGACTGTCTTTGCACAGAATTTTCTTCAAAGATCCATGTTCATGCTTCAGGATGAAAGCTTCCAAGGAATACAAGAAGCAGAGATCTCAACAGAGAGGATGCACGGCCTTGTGTTGCAGTTGCAGGCTTAGCGTCTCTTCTACAGAGGAAGCAGACAGCTCAAAATCAGGCCGGTTCACACCAATCTCCAGCCTGGCACACGCCATGGTTCAAGAGAGATTAGACCAAATGATTAGAGAAAAGCAGGAAGTAAGACAAATGGAGAGGAGAAGGCAAAAGAGACAGCAAGGGACCAAGTTTATAGTAATGGTGGCCATGGAAAGGTGCTCTTATGACCCGAGAGAAGATTTCAGAGAATCCATGGTTGAGATGATCATGACAAACAGGCTAGAAGAGCCAAGGGATCTTCGAAACCTCTTGAATTATTACATGTCAATGAATTCTGAAGAGTACCATGACATTATACTTGAGAGCTTTTATGAGGTTTGCACTAACTTGTTTTTGTCTTGTACATGCCATTGATGAATAATACCAACTTTGCTTTCCACAGACATTAGTTATCTTGTCCAATGTGCGTATGCTTGTAATCGTATGGGTACTAGGGATCCAATCTTGTACATATTTTGCTGCACAGGACAAACAGGGCCTTGTGTTAATACGTTTCAAAGCGATGCTACAACAAATGGCCATCCTGGAAACGTTTAGAAAGTCAGATTAAAAACAGCTGTTGTTCTGGATTTACACCAAAGGGGTAACCAAGACATGACTATAAGGATAAATAGTCCTGCACATTCGGTCTTCACAGCTGTAGTTGAATTGATGTTCTGAGGTCACGTCTTAATGCATTTTTACTCAGTTATACGGCGCTTGTTAATTACCTTTACCAACGATTCTATTTTATTTTACTTTTATTTTTTGTGATTAAAATGACAAAAGATTATGAATATGAATGTGAATTGAATTGACCAAGTCTACTTCAAGATATATTTGGATGACTTACTGAAAAGCAGGAATGAAAAAGGGGACCAACCAGCAGGCAGAAGAGTCAGTTTTAAAGACATGGTTCAATGATTGATGTTTTTACCCGTCTTTTGAAATATAGTACCTGTGCTGGGTGAGCTAGAAACAGCCAGCCTACCTTCATGATACCATGCAAATTCTAAAATCATCTCAGCCATTTCTTGCCACTCACATGGACTTTGCCAACGACTGCATAATCCAGTTTGTACCGTCACATGCTTGTATGTCATAGCATGGCTATGAGAAAAAAAAAAAAAATTTGCACCGTCCAAATGGCAACAAACGTTTTAGTTCTCCTTAAAAGTCTTCTAATAGATATCTTTACAACTCACAACGCAATTGGCGAAACATAACAATTCTTTTATTAAAGCAATATTCCCTATTCCGCAAAGAGCAATCGGCCCCATTGATATTATTGTATCCTTCAAACATGGACATCGAGTATTAGATCATTATGCTTTTGCAAGCACTAATGGACCAGACACGTCAACAAAGTTGCAAAGTAGATTGAGAAAACAAAGTAAAAGACATATCAATGATCAGGGAATGCCGGCAAGCTGTATATTAGAAGAAATATGTCCTTCATATTTTAGTATAGCCACAGATCATCACCATTTCTGCTAACGCACAAAGTAGGTGAGCTGCGGGTATGTCTCAATCTCTAATTTTATAAATCAATACATGGAAACATATGAAAAACAAAGGGTAGTTTCTTTTCTCCTAAATCACACCCTTGGAACCCGATAGAATGGCCTAGAGCCATATGGCCAGTGCACCTTGCAAATTGCAGATATGTTGGCGTTGAACAAACGAGGTACATAATTCAGAGGAAAAGCCTTCCTGAACACTTTAAAAGAACGCCTCGTGGTTTCAGTAAATGCTACGTATATAGGGAACTGCAAGAGTGCAAACATGGTTACCGGCAGGAAAGCAACCGTATAAATGAGACTCATGCTCCACCGTGCCTTTAAACGAATTTCAAGCACCATTGTTGCAGCAAATGCAAGCATAGTGGCTGAAACTGAGATGAAGAGAAATGTAAAGCCGAGGCTGAGTTTTCGAGGGAGAGAGGTGCTGAAATCTCGTAGTTGAAAAGGAGAGGTGTGAATTGAAAGGAACATGACCAGGGAAGCTAGAGAGCTTGTGAGGGAGACAAGGTCCAAGACTGTGAAAACCATGAAGAAAGGATAATGAAGCAGGACGGGAAGGCCAGTCTCATCATTTGTGCCCCCTGGTACAGTATAGATAGCAGTGAAGGCAACTGTGGAAATGAGAACTGCAATGACAGAGCATGATTCTGATGTCCGCTTTAGCCAGATTTGTGCCTCCTGGTGAAGCTTGGAATGTGTCTCTTCAAATAAAACTTGAGCAGTCTGATCTTTATGGTCATGGTGCACAATGTAGTGCGGAGGAGTAATCTTCTTTACTTGCTGCATTGATGGAAATTGCATTAAAAAAAAAAAAGAAAAAGTATGTAATGATATCAAGAACAAATATTTTTTAGGTAGTTTGTTTAAGTCTGGCTCAAACTAGCTAGATTTCTTTCACATAGTTTTGTTTGGAATAATTCGAACTGAGAAACCAGTTCTACCATTTGCTCAATTGAAGAAAGAAGTTCCATAAAATGTTGCCGGGATGCATTCTCTAATAACCAATCTTTCTAGTTGTAATAGCCAAATTTCAACTGGACCAAACACCACAATACGTCAATTTCTGTAAGAACAAATAGGCATAGATGATAATTTATGCATATAACGACTAATGGTATAGCATGAGGAAAGGTGAACTCACTTCGAACCAATGTAGTTCATCTCGCAATTGGAGCACTGGACTAGGCTTGTATGATCCATAATAATTATGACTGCTTGCAGCATGATGTAGAATAGTTTGGCCATTGATGTCAATCTTACGGACAAGAATAACCATAGGTATTTTCATCTTTTTCACAAGACGAAAGATCTCCCTTCGGCGGTGTTTTATAGCCACATGCAATATGTTCTGCCCCTTTCTGCTGACATGGTCAACAGCTTGAGGGTACACTTGAAGTATCTCTTTAACAATCTCAATTATACCCATGCTGGACGCAATTAGCAATGGGGTATATGGTTTTGGAATTTTCTTCTCCAAAGGAATCTCAATTTTACTTTCTGCTCCTCCACATGGGCCTTCTTTCCTAATTTGCCCTGTTCCTTCTGCTCTTCCTCCCCCTCCAAAGGATACAGTACCCCTATCCGGTACCGCGTAGCTCAACTCCCATGAAGTATCTTTCTTCACAAGCAATTTTGTGAGCTTCAGAAGTGATTCTTGCCTTCTTTTTTCTTTCCAGATTTTATCCGTTCCAGGCCATCCTGTTGATTATTATGAAGAAGAAAGTGTGTGTATGTGAGAGAGAGAGATATTCAATAAAATCATCCAATTGACAATCAATACTTTTCAATATGCTAAATTTGTGCAAGCTTTCAAGCACAGGAGCGAGCATGGCTGAAACTAAATTACTTGTGTACGTTAAGTTGTGAAAAATATAATTATGAGCAGACAAAAATCATGAGAAGTAAATAATTGGTGCATGAAATGTTTTCAGTCAACTTGCACATCTAAGCTATGCGTAAACCTGAAATAGAAATCAACGACGCACCTCGTACTAGGCACTGCCAGATGGTATAGTTCATTCTTGAAATTGCTGCAGTTTCAATCTTTAGTTAGCTATAGCGAGAACTTCACTGGGACCTAATCAGTGTCTAAGCATTATGACAAGTTAACTACAAGTCACTGATTAGTAAATCGAAAAAGAAAAGCACAGCATAAATGGCATCGCTTTAGTAAAGGAGTGAATATGGGTCACTGCTTTGGTAAATGCATTGGTTGTTTCCTGAACTTCTCTTGAGACTGAAGCCACCTCTAACTTCCAACATTCAAGTCTATTCATTAGCTCGGGAGAGAAAGTATAGCTACACAGGAATGGTGGAAGATCCCAAATCCAATTCTTTTTGGCAATCACATAAGTTGAGATACAACAATTGTATAATATTTATGAAGCATCTTTACCTTTGCAGGCACTTGAATAACTTGAACAGAGAAGACGATTTGCATCCCTTTCACTTGAAGATATCTGTGCTTCATGGTCACCATCCACAATATTGTCACTAGGAAGACCTGCATCAGTGCCTTTTGTTTACTAACATTAACTACATTAAAGAATTTAAGAACATATAATACCAGTCTCATTTATAAATATGCTGTGTATAGAATGCCTTTGGAATTATCATCTTGAAACGTACAATTGTAGAAAAACTGCTTCAATTTGCCCATAGGTTGCCCACTTTTGTATTCAGCTGGCATATTAGCTAGCAGATGAAGACACGTCCTCTCCTCTTGATCCTTCAGTTCTCCTAATGTTTCATCCTTGTTTTGTAACCACAAAGCTGTTTCTGTATGCCAAATCAACGAGAAAGGACGAGTTAACATGGGAAATTTCGAAGCAGTTTGGTGTGTGTGTATGTGCGCGCGCATGCACTTGTGTGTGCTTGTGTGAATGAGTGGGTGTGTGTGTGTGTGAGAGAGAGAGAGAGTGAGAGAGAGAGACCAAAGTGTCCACCATGGACAGCAATATGAAGAATGGAGTTTGAATCATCTCGGGAGCCATGAATGCTCGAGAAAGGATTATGCCCCCCAACTTCACCAGCCAGAAATTCCACCATTTTTGTCATACCAAATGCAGCAGCCCTATAAAGCGGGGTTTCTCCTAATCTGTTCTTGATCACTAATGGCCCCTTTTCATATTCCAGTAACCGCTTTGCTGCTTTAACATTCCCTCTGGCAGCTGCTTCATGAAGAGCTGTGTTTCCATACTCATTTTGTATCAAAAAAGGACTTTGCACCGGGCGCCCTGTTGGCTCTGTAGGAGGATGCTCTACCCAGTCTGCTACTTCTTTTGCAATATGGATAATATTTTCCACTAGTTCCATGCTTTCGCTGTATATTCCAATATGAAGGGCAGTGTCTTTATTAACTGTTAATGGGTAAACCACAGCCGCTTTGTCTGCTTCCAAGAAATTTTTCAGGCTCTCCCAATCTCCTTTTATAACTGCTCGATAAGGCGCAGTCATGTTTGCAATGCTCACATCTATGCTAACAGTTGCATTGGTTTCTTGCTTCGCCATGTCCATCTCTCTGTCTCTCTCTCTCCCTCTCTCAGAGCTCTACTCTGTGTTTGTGACATCCATTGTACCAAGACTGACTAGTTCCTTCTTGTTGGACTAAAAGCTTAGGATGACAAAGCAAAAGAGAGAACATCTTCCTTGCTTAACTAAACATTAAAGTTCCCAGTAATAGTAAAAGGCAAAAACAATCACAATGACATTGAAGTTAAGTTTCTTTTGTGTGAAACATGCATCCCAGAACCTTTATCGAAGAATCTTTAAAGACCAAAATTTAACTTTGCGTCACAGAGCTCAGTGAAAATCTATATCCCGTGTTACAACAATATATCCTTGCTTGACTGATGAATCCTATATGTTAAACAATGTTTGAGAAGATATTTCATGTTGAGTAGCTAACAGTATCATTGAACTATAGAAGATAGATGCGGCTGATAAAAGAATTTCAGTAGTAAGATAATAATGAGAAAAACATTCAAATGATCAGAACATTGACATAACTGAGTCTGCATCTCTGGATACACTTCTGCTAATGAAAGTAAAACCTTAGTGAACATATTTTTAAGAAACAGGCTGAGTCTATCTTTGAGAAAGATGACGATCCCTTCCATCCCTAGTAAATCTGGGTAACAATAGAGTTGCCTAATCCCACACGAATATAATAGTACAAACCGACCATATATATGGCAAAGCAGCGTTGTTATTATTCCTTCTTCCTTATAATAAATTTCTTAGGCTGTCAGGAGGGTGCTGCCTTCCTTCAAAAGCACAAACACACTGCTGCCATCACCCCTGGAGATTCGAAGTTCCTCATCAAGGTACGTGGTAAGTAACCATGATTCGGCATTGCTGTTTGAGATAGAAAACTTCAATGGTGGTTGGTTGGAAAGGGTCTTTGCAACAGACGATGCTGTATCCTGGACAGAGGTGATTACACCTTTAAACGGTGTGAGGTCAATCTTTTGTCCCAGAAATTCCACATTTTCAGGCAATACTATGGAGTCTGTCAGCTGAGGAGTCCCAATAATTCCTTCTTCAAACTTGATCTAAACAAAAAGTAAATGGGTAATTAACATTTTTTTTTTCAAATAAATAAACATAGATCTAAAGGTTGCTGATTAGGGCAAAGATACTAAAATAACTGTAACTGGAAATAAAAACCTGTAGTTGTGTTAAATGAATGTTCAGGTCAAGAGATGACCATGTGAGTTTCTGATGCCAAGCAAAGCTAAAATCCTTCAGTTGATATCCCACAATAGTTTTAGAGCAAAATCATTGCCTTCAAGTCCTAATGAACTGGTTATAGGGTATCATTTTACATTGATTTCTTACAACTTAAAATATCGCTAGCATAGCACCACTCAAATTTATATAACAGTAGTTTGTAACATTTTAGACAATAAGGTGGACTCTGAAATGCCATAACAGAAGCTCTAGGAATTAGTAACAATATCATGTAGATGGTCACATTTAACAGAAAAATAACTCCATTTTACTTATATATATCTCCAACAGCAACATCTAACCAATCAACAGGGAGTGGTCCCTTGCTGAGCATTTCTAGGATTTCAGGCATATGTGACGCAGAGATGGGGAGACTAATAATGTTAAGAAATCAAACCTGCACACGCTTAGGGCTCCGGACCTCAAATTTGGCATTGGTACTAATGGAAGTAGTAGCCAATGGCCCGGAAAATTGAACAGAGTTTTGGACAGTAAAATTTTCTGAATCAATTGTCTGAGATATTTCCTCCACCTTTACCAGTGGCAGCGTGCCTCTTGCCAGCAATGGAAACAACCCCACAAAAGACGTGTACCTGTTTAGTATCAAAACACATTTGATGTGTATAAGATAAAATGTGACAAACTGAAGGATTAGACAGCAAGGTGAGACGGATTGTTTGGAATATCAATGAGTGCTCACATCCTAATGTTGGCTGCCCTTTGGTCAAATTCACCTCCAAAAGTACAGTGACCTTCAGTTATTGTACTGCCCTTTTACTTCCATCCAAGGGTGCAAGACCACATTAATGTTACATGTGAAGTCTACGTCTATCCAACATGCCATAAGTCCTCGATCAGTGGCACCAGTACTGTGCTATTAACTCGCCGTTGCAGGTCTAGGACGGCAGATGTTAACATTGTCCATAAATTTCAGTGTTTGAACATGGGTTGATTTTATTATAGTGGATTTTCCCCGTGTTTCATTTAACAAATGTGAAGTTTTAAGGCAATTTCCGCTGCCCACCTCCCTTCCCCCACCTCCCCAGGCAAATGCAATGTAAAGCTGCAGAATTGGACATAGATCCCTATCACATGAATTCTGATCACCCACCCACCGAGATTCTTGTGCGATTTGACCTTTAAGGACTGTCTAAACAGATGGGATGATCTGAAAATTGAGACCCCATGGAAAAATTAACCAAAAAAAAAAAAAACAAAAAACAAAAAACTTCAGGGTAAGTCCACAAAAAACTCCTATCATCGCGCTAATGAAAGAACAAGCGATCCAGTGAGTGTTATTTAAATGTCATGAGCAAAGTTGAGCTACGGGATTATAAATTAAATTGTTTAACTTCAAGAAAAAGAAAATATTGTAGAGTTTTTTTTTTCTTTTGTTAAGGTGAATACTGCAGCCAGAGAGCGACACAGAGAGAGAGAGAGAGAGAGAGAGAGAGAGAGAGAGAGAGAGAGAGAGGCATACACGAGAATCCACTTGCCGTTGAGGAGAGGCAAGGCGTCAGTGGGTGATGGAGTTGGGTTCTTGGCTTCGAGCTGAGTAATAAGCTCCACAATCTCAGCTCTGGTCTCGCTCGTCGCATTCAAACCGCGATCTGTCCCATAAAACGAATCCACCAGCTGTTTCTTCAAGCTGTATATTTCGGTCAGCTCCTTCTTCTTCTTCTTCACCTCCTCCTCCTCCTCCTCCTCCGCCACAGCCACCGCTGCAGACCCCTCCTCTTTTTCTGGGCCCCACTCGTCGTCGGCGTTCGCAGCCCGGACCCTTATCTTGACGGATTCTTGGCGGGTCGCAAATGATGATGAAGTGGAGATTGAATTGATGGTCCTGGCTGAGCTCAAAGCAACAACTGAGGGTCCTGAGGTGAATAACTGGGAGCCTGGACGATTCATTGAGAGGGTAGTTCTGCAGGAGAATTGGTTCAACTGAGAGATGGGGGCAGCAGCCATTTCTTCTTGTTTTTTTTTTTTTTTTTTGCTTCAAACAACAAGGGAAAACGAAAACAGGGGGTTTTGGTGAACACGCTCGCGCACAAACAGAGACAGAGGACAGCGCATCCAAAAACAGCTCGAATAATATAATAATATCGTATCAATACCCGACACGCGCGCGCCCGCGCACACTTACACGTACTTATGGCATCGGCCACGCAAGACACCAGGCATTAAGACAAACAACTCAACTCACTCAACAACTTCCGGGTGGCAGTCACATTGTGTGGGAGTGTGTGTGTCCTGCGTCTCCAACCGGTCGTACTGTCCTAAAATAGGCGGCTGCTCTTTCGGAGCATGCTAAAAAGACAATCCGTGGGGGATTTTTGGGGGGTGGGGTGGGGGGGAGCTTTGGATTTGTGTTGCCATGACGACGACGACGATGATGGAAATGTCACGGTAAATAAATTGATAAAATATATTAGGAAAACAATCATTTATTAAGTGACAGGATGGATATAAATTGTTTCAATATTTTCTCTCTCTCTCTCTTTTTTTTTTTTGTTTTTCACTTTTTATTTCCTTGCTTAGATTTCATGAACTATCATGACTGGACTTATGTTACTGATCATTGACATTCGTTCTTTTTTATCTCGTCTTCATTTGATTTATTCCCTCCTCATCGATTCCTTGTACTACATCATTTTACGTCTACAGGATTTGATTCGCAGACATTATTTGATAGTTGAACCCACTCTACTTCTTCTTCTTCTTCTCCTCCTCCTCTCGAATTATTATTTTTATATTCCTTTAAGACACTTATTCATGCAAATTAGGTTACATTCTCGAATTACTACCGCACATTTGCCCTCATATGTATCTACCTCGTCAAAGATTTGCCACGCGACTCGATTGTGTAGTGCCCAGCCAGACCGACCCAGATATGGATTGGAAAACAACCAACAACCCCAATAAAGAAATCATGAAAGATTAGGGCCACCAAAGACAAGGCAACGGACTCTGCAAATGAAGGTGGTGTGTGGCGGCGGGTGGGGAAGAATCCCTTGGCCGTGATCTCATTATTGGAATTCAATCAAGAAATCACATCCTTCGATAGTTATTATTATTATTATTATTATTTTATCACTCACACACTGCACAAGAAGAAGGCGGCCTTAGTTCTCTAGGTCTAGCCACCATTTATCAAACTCTGTATTTGTTATTCAAACCAAAAGAGTGAAGCGGGAGGCGGGAGGGGGGTGGGGACGTCAAAAAGTGTTGGAATACAGAAATCTTTTCTGTTTTGCACAACACGACTCATGCGTCCACGTACAGTGCTACACACACTAAATACGAATTGTAATCAGCTACTTAAGCCAATACACCAATAATAATAATAATAATAATAACAAATAACAGATGACAGAGAACAAAACAAAATACTGCTCCATTTTTCTTTCTTCTTTTTTGCTCCTTTCTTTCCAACAAAGCGATACTACTTTCACGGGCTTGGGTCTCGACGTGGGTCGGATCGGAATAAGGTGGTCAGGTGACCCGAAATGGTTGTCCCTCGTTTCAACTCTAAATAAATGATCTGCCATTCAATCTTAGGCCCAGACAATACGTGAAATGAATGGAAGAAAGACGGAAAGGATGGATCCATGTGCAGACCTAGTTCGATGTCCCGCCCATGTTTATTAGGCCCGATGTTCTTCCGAAACATGTACAAGATCCAGCTCCCGGTTGTCTAGGTCCAAGACAAGTGCTGGCATCCAACATTTTCGGTTCATTTTCCTATTCGCCTTCCTTTCTACTTTGTGCAAGTGATGATACACGATGTGTAGCCTAGTGATCTCGCACTTACAAATAAGCCAATGACAAAAGAAAATAAATAAATAATAACAACAATAATAACAATATATAGTGTGAAGGGGAGGGGGGGGGGGGAAGACTTGGTAGCAGCATATCAGCATTAACATGGACGAGAAGGACTCTTATCTACATGTAGGCTCGTGGCTTGAGAATTTGGCTAAAGATTGCCCCCTGGCTAAAAGGATTGTCGTCGGAGTGAGTGACGTTATGCTATCGTTATGTTCGCATCAACATTTCCTAAACTTGCATTAAAAGGTTTTTCTTTTAGGAAAATTTGTGTTTTCTCAACCCAAAAATAAAAAAATAAAAATAAAATAATAATAATAATGATAATGATATACAATAAAAATGATAAAATATGCAAAAAGTATTATTCAATATATAATGATGAATCATCTTAATTTTTTGATAATTTCATGCATATATTAATCTTCTTTGTTATATATTTACGGACAAAAAAAATTGATGTTAGTGTAACATTATCTAAGACTAAGTATTCATTATTTTGAAAAGAAAAAGAGAATGAATTTTCCGTTCAAAATCACTTAATATCCAATAAGTATTATGGCATTCTTTGTTTTTCTTTTTCTTTTTCTTTTTTTTTGTTTTTTTTTTTTTTTTTGGGGGGGGGCGGAGAGGGGGATGATTATTTAACAGAAATGACATCATATTGGTTCTCCACCGGGTGAATTCCTTTAGACGCCAACTTTTAGCCGTTACTCAAATGCTATTTCTCTTTTTGCTAGGGAAAATAGTTCTTTCTTTTTCTCTTTTTTCCTTGTTATTTTATGTAAATTCTTCCTCGTATTGCAAATGCTTGAAACTCTATTCCGTGGCCAAAACAAAAAAAAAAAAAAACAAAACAAAAGGGGGAATCCAATACCACGATCACTTGCCAACTAGCTGGGAACTGGGATCCATTTCATACGGTCCCATGCCTTTGCTCGCGGCCATAGGCTGATAGGCATATCATATCAAACTGTTTAAATATCTCCCGCGTGCACCTCCTTACGTACCTAACAATTAAAGTGGGCAACTGGCATTCGTGTGTGTGCATTGGACTAGGACGACTAGTGCAGGAGCTATTCTTCCATAGTCCAAACAAATCTAATTGTATATGGAAACCCCATTACGAAGATTGTGGGAGACAAAAGAGCAGATGGCAAAGTGAAGGAGCGAGAGAGAAGATGTGGTTCCCATCCGAGCACGGAATTGAATTGAAAATGAGAAATAGACGTTCTTCTGTTCGTAGCAAACAGCTTTTCTTGAAGTTGTGGGTGGCCTTGAACTGAGCTAGTGCGGGTTGTTCCACTTTGGATCGAATCCCACTTTTTTTTCTCATAAAAGATGAGGCCCCTTCTCATCTTTATTCGTGTGTCAAGAAACTATAAACACTGAAAGTTAATTTAATCTATTCAAAACGCTGATATGATATATTTTCACACCAATTCTATTGGACTAAAAGCATAAACAATAGCATAAACACTCTTTACATACCCAAAAAAAGAAAAAAAAAAAAAACAAAATCAATAGAAGAATAAGAGCACGTGATGAACTCTTAATTATAAACATTATCCAACTCAAAAACCTAAATTTGTAAGTAAGCCAAGAAGTAAATCACATAATAAACTCTAACAAATCCAACCATGCAAGCGATCTGGTCTATTATTATTAGCAGTTTATCTTCTGTACGTACGGTGTCTATTTCACGTTCGGATCTACTAAACAAAGTTCCAAGAATTTTTTACGTTTAAACTTGCATGTCTCAGTACATTAGATGTTTATGCATGGCTTCCCCAAAAGTCTTATAATGATGTCAATAGCCAACTTATGCAGTGCCCAAAGGCATATCCCGTACCGTTTAATATTTGCATTTTTGTGACGTTCCAAGAACCCTTTTGTAGCTAAAAGCTGATTTTGGTATCAGTCCCGTAATTTCAAACCAAATAAAAAGAGAATGATAGACTGTTGAAGTTAAAAGAAAAATGCCCTGCAAAATTCCTAATTCCCCGTTGGCTGCTTGCGTCCTTCCAAATTCGCACAACAGTACCTCCTCTGGCCCCGTCGATCGATCATGTGTAAACCTTATCATTAAAGAATAATGCTAAAAACGCACGAAATTCTTGTACTGTAGATTTGTGAGTAATTCAATTTATCTAAAAAATTAGAAATCATTAATCCTGTCATTTTTTAATAGAGTCGTAGGATAACTCTAATTATTATGCATCCTCCGTTGCATTAAGTGAATCTTCACGTTAATTACCATATGAAGTCTTTTTTATTTTTTTTTAATTAATCTTTTAGTGTGAAAAACAGGCTAAAGAAAAATACTAGATCACCGCTATAGACACGAGAAATAGAGTCAACCGCAGCCTCCATATATGAATTAGTGAGATGAGCGATCTCTGCCTGTACTGAACTTTCCCGTAGTTGAGGAGCACAGTCCGCAGACATTTAAGCCACGGATGTCACTACAAGAACAAAACAATGAAATCAACCAATTAAATGTTCGAACAATTTGTAATTTCTGCAGGTAACCCCAGGCCCCACATGAATTATATATATACCATTCATTTCTTTCAATCACAACACCGTGCAATTCATGTTTTTGCAAGGACAGACGCGTTAAGTAATGTTGGTTGGATTATATCAGAGAAGGGTCGCATTTACCAAGTACCCCCTGATCTGATATCAGCTCCTTTTGACCGACGGGCCCAATTAAGTCATGCATATATAGACGGATTCATTGAAGGGCACGTGATGCCATCCTGCTCGCTTTAGGAGGAAAAAAAAAGCTTTTATTTTTTCATGACGAGAAATGTTCTGGCTTAACTTATTAGCTCTGGCGAATAAGCATTTATATCCTCTTTAATTGATAGCAAGGTTTGAACTAATTACTAAATTAATAACAAAGATCCAGTTCTTATTCGTCGTTTTTATCGAGTATTGAGCCCCCCCCCCCCCGCCCCAAAAAAAAAATAAAAAAGAGGGTTATATTGACTTAAGGCTTTGATGCAGGCATCTTGCAACCTTAGAACGTAGTTTACGTATTGGTTAATAAAGATTTATGTTCGCTGCGAAAGGAAACAGAAAATAAAAAACAAAAAAAAAAAAAAAAAAAAGGAGGAGAAACGAGAAAGACATATGACATGAGGTAGGTACAAAAGGACTTTAATTATAAAACCTCCTCCTGCCCAAACAAACTTAATTCCATATCATCACGAACAAAACCATCGGTGCACTCAAATTACCAATAAATGTATAAACGCCATCCGTGCACTCAAAGCCGCCAGTACTATATTTATGGGAATCGATTCATCAATCACAATTAATACGGGGAGGAAAAGGATGCCACAACAGGATAAAAAAAAAAAAAGGAGGGGTGGGCGGGGGGGGGGAAGAAAGTCTGAAAAAAAAAAAGAATGACGAAACCAACTATTCATTATATTCCTACACTCTTTTTCCTATATTTGGGTTTATTTACAGAATAATATATCGATGAGCTTCATAGCCGTGCATTATTTGAAGGTAGACTCCCCACACCGCAAAGAAACAAAGCACAGTATAGGTTAGAATTCAAAGAACCTTGATCGAGAAAAAAAGAAAAAAAAAAGGAAAAAGAAAGGCAATATCATGTTTGGAAGGATTCCCTTAAATTGTTAATTCGTTGTTATTGTTTTGTTTTTCGAAGTACCCAAAAATAAAAAGTAAGCAAATTCATAGAACACGGAACACGATCCAAGACTAACCGACCAATATACGGAGTGAGGCGTTTGAGTTCCAAATGGAATGAGTGCTATGTTTCGTGGAAGATTTAAAAAGCATATTTAATTAAAGGAAATTGTTTTCGCCTCACTCTTTTTCTTTTTTTTTTTGTGATATTGCCGTATGAAGTTTATCTTTCAAGCTCAAATGCGGACTACGTACGGAAGCATTAAGAGGCATAGTTTAAAATATATAAATATATATATATATATATATATATATATTATTTATTTATTTATTTTCTTATAACTTTGTGAGTCCCTATATATATATATATATTTCTCTTAATAGAGTGGAGGCCAAAAAATTACTGGGAAAAGGTTAGGCACGTACCCACTTCTGTGAAATTTAGTTATTAAGTTAGTAGAGAGGAAACTAATTGATTACCAAGAAGAAAAAGGGAAAAAAGAATGGAAAACGTGCAAATCACGTAAATGTAAAGAAGAAGAAGAAGAAGAAGAAGAAGAAGAAGAAGAATTCTATGCTCCTGTTTTTGGGCCGGATCAATTAATTTCACGTTTAAAGAATAAGAAGCCTTATGGTCGAATGGTCAATTAATTCCTACTTTTTTGTTTTTGGTGTAGGGGGAAGAGTCAATATCAGTTTCAAAGAGGTCGGCCCGCCCATTCATTTACAAGCTAAGTATTCCCCACCACATTTATAAAACTCGTAGCACTTGGACTTACCAACATAAGAAATGAATACGATCAAAACGATTAGAATAAAATAATAATAAATAAACAAAATTAAGTTGTACGATACACACATCAAATTAAATATTAATCATTCACTTCTCTAATTATTGTATTTGAATTTTCTTCTTTTTTTTTTTCTTTTCCGAATTGTTAATGCATTGGAGTCAAAAAGGGGAGAGTTATTATTATTGTTATTGTTGTTGTCACTATTGTTATTTGCGTTTTGGTCATGCGGAAGCAAAAGTATCCGGTGGGTAGAACAACCATCAAAAACACCAAATTTATCAATTATCAATTATCAAAAAAAAAAAAAAGAAAAAAAAAAACAAAGAGAGAAAACCAAAAAGTGAAAGGTTGAAATTAACAATCCGTGTGAGCGAAAACGACAAAAAGAAAGTGCCATGAGCGATTGGCTGCTTAATTAAAAGAATGGATGCAGCTGATTTAATTAACATTCTTTTCTCGCAACTGTCTATTTTCTGGTTTGTTGTCTGATTTTTGTTGGGCTTTGCAGGGCGTGCAGATTCCCATTTGCCATTTATTAATTATTTATCCATTAACTGTCCTTCTTTTACACTACTTGCGGTAGTAAACAGTAAATCATACTTTGTATATCATGAATCTTATAGAGCAATGTGGACGGTATAAGGACCCAAACCTAAGAAATCTATCGGATAATCAGCTGGCAGCTCTTCGGGGCCGGTTACCCCATTTGTTGGCCTTTCAGATTTTCTCGTGCAATTTGCATACACGCACACACACACACACACAAGATTCAATTGGAGATAGGGATATGGTCCATTATTGGTTATAAAATTAGAAGAGATTTATGCATAACCATATCATCTAACAAAGATTTTTTTTTCTTTACGGAAAAAAAATACCAATTAGGTCAACCATGCAAGGATCAATTGCATCGTCCTATGTACTTTTATTTATTTGTTTATTTTTTGAGTATTATTTGTTGTTGATATAATTAAGAAACAGAATACTAAATAATGCACGCAAATTAAAGCAGTCACGAGATGAGATGAGAGCATATCAAATTTCCACTGATATTTGATGGCGAAGAAAGAGATTGACAACCCCAAATTACTTGTCCTTCCCGCGGGGGGGGGGGGGGAGAGAGAGAGAGAGTGTGTGTGTGTGTGGGGTTGGTGTTGAGAAGGGGAGCTACTAAAAGACCTAATGAAAATACACAAAGAAAGGAAAAAACAGTTGAAAGTTTAAATGACTGTAAAAAAATTTCTTGTTGAAGGAGCAAAAATTGTGTAAAATGCAGAATTAAGTAAGTTTGCATTTGATCACTGAAGATAGACTTTGCCCCAAAAAAATTCCAGTTAACAAAGACAATAGAAGTACTTTCTTTCTCCCTCTCCCTCTCCCTCTCCCTCTCTCTCTCTCTCTCTCTCAAAAAAAAAAAAAAAAAAAAAAGGGAGACACAGAGAATGAACGTGAGATTAAATTTCAAAATATAACCGCCGACTACTAATTCCGCCTTTAGAACATCCCCGTCAAGACACTTGGCTAGCTGCCAAACCAGGGTTTAATATGAAAACTTCCTTTGACTTTAACTGATGGGATTGACTTCATGATCACTTGTACTTGAACATCCAAACCACTTAGTCTACTTCCGATTAGAAATTTAAGGTAACCTGCAGGAATCAACTAACCGCCGAATGACTTGTTTTGATTAAAACAGCGACAACCATTTAGGCATATAGCCATACACTCGAACCAGTGCACGTTTAATTTAATTATGCCTATATTCGTTGAAATTATTTCTGGAACATAGGTATTTATAATTGTGCATATATGACGTCGCCCCCACCTTTTTTTTATTATTATTTTTCATTTTTTTTTTGTTGTATTTGCCTGCATTTGAAGGTCAAAAATTAAATAATAAGTAATTCCATATGAATATGCATGCGATTATAATTCCTTTGATCCTGTCTATATACTAATACTCTACACACTAATACGCATAATTATGAATCAGCAGGAAATCAGCAATTTTAGATCGATACATTTTCTTAGTGGGCCCCCCCCCGGGGTTTCGGGTTATTTACTTTTCCGCTTCACATTTATCGGCTATAAATAGCCAATGTATAGCACCACTCCTAATCACATCACATCTATCATAGTAAGATAGCAGAGAGCGTAAGAGCAAAAGGTGATATTGGAAGGAGACAGAGAGAGGAAATCAATGGAGAGATTCCCGGTGATTGACTTGTCAAAACTCAATGGTGAGGAGAGAAAAGCAACCATGGAGATGATGCGAGATGCCTGCGAGAACTGGGGTTTCTTTGAGGTACTCCGTCCAACCCATCGGTCTTAAATATTGGATGTTCATATGCATTGCTTTATTTGTTTATTTATTTTTTCCATGTAACTTTAAATTTTGAGGCGATAATAAATTTTTTGTGCACTTTTTTCTTTGTAAATTTTGTCAAGTTGGTGAACCATGGGTTATCACTGGAGCTGATGGACAGAGTGGAGAGGCTCAACAAAGAGCATTATAGGGAGTGTATGGAGCAGAGATTCAAGGAAATGGTGGAAGCTAAGGGTCTTGATGCTGTTCAGTCGGAGATCGCTGATTTGGACTGGGAAAGCACTTTCTTCTTGCGCCACCTTCCAGTCTCAGACATGGCTGAAATTCTTGATCTGGGCCAAGATTACAGGTAATTAATTAAGGATAATGTTTGTTCATTAGCTAGCTTGGTCTGGTATTCTTCATATTGCTCTGGTGACAATCACTTTTGTCAATGGTTCTTTGAATTACAAAAACAAAAATGACTCTTGGGCAATAACAGGAAGGCAATGAAGGAATTTGCCGCGGAATTGGAGAAAGTGGCGGAGCAACTTCTGGATTTGTTATGTGAGAATCTTGGGCTGGAGAAGGGATACCTGAAAAAGGCCTTCTATGGATCCAAGGGACCAAACTTTGGAACCAAGGTCAGCAACTATCCACCATGCCCAAAACCAGACCTGATCAAAGGCCTCAGGGCCCACACAGATGCTGGCGGCCTCATTTTACTGTTTCAGGACGACAAGGTCAGTGGCCTCCAGCTCCTCAAGGATGGCCGATGGGTCGATGTTCCCCCCACGAGGCACTCCATTGTCATCAACTTAGGTGACCAACTCGAGGTATACACACACGCATATATATAGAGTGCACTCCAACTTGGAATTTAGATTCTGAGATGCTAAGAGGATCAAGTGGGCTTGATAAATTACGCAGGTAATCACCAACGGCAAGTACAAGAGTGTGTTGCACCGCGTGGTTGCCCAGACCGATGGTACGAGGATGTCACTAGCATCGTTCTACAACCCAGGAAGTGATGCTGTTATCTATCCAGCCCCAGCATTGGTGGACAAAGAAGCAGAGGAAAGCCAGGTCTATCCAAAATTTGTGTTCGATGACTACATGAAGCTCTATGCAGGCCTCAAGTTCCAGCCCAAGGAGCCGAGGTTTGAAGCCATGAAGGCCAACAGTATCAACGGTGTGGGTCCAATTGCGACTACTTAATTATAGCTCCCCTCCCCTCCCCTCATCTTCGGTATGAGATTGGGGTCTTTGTGTGCGCGCAGTTATTAGTTAAAACAGAAGTTAAGAAGTCGGTGTCAATTAGTTTTCTGGACTCTCTGGATTCTGAGAAGCCGAAGGCTGGACTTCGTAGCTAAATAATTAAATGCGCCTTGTTGCCAATGCGTGAGCAGCGTTAACCTTGTTTTGGTGTGGCTTGGAATGTGTGGACGTGTAATTGTCTCATTATTGAGCGCTTGGTGTCATAATTAAGTTCTCAAAAGAATGTTCTCTCTTATCCCGTCTTCGGTATCTTGCTCGTCCTTTCGCCCCTAGACGTCTCAATCAATTTCTTTTTCTTGGTGGGTGGGGCGGCAAAGGCAATTACTATTAGTCGATTCTTTGGAAACTTTGCAAATGCTTTTACCCTGGCAATAATATTCATGATGCTTCTTCATCTCTTTTCCAATTGTGTCAGATAGTCATGAAGCGTGCGTCTGAACCCGTTAGACATTTTTGAGGATAATTCCAACTAAAGAGAAAGTGCTAGACACACCGTACGAAACCCCTTGTAGTGTTGTTGGCTTGTTGCATCCACCTAGCATCCAAAATTTAAGAATCCACCCGCCACCTGCCGAGCATCGGCCAGCTTATATACTCTCTTCAACATTTGTCTCTCACACAGGCTGATGATGCACAGAGAGAGAGAGAGAGAGAGAGAGAGGATAGCCCCATAGAGGGAAAATGTTCAGCTCATTTTATTTTATGACGTGACCTCGCATCAACGGCCTGAAGTTCACATGGACAGATTTAATGACGAGGGTAGTCAGAGCGAATCGATTTTGTCTAATGAACACAAGAGCAATGGAACATTTCCTCAAGAGAAAGGGAGAATAGACATCGGTAACAAAAAAAAAAAAAAAAAAGAGAAAAAACACAGTGGAACACGGCCTGCGAATTCTTAATTTTTGGCCTAATTGTTTAGACTTCAGGGAGACACTACTGTGTACTATAATTACTACTGGGTGGGTGGGGTAGGAAACAATGGACCCTAAACGAAGGAAACTCTGCGACGCAAAATACTTTCTGTCTCCTTAAATTCCGCTGAAATGTCGGGAGGATGTGGACTCTCAGACATGGCCCGTAAAAATGATGAGGTCGCGTCCAAAGTTCACAACCCCCCAACCCCCCCCCCCCCTTCCCCCCCTCCCCTCCCCCCCCCCCCCACCTTCCAAATCCCCCAAAACA
Source organism: Ceriops tagal (assembly GCA_021533255.1). NCBI lineage: Eukaryota > Viridiplantae > Streptophyta > Magnoliopsida > Malpighiales > Rhizophoraceae > Ceriops > Ceriops tagal. The sequence continues at coordinate 9,421,803 of CM038607.1, forward strand.
AGGATGCATATATACACGCAGCGGGATGGCTCGTGTCACACCTTAAAGCGTAAACGTGCACACTGCACGCTCACTGATTCAGATCACCACACCGTAGGCCTATGTTTGATTTAACAAGCTCGAATGTGCACGTCAAATCAACATCCAATATTTAACTCCGCACAAGTTGTTCAACATTCTGATGATTATGTCAAAAGCTGCGTTTCAAAGTAGCTCTTATTGCAATGATTTTTTTTCTTTCTTTCTTTTTTTAAAAGTAGCTCTTATTGCGGCACCCATGGACATTTAAGGGTCCAGTGCCCTCAAATGGACGTGAGAAAATTTTCACCGAAGCCTGCATCCGTTACTAAAACCTTATTAAGGTGGATGAATTCCAAACAATGAATGCATCATCAAAATGAAGAATGCATTATAAGATGGAGCAGCAGCATCAAACTCCTACCTGCATGAAATTGATTATTCAAAAATCCGTTGGTGTGCCGACAGAGACGTCACCTCAAAATTTAACATTGAGACCCTTTAAAAGTATTCTCTCCCTGTCTATGGCACGCCATTGAAAAACTTGTCCCTTCGGATCAGAAGAAAACAACCTTTTTCCCCAACTGTGAAACTCATTATAAAAGATAACAAACAGAGACAATCCATGGAAGCAACATGACACGAGAAAAATACCAGTTTCTTAGTCATACTTTAATGGTGTCCTTGCTCTTATCTGCTTCGTCAGCAATGCCAGTGTTTGAGTTCTGAACCCTTTTCTCATTGCCTTCCACTGTATCGGCATTTGAGTAATGGTTCTTCAAAACCATTGCAATGTCTGCCTCAGAAGCTCCAGCAAGCGTAAAGTGCTCAACGGCACCATCCAGGTTTTGCTTCCACCTCTCCATCCCTAGTTTGCATTCAACCTGGGATCGCTCAAATAGCATGTTGCCCCAGAATAGATGTATCTGCGATCTCATGACCACTGCTTGCTCAGCTGCTTCTTCTGCTGAAATCTCTCCCTGGCTACCGCTTCCAGAGATCTCACCATCATTATTGCTTCCTGGTTTCTTCTTACGTTTTGAAACTTCTTCCTTCTTGCTTGCACTCGGTTCTTTTAATTCATTCACTCTCTGCTCTTCCAGCTTTTCCCACATCTCTGTTGCAGCTTTCATCTTCTCCTGTGCACTGTCATAGAGTTTAAGTGTTTCTGTAGAGTCCCAGCCCGAGAGATCCATTTTCTTAGCCAGTGCAAATGACCAATGAAGCTTGGCCATTTCAAATTGCTGCTGCCCCAATGCCAACAATCCCTCATAGAAGTCTGGCTTGATCAATAGTGACTCCTCATACTTCTCCCTGGCCAAAGAATATTTCTCCTTGACCCAATCATAAGCTGCTTGAAGCTGCGCGGAAACTACCTCCTTTCCAGCAGACTCATCTAATGGAATCCGTTTTCTTGCTGCACACATGTGAACATTTCCCCAGTTGAAGAAAGCCAAAGCAGCAACCTCCTGGAATTTTGAGGCAGCCCTGTCAAAAAGGCTTTGGGCTTCTTCACTAGTCAATGTCTCTTCAAGAGCCTCTGAACAGAGTTCCATCCCAAGCTCATTCAAGTCAATATGAACATCTGGGTCAATGCCAATATGGGTGCGAAAAAGCTGTGCAAATTCAAACAGCCAATCATCCATCTCTCCTTCCTTGCTCTCTGCATCTTCTAAAGTTCCAGTTTTCTCCTTTGGAACTTCCTTCTCAGCCTTGTTCATTTCAGCATCAGTGCCTTCCAAGACAGACTCACCAAGTGATGAATGTGACACACTTTCATCCCCCTTAGTCCCTTCACTCTCAAGATGCTTCTCCTCCTCCTCGTCCTCTTCTGGTATAGGTGGCTCCTGTTCTGGAGGTACCTCAACTATATGCAATCTCAACATCCCAGCTGAATCTGGTTTCTCTGCATCAGGCTCCTTTGCTAAAAGGCTGTCCACAGCAGCCTCAGCCAACCTCAGTTCTGCCATACATGTAATAGTCACCAAATCACCATCATTGTCTTTATACTTTATTAAAACTGATTTTGAAGATGGAAAACGCTTGCCTACAATCTCTCTCAATGCTTTGAAAGAACAATTCACTGGCATCTGGGCAAGCCTTATGTCATGATCATAAACAAGCTTTAGTGGCCTCAATCGCACCACTACCTCAGAAACCTGCCTACGAATTGGCAGCGAAACTGGTGAAGACAAGCCCCGTACTGTCTGGCCATCCGTGTTCAGATTGGCAGTAGCTTTTGAAGAACCACTGGAGGGTTTCAACACAAGTTTTGACATCTGATTTTTAGTCTCAGGGCCATTTTCACTCACCATATTCACTTGAGGCTTTTCAAGCTTATTGCTAGGCAATACAACTGATCCCCCACCCTTCTTTGACACTGGCCGGGCTGGCAAACAAGGACCAAGACCAGCAATTGGGGCACCACGAACAGCAGATGCCCCTAAGGCAGCAGGGGATGGCTGGCTTTGGAGGTCTTGTTGAGCCTCATGTCGAGAACCCAATGCTGTCCTCAATCTCTGCGCAATGTCCAGAGCATCTCGGTTATTTGGGTCAGCTGTCAGCAATACCTGTACATCTTGCACCGCCATTTCCTGCTTTCCTATGGCCTCAAATGCACGAGCCCTTCTGAGGAGAGCTCTTACAAAGCAAGGCTGGACCTGAAGGGCCATAGTACACTCAGCAATGACAGTTTCATAGTCAATAGGTTTCACTTGCATCAAGCAAGCGGCCCTGTTGCTGTGAAACACTGCACGATCGGGGTGGGTCTTGGGAGTTAGGCGAAGAGCTTTATCATATTGTTCAAGAGCACCTGCATAGTCCTTGCTTTGGAACCTTTTGTTCCCTTCTTCTTTGAGCTCATGGGCTCTCTTTAAAAATATGGAAGAGTCCAAATCAACACCACCATTAGCATTTGGAATTGTCGTTGAATTCAAATTATGGCCATTATCACCACCCGATATTTGATTTGAACCACCAGTCCCCTTCTTCTTTCTGCCTCCAGACCTCCCCATAACTTAACACACACACACACACACACACACACACACACACACACACACACACAGGCGCGCACAGAGTCTTTCCCCGAGACAAATACCCACCAAAGTTGTAGCGACCAAAAATAGAAGAAATCCAAGCTTTTATTGAATATTAAATGAAAACAAGATTAAAAAAAAAAAAGAAGCCTTTAAAGTGTTTTAGTCAAGAATTATGGCTTCCAAGAATGTGGAAAGAGAGAGAGTGAAGATTTACTTACAAGTATTAATTGAAAAAGTTCAAAAGATGAATCCTTTCCTTCTAACTCCGAAAACCATCCAAAACTAAATTGAGACGGTAAGAGGATATGTTATATAAGTAAGAGACAGAGAAGTGTTTGAGCTCCAATGGGAGAAGTGGAGGGTGGGATTTTTGGATGCATAAGAAAGGGATTTAACCAACAAAAAAAAAAAAAGGGTAGAAACTTTGAGAAAACCCTAGTCAATATGTAGCAGAAATGAATCAGGTTGTTGATTCAGGATTGGTTAATGGAGTCAAATCATCTACAAATTGACCAAGCTGCTGAGTTATCTTCTACCGTTGGATCCATCGATTGTTGGGGGAATGACAGGCCAGTAATATAGAGACTAGAGAAATGCTGGGGCTGGGCTTG
>CM038607.1:9425482-9448637 GCA_021533255.1 Ceriops tagal
GGCCTGTCTGTCTGGGAAATGGCGAGTGGGGAGGGGGTCATATTGGGTAATTTAGGCGGCTGAAGTGCGGCTAGGGTTCATCTCATCTCAGCCTAAGTTTCTATATAAAATCCCCACCACCTCCCCCACCTCCCGCACGCCACGCACTTTAGCTAGTGCCCGCCTCTACCTTCAACACGCCCGCGGTAGTTTTTTCGCCTTCTTATTATTACTTAATGTCCTTTACTCTGCTGGTTTCTGGATCTCCCGACGTTCCTATTTGTTTTGTTTTGTTTTTTTTTTTATTATTTTTTGAAAGTTTTCTTTTCGTTATGACTTCCAAGGGAAAAGCAAGGGCGTTTTAATTGATTTGAATTGAAAGATGTTTTAATTATTTTGGAAGGGTTTCTGGATGAGAAAAATGCTGCCTCTAAATGAGCAAGTGGGTGGAAGACGGAGTTTTGGTGTGAGTGTCTCTCCATCCAAAAGAAACTCTTTTTCCCAATTTTTTTTTTTTAAATTTATTGGAGGCATAAAATGAGAAAATGGGTTTTCGGCCGAGATATCGTTTCAGTCGTCCACTTTGTTTGATTGACGATTCGATTGTTGCTCGTCCACATTCTTTTACTGCCTACTCCCTTCCGTTTGATGTTATTCTTTCTTGTCTTTTCTTTTTCTTTTTTGATTAATTCTTTAATGATTTTGAAAGAGCATAGCACAGTTGATGATAGACGATGATGGTGGTGGTGGTGGTGGTGGTGGCGGCGGTGGTGCTTGTGATTATGTGTTTTTTCCTTCTTCACCTTGAACCGATTGGATTACTTTGATGTGCTCTCTGCCAATATGGCCAATTTACATTCATTTTAGAACGGAGCCAGACGCGGTCCCATTCCAACTGCTGGGTTGATGGAAATGCTGGCAGAGAACTCACGGGGATATATCCATTAGAAACCCTCCTCGTAGTTTCGCTTTAGTTTTTTCATTGTGCTGTGCTGATAATTGGCAAGAGAAGCAAACAAATATGTAATCCAGCGGAATATGATGCACCCTTAAAACACAAGAAGTAACTCTTTATATAGAGATCTTATATTGTGATTAGGGAATTGGGAATAAAAACCCAGGAAAATGCGACTCAAAACAAATGTATCCGCAGCCACAGCTTCCTTTTAAATGGGGCCAATAAAATAATAATAATAATAATAAGCAACTAGAGCAGCTGAGTGGCATTCTCTAATTCTAGGTGAGTATAAAAATCGAAAATCTGGATGATGAACATCCAAAGTTCCAAACTCTTCCAGGGTTTCCATTAGTTCTTCAGGCTGGAAATATCAAACAACTCAATAAACCTCTGATCTGACAATCTAGCTTTAGCACCAGCAAATCTTTGGTACTCGTCGAATATGGAAGATAAGCACCATCTTTGCAATTTCCTCAAGCATCCCACAAGGCAACCCGTACGATGCTATATTCCAATACAAAAATGAGCCGGACATAACCAATCAAATAAGTGAAAATAGAAAGAAATTCTAAGTACCTTCCCACGTTTGCAATGAATTAGCACGGGGTGGTTCCTGACATCTGTCATGCCAAAAGTGACATAGTTGAGCTCATTTTGAAACAAGAAACCTATTTTCCTGTCACAATTGAGGTCTAAGAGTTCAAAGTTTTGGGATACCAAGGACAACTTTCAATGCTTCACGGATTGTTCCCTCTGGAATGGTCACAAAAGGCTCCTGTCCATGGTAATGTGCATAACAAGATATAGTGTTCAAGCCCAAAAAACGATGAGAGAGAGGCAAAAGTGTACAATAAAACATTGATAAAATGAGCTGAGACATCTAAGATAGACCGCAATGTCCAGGCATGGCACATTCCAGGCACTGATTGCATTGATGTGTTCATTAAGGGAAGCCAACAGGCTACTCCACGTCAACCCTAAGTTCACGAGAAACAAATGAAGGAACCAACTAAAGAACAAGGCAGTGCTCATCATCCATCTCTCTAGTTTTATCATATGCAGACTAGAGCTTTTTCTCTATGCATTTGGATGCCATTGACCCTAGAAGGAATGCTCAGAAACACAAATGATCTGGTAGCCAACAACCAGATTCACCTCCATGAGTTAATTCACATTAGAAACCATACTGGCGAACAGATACAATCTTGTGAGAATCTAGACCACCATTCCACAATGGCCTAACCCTAGATTTTTTTTTTTTTCCCACCAAAGCAACTTCTATTAAGCTCCGGTAAGGTAAAAATTTGTTGATGAGTTACTATTTTTATTTAGCCTCATTTGACTCAGTAGACTTGGCAACCTTTTTTATTTTTTACCAAAAAAAAAAAATCCTAAGAATCCATGCGATCAATACCTGATGTAGCAAATTGTCTTAGTAGCATTAAGGACTAAACCATACTTCATCGTTTATGGTTAGTTTATGCGATTGAAAATTCTAAAGGAACAAAATTTTTTCTTCCCAAAGTTCGGGAAAGCTATAAACTTGATGAATATATCAGATTAGAAACAAAAGAACACGTGTTTTTATTTTCTTTCTTAGAGCGAAACTACCTTGGACATTTCGATCCCAAACTGGAAGAGCCGAATCCGATTTGCATTCAAAAAGTCTGTATTGGCTTCTGGATATGGTTCCGGACACAAGTATCTATCGCCGCAAAACACAACACAACACAAAACAACAAGGTAAAAATGTAAAAGGCAAAGATCCCCACACAAAAAAAATAAAAAACACGACAGGGCAATCACAAAAAATAAAACCGAAATATTCAATTTCTTTTTCCTATTTAACACGTATAATAAATCTAGCAATGGCATTGCTTACATACATAATGGAATGGAGACCAAGGGATTTCAAGAAGCCAAAGTTGGCAGAATCCGGGAAACCAGACCTAAAAATGCCGACACCGACCATGGCGAAGTTGAGCGGCGGAACGAACAGACCCTCTCCGTCTCTGCCCATATCCTCCCCAACCGCCGCCACCGGCGGGGCAGCCACTTCCAGAACGGTGCATATCTCCCCGTCAAAGTTATCCTCCAGTTCCATTTGCTTTGGCGCCTAAATTTTTCAAAAAGATTGGATCTTTTTTTTTTTTTTTAATTTCACTTGTTCCTTTTTCTTTGGGTTATAGCTTAGGTGCCATAGGTAGGAGGCGTAATAGAAGAAGATTGGATTATTTATGGGGGTAGGTCAAAAGTTAAGTTAGGAGTAGAAGGAAGGGAGTTAAGAATTAGAAGAAAAGTAGCCAGCAGAGAATAGAGAGAGAGAGAGAGAGAGGAATCAAAAGAGGATCTTTTTGTTGTTGCCAAGTGAACCTTCCTGTATATCCATGACCATTGACCATGATCCATCCAACTTTACCTTTTTCCTTTTTCTATCTTTATATTATGGTGGTGGTGGACTACACTTTAATCTAACCGAAGTGGAGGAGAGTCGGCGCCCTAAACAACCCAAAGTTATTGGTACGGAGACGCCAATGGTGGATTTTCAGGGCTTTTTTTTTGGGGGGGGGGGGGTATTATCACGCTGATTTTCAGGTCCTGTTAACTGAAAGTTATTGTTCCTAAATAGAGAATGATAGAGAATTTTGTTGCTTGCATTTGCCTGAAAATAGAAACTGAAAAATTCCTAGTTAAAAGCTTAAAACTTTTATTCTAGAACTCTTGAACTTGAGAATAGGATAAAAAGAACTATTCCTTTATACATAATTTACAATTTAATTGGCCTCTTATTAGACGTTAAAATAAAATGAAATAAAGGAAACGGAAAGAAAAAGTGTCAGCTTGCTGTGCTCTGTTTGCTCCCTTCTCTGCTCATTCGCGTTCCCATCTTCCTGACGTTGGGACTTTGATTTAGCATGATTCCCTACCTATGTTGTGGCCCTATTTTAGTTCCGGGAAAGGCAAATGAGCCTGAATTAAGATCCCCACATTGCCATTCCCATGTCTGGTGAAGGTGTTGTTATATTGGACACTCTTTGACTTCTTCGTCTTTTCCTCTATGGCCTATTTTTTCAAGTCACTCCATACAATTAAGCTTTCTGCCCCTCCGCATGCAAGTGAACAACTATCCTTAAAAATAAGTACAGATGATGACTTTTAAGCAACCAATTAAAACGAACCCTCCAAGATTACACGATTTTCTTCTGTGCACATCACCCGAAATCCCTTAAAAGTAAGTACTGTCGATGACTTTCAAGCAACCAATTGAAACAATCCCCCAGATTCCACAATTTTCTTCTACCCAAATCACACGAAAGACCAAATATTTGTATAGCTCCACTCACTCACAGTTTTTAACAGTGGCCAGTAGCCTTTCCTTGCTTGATCAGAAGCAACGTACTTTTAACCCAACTCCAAAACGTACCACCTAACTTTAACAAGATTTTTTTGGTACTTAACCATTCGCTTCAGGCAGAAAGTGTAAGTACTTTAATCATTCCCTGACTATTTGCGGTTAACATTGTTGGGCTATCCCCCTTCCAACACACTGCACTGATGAAGTGCGAACTACCATCGCCTTCACCATTCTTTGGCTCCAAACCAAACCTATGACCAGCCACAGGCTTGGAGATGGCCTGCAAGCACCAAGAGAACTTAAATTAGTCAAGAATATGAACATTATGCCACAAAAAAGGTGAGCCTGCATTTATATTCTAACCTTGTGATAAACAAACACTTCATTTGTTTCGCTACCACAAGCCATGTATTCAGAGTTCACAGAGAGACCGACAAAGTTCTTCTCATTTGTATGGCCTCTAAAAGTTCCCAACTGAGAAGAAAAGGCAAAAAGTATGTCAACCATAAAGTGGAAAGAAAATAGCTAAGAAATTAATCGACAAATTAGAATAATAACTCCTGACAAAAAATTAAAAAAGACTGCTCATCTTTGTTACATGGAGAAGTACGAAGGGCATTTTCCATTTGAGAAGTGCCATCACTTACAGATACATTATCTTTCACATCCCATAAACACAACGAATTGTCAGTGGATGCAGACGCCAGTTTGTTGCTGGACAAAAATTTTGCATATGAAACAGCTTTCCGGTGCCCACTGAGCACAAAAAGTGGTTGGCTAACATTTCTCAGATCATAATAGTAAACATGATGATCAGCAGAACCTACCTGCAAAATTCATCATATTATCCCTTACTTAAAAATTTTATCTATAAATGATCTGAATTCTGTAAGAAAATGGACAGTTCAGCAAGAATTGGACAGAAGCATACTGCCAAATAGATGCTGGACCCAGGATTATACTTGACAGAACAAATATTTGCTTTCATATCAATGTTGAGAACACTTGCTTCTTGATTTAGACTCCAGACTCTGACCTGATACGTACAGAGAAACAGAGATGCGCTAATGAGACTTGTGTTAAGCATGTATGAACCAATCAAAAGTTAAGAAGACTAGGAAATAAAATGATTTGTCTAGAGCTGTCCTTCAAGTGTCAAGGCAAATCCGTACAATCAATCTGTCAATGATTGATGGATCATATTTTACATTTGCTCCTCATCTATAGCCAATAGGTATCCTACACCTACCTTACAGTCATTGCTCCCAGATACAAGCATTGAAGGTTCAGTGCACGAAAAATCAACACTCCAAGCTCGCTTTTCATGCTCCTCGTATTCCATTGTGCTCTGGTTGGAAAAGAGTCTTCATTAATTTTTTTTAACAGACACGATAGTAAGGGCCACTATGAGTTTTGCTGGCATCTGCCTTAGATTTCAAACCAAGATTATGGGTTCAATGCTAGAAAGCAGTCACACAGTACACAAAATGCTGAGAAGTAGGACTATTGCTAGACTTTCTTCACTTAACTCTGCTTTGAAGCAACTCTTACTGATCTAGAAAATGGCCTTCCTGGCAATTTATGGAACATGCATATGTTAATGTCAGTCTGTTGCAGGCATCCAATAGGTAATGAAGGCTAAAAGAGGCAAAGTAACATGATCTATACCTGGCAAGTGGTTGCATCCCAAACAGTTACCATCCCATCGTAGTCACTGCTAGCAATAAGATTCCTAGTGTACTTGTTCCAACTTAAGCAACTGAGTTTAGATCGCGTAGACATTTCCACAACCGGACAAAGCACATCTGCTGTTTCATTCATAACCTGGAAAGCAATGTGTTGAGTTACAAACTCATAGTATAGAGTATTATACAAAAAAGCTACCCAAAAAGGGCGCATATTGATGGCAAAGGTATATATTTTATTTTGGGAGATACATTGTAGTTTTCAGGTTTTATTTTATCCTCGGTGTATAAGGATATTTTCAGAACCCTTAAGCTTGTAATCTTACCTGTTTTTATCATAGTGATAGAATATGAAGGCAGCTGACAGGTGGACTCAGGCACATTGGCTATAAATTTGGTGTTTTCTTTAACTTTCTTTCTCTTCTAATTAAATTCAGTATAATATGGAATTAATAGTAACTTGAAAAGTAACACAATGATACAGACCAAAGTTTGCAAATGGAACAAATACCCCATTACCACAATGATCACCAACCAACAAGCTTTGTTTGACAACAATAGTTAAAAATGATCCATCTTGAGATTGCCAGATTAGGCACAGTAATCAACAATCGATCTTCAGAAGATTCCTGTTACCTTTGATATAAAAAATAGATCTTTAAAAGCAATTTTCCTAGTCATAAAGTTGTGTAACTGTCAAACATGTCTTAGCAAAAACAGAAGAAGTTAACGTGCCTTGTATTGGATAGTAAGGATGCAAATCCAAATCTAGTCATAGTAACACTTGCACCACAGTTTCATAAGCTCAACAAAATAGAGAATTGGTCCACAAAACTGGATACTCTATTGAACACTTACTGAGGAAAATTCAAAAATCTTTATCCGTCTAGAAACTCCAGCAGTAGCAAAAAGTTCGTCATCGCGATCAAATTCTATGCTACAAAGGTAACATGAACATTGCCATGACAAATACAATTTTCTATTTCAAACAAATCATTTGTCAAACTGGAAAGAGAAAGGGAAATGCCAATTTCATGGACCAAGTGCAATGGAACAAGCATTCTGCTCTTTCCCCTCAAATTGACCGAGAATGACTAAACGCTGAATTTTTCAGTGCCTCAAATTCTGTGACAAACTCCACTTTCCAGGGTTACAAGAAATCCAAGATAGATGGAAAAATAATCATTACAGCTAAAAAGTGTAGACCTTACTGTCAGATGTTAATCACTGATCTTGCCAAAGTTACTCACCCATGAAAAAGTAATGCAGTCGCTCTTTGAAATCAGCTACAACATAATTCTACAAATATGTTGCATATTATTGAGCATTACATTCAGTGTTCAGTTTATGCAAACTATTTAAACTATGATATCTCACGTAACAAAAAGAGTGGCTTTTGCAAAAGTTTTTTTTTTTAAACAATTACTTGAAACTAACTGAAATTGCAAAAATGCAGCTAGTAGCAATGACATAACAATGGCAAATATCTTAACTTACCTAGATACAATATTAGCAGAGTGGAAAAGGTCTGCATGTCTCAGTTCTGCAATGACCCTCAACTGACTAGTAAGGACAAACCAAAAAAGTTCTTTTAGTTACTGGAGCAGAAAATATATTCAACACTTCAATTTCCAGTTGTCATAAGAAACAAACAAAAAGCACAGCATTACATGGAATTTCAGGTGTTTAAAAGATGTAAAATAGGTCAAGCACTGCAATTGATGCTTGAAACTTATCTACCTGTATCGAGTAAAAGTGGTGAGCACAGATCGGAAATCATCAAGACCAACTTTATACTCTTCTCTATTTCGGATGTTATTATCCTTTTCTTGATGTGCATATGCTTGTCTGGCCCAATGTCGCCTCTTTTGCAAGTAAAAGTCTTTTAAATCATTGAACTGTGGCAAGAAAGGCTAAAATGACAACATATGTGTGTTGTGGACGACCAATAAAATTTAATAATTAACCTGAGAATTATTTGCACACCTGCTCATGGACCCATCTCTTTCTTGCTGCAGTCAGTCCTGAATAAGTGATGGGCTGAGAATTGGGATCATCAGCAAGCATCCTCTGTATCAGAGAGTGTTTTTCCTTTTCCCTACGGAATTCTGATCTGTGTCTCTCTACGGAATTCAAGTCCTCGGTAATATGCTGGAGATCTGCTTGAATCTGCAAAAGAAAGAAGGCCATTGATTCCTACCTACATCCATCCAACTACACAAAATAAAAGGACAGAAAATAGAAATAGAAGGACCTCGTTGAGCTCTTGGAGCCTTTGCTTCCTGAGGAAATGCAGGAAGTCAAGCAAAATGCATGTATTGGTCTCTGCTTCTTGTTCTTCAATCTTTCTCTTCTTCTCTACAAGGAGCGACAAGAGGCTGTCTAGCTCCTTAACAGACAATTCACAACCCTGTTTTAAGGATCACAACAAGAAGAAGGAGACATTATGTTGACTGGAAGTCAAAGCAACTGCAAACAAGCAACAAACTTTTCCTTTTCTTTTTTTTTTTTTTTGAAGTATAATATAAAAATAACAGACCTGCTGTAATGCGTGGCGAAATTTTTCAAAAGGAGAAGCGTGCCTAGCCATTTGACGAGCAGAAGTCATCTCCGACATCTACAGTCCAAACTCACACACACACATATAAAATAATTGTAAGCAGACTGCAGAGGTAGCAGGAATTATATGTATACATCTATATATATATATATATATATAGAGAGAGAGAGAGAGAGAGAGAGAGAGAGAGAGAGATGAACCTTGTTGAGCAAATAATTGGGGAAGATAAGGGAGGGAGTGAGGAAACGACCACAAGAGGGGCAATTACTCTTGTTTCTTAAATGAGTGACAATGCAAATGTAACAGAAGCTATGACCACAGGCAGAAAGAAAAGAGTCCCTCATGATCTGCATGCATATGGGACATAACATGTCCTTGTCCAACTCCTCTGCCGAGGAGAGTGCCAGTGCTGCTGCTGGGGGTGGGGGCGCAGGTGTCGGCTGTTCAGAGGCAGTTGCTGCAGATGACTGATCGGATTTAATGGCAGGGACGAGTGGCCCCATTGAGCTGCCACTGCCACCTCCCATTTTGCCTGCCTATCGATCGTTTTGGCTCTCTCTCTCTCGGAGTAGAACCAGAAGAGCATAACACTCTCCCCCCCCCAAACCTAACCCAACCCCCCCCCCCGGGGGGGGGGGGAATGGTTGGTGGCTAGAGATATAAGAAGAGGAAGGAGTTTTGTGAAGAAAGTAAAAGAGCAAAAAGAGAAAGCCGAAATGGAAAGGAAAAGACTAAAGAGAGACCTGAGTTAAAGGAAGCAGCAAAGGAGAGAGAGAGAGAGAGAGAGAGAGAGAGAGATCGCGGAGAGAGAAAGAGAGAGGGAGAGAAGGTGCTTCGTATTTGTTTGTGAGGGTGAAAATGGCCCACGTTGAACTGGCGATTTCGAGTGATTCCTTTTGGTAGTTTTGGTTTAACTTTGACACGACCCCGAAAGTCATCAAGCCTTGCATACGGCTGCATTTGCAAATGCATTCAATTCTACTCGTCCTTCCGCGGGGGGTTAACGGGCTTTTAGATCCAATGCATTGGACTGCACGTCCTCTACCACTACTGCTGCTGCTGCTGCTGCTGCTTACCATCATCCTAACAATGCCTCTCCCAAGCCCAAAATATCCTACATCAAATTCTCCCGCTCGTTCAATTGTGTGAGTGCACAGCATAACACAATCCCAAGTAATGATCCGTTCTAAAATCACACCGAACACCACCAACCGCACCACCCCACCCCCCCCCCCACCAACAAAAAAAAGAACAACCACGGAATGGATTAATTTTAGTCTCGAATATCTTATTCCTTGTAAATTCTCTAGCCCTAACGTGGAATTTTCCAAATTTCTTGATTGACTCTATGGCTAAATTTCTGGTACTGCTTAATGATTTTTTTTTTTTTGGTTTTAGATCCAACATGTGATGTGGCGTTAGTACAAATATATTTATCAAACTGTTGGATCAAATTCAGAACCCCATTTGATGGTCAGAGTTATACGAACCATTGGCTTGGCGCTAGTATCAATCAAACAATTTGGTGAAGTCTACTCTGACTCATCATCCTTCTGCCTATATAATACATTCTTCTCGTTGGATACGAAGTTGTTGGGAATTTTCAGCTATGAACCTTCGGTTTGCAGACTGTAACCTTAATGTCCTGGTGCTGCCCGCTTTTATGGCCCATGGCTACTTTCATTGGACTGTTCTTAACTGCGCACGATCCGCTTGAGACGTATGTTCCATCAGCTACTATTTCTGAGAATGGAACAACAGCTTTTTATAATTAAAATTGTTGAAATAATCCTGCCTTTTTTTTTTTGGAGGAATTTCATACTCGAAACCTTTTGATTGATGTATTGCATGCTATGATGTCCGGGCACTAGCATTTGGATTATATGTAGCTTTAGGGCCACAAGAAATGGATTACTTGCGTACCTGAACTATCTATTTTTTTTGTCCAATTCATTAGGGCTGGCAAAGATAGTGATGCTGGGATCATAAGATCTAGTAGCAATAGGAAAACAGAAAATGAATTAGAAACAATCTTATCTAACGGCACATTTGGTCAGGGAAATGTGTTAGTAATCTATTTGCGGAATATGTCATCCTGGATTCTCACAATTATCAAGATGCGTACGGTTGGAGCTATTTTTCCCTTCATAAGAATCCTGTAATCTGAAAAAAAAAAAAAAAAAACCCTTTTTGTCCCGTCGGATTCCTGAGTTGAAAAGAATCCTGTAATCTGAAAATAACCTTTTTGTGCTGTATCTAATTGTGCTTACGCGGGATACCTCACACAAAGAAAGCTGATGATTACTGAGTTGAAACCTACCCATTGGGGTGGGAGTTTTTGCTTGTCTGCATCAAAGAGCTACTTCGTAAGTTTTGATCTCATCGCTATGTTAGTCGTCCCTGATCTATATATCTATAATATACTTGGCTGACCTTTCCTAACATAGCCGGGATATTCTCAGAGTATTTAGGCCAGTCGGGTCCGTCAAAATAGCTAGGCGTGTAGTCCTGTTTAACAAGAGTAACATTTCTTATTACCATTTTCAAAGAGCGAGATTTGATGCAAGTATAAGATTGGATACATCCTTAAAACTTCTCTGTGCCCTCCTGTTATGCTCTGTTATAATCTCAAAATTTAGATGGAGATGCCACATAACCTCCAAATCTATACTTGCTTCGCGACCAGCTACTCCACTCCGAACAATTTAAACGAATGACCAAAAGATGTGGCGTCATTTGCGATGTATCATTATAGACCTTGAATAGGTACTAAAACACTATAGTTGGACACTCTGTTCTACCCAATAGACCAGAGAAGCTCCAAAATTTTTGTCATTCCAGCCTCTAAAACCCTACAGAGCCATTTCAATCCCCACATTGTTCCCTCTGATTAAAAGCTCTTCCCTCCCCTGTTCGAGCATTTCAACAGTTAAAACTTATCAACATGTTTAATTATAATATATAACTCATGTATTAAATCTCACATAACAATTTAAACTTTTAAATTTAGGTAGAATAATTTTTTTAATATGATATCAAAATCTTCATGACTAAGTAGTCTTGTATTCGAAACACGACTCTTATATTTAATTGTGAATTTTTATAAATATGATGGACCTATTTTTCATTAAGCATTTAGATGAAACGATTTACACATCTTTATATATTCAAGGGTAAAGGGAAAACAAACCTGTCTCTATCATTGATGTATAAGATTCACAAGGGTTTTTTTTTTTTTTTAATACAAATTCTTTCACAAAATCAAACATTAGTAAGTCTCTTATTCATCCCTCCACTTCCTTACTTTCGGTTTGATGGAGAAGTTAAAAGATTTCTTTAAACAATCAACAATACCTTCACAATTAGCTTGGGGAAGGATGCAATCTAGTTCATTGTCCAAAGCATCCTCTGTATATGAATGAGGAGAGCGGAGATTCCCATGGGTTTGACAGGCCTTCATAGTCTTGCAATGTTCAGCCTCGTCATCCCTGATGTTCAGAAATACATCATACAAATTTTCTGAAGGCAGAGAAGATGAAAAGGAGAACTTATGTCAGTGACCATTTCATTTTATCCTCTCTTATTTTAATTCCATTTTCATAATTTTCAGAAGATCAAAATTCTTAACATAATTGGAAATTTTTTATTACCTATTTTTGGTCTCCGAGTATTGGGAGTTCTGGAAGTCTGAAATTCATCTGGAAGAAAGTTGCAAAGGTCATTAAGCCTACATCAAAATTTAGAAAATAGGTAAAGGGTTGTTAGAGGACAAACTTACCGAACAAGTATAAATCACCTTCGGTGTAGTATTTTATAGCAACCTCGGGTGCAGGCAATTTTTTCAACTCCTCTGTTAAAAAAAAAAAAAAGAAATAACCAGAATCTGTAAGGATCCTGTTCAACATAAAAGACATTCTTCAAGATGTTTGGATGCTCATAGACGTTCAGTGCAACTCAATGGCCTCAATATATTTTGAACACATCAAAGTAAGTTCTCTAACATCATCCACTTGTAGGTGGTCCAACTACCAACCACCAGCTGGGAACTTAACCCACAGTTGTCACTTTACAATGAAAACTATTACAAATTACAACCAAGAAAGATAAAAGAAAGATACCTATAATGAACTTAACCAAACAGTTTGTTATGTTAAAAGGATTGCATTACAAATTATAAACAAGAAAAACAGAAGAAAGGTAACAATAACAGTTGGTCTCTGGTCTATTTTTGTGCACAGATAACAAAAATTCCTGAGCAAATATTCAAAGATTTTCCATCACCATTAGATACTATCACATACCTCCTTGTGCCTTGATAAATTTGTCATAAGTTTCATAGGCATGGCTTTCTACACACTCAGAAAAGTGATCTGCAATATGAAAGAAGAACATATAACAGTTCAGGATATGTGACAATATGTAGGCTTGTTCTGCAATTACTTTCTCTATAGCACCACTAGTTTTGGGTTCCTTGTGTATGATGTTAAAGCAATTTATGGGTGAACAATGAAAATGAAAAGGTAGCTGTAAAAATATGATGCTCTTTTCTGTCTTTAACTAAATCTAATCAAATAAACAGAATTGAGATTTTATGGTTCCTGAGAGGTATGGCGGTAATTACAAGGAGTTGGCTTGCTAAACTATCAAAAGTCTTAAATTATGTTTAAGGTTCCACTTATCACAATTCATGTTTGTGTTTATGTTTTATTCTAATGGGTTCCCTATGAATTATAGACAGGAAGAAAAGTCTAATTTGTGGGATCTCATGATATACCATAAATTCTATTTTGAGGAATTGATGAGCTAGAAAAATGAGATGCAACACTTACAAGCCATTCTAGGGCTTAATGCATACATGAAGACTGTCATGACATAATAAAAGATTGCAATATGTTGGGCAAGGAACCGGTCAAACCACCAAGAGTTACCCCCTAGTTCCTGCAAATATCATCACATGATAGAGTCAAGTAATGATGTTTTCATTCAGTTTAATGCCTAATCAGCAAATATCATAAAAATTCAGAAAGAAAGCATGAAGAAAATTGGAGGGCTACAGAGAGGATCATAGTAGCCTAAGGCAAATTGAACAATAAACATTTGGTATGACTTCTATTGATAAAAATTAAAAAAAGAAACCAAGGCAAGCTAGAAATAAAGGAAGAAATGTTATAAGGCCACTCACTTCCATGATAAGCAAGTGGTGCATTTCATTCCAGCTCTCAGCAAAATGCACTTTCAGATAATCTGCTCTTCTCCACCAACCAAAACTCTCATACATGTGCAGAACAGACATAAATGCTGCCATAAAAGCAAGATGACTAGGCCAGTCATAACAACCAGCAAAGAAAAACTATGCATACGATCAGTCATAAACACAGAAACACTTGGAAAAAGCAAATAGATTTCACATGTTTTAAGATTAAGCTGGTAATTTGATCCTCTTCTTTTTCTGGGTGAATAAGATTTCAGGATGAACTCCATATCCTCTGTAATCTTAATCCAGACGTGATATATCTCCCAAGGGTTCCATCCACACCAACATGTTAAATGTACCAGGACTTAAATCTGGCTAAGACTGAACAGGAGGTCTCCAATATTTGCATGTTCTCCCCGTTAAGGGCTTAATAAAAGAAACCGAATGATGATGAAATGAGAAATACTGTAGCACTCACCAAAGTAAGGAACTCTAGCAATAGTTTCCAGCATGAAAAACCTTGCATAATCTCGATCATGGTACAGAGTATCAAGAATCTTTATGATTGTATCCTGTAAAGATCAACAAGACCTTGTTAGTAACTTATTAATGAATATCAATGCACACTGAGAGAAAGATGTTCTGGTGTTACTAATGAAGCTTTTACATCCGAGGGTGACTCTAGTCACTAAGAGTTCCATTTAATCCATACAAGCATTAAGCAAAACAAAGTTGGTTTAGACAATGGCTGGCTCCCCAACTGTTAGCTGTTGTTCCGCATGGATTAGCATTCTAAACCACAAGAGAGCATCCCGTTAAGCACACTTTTTGAGTTTGAGAGACAAACAAAATCCACAATTGAACTGGCAAGATTTTTGTGGGAAAATGAAGAGAAAACTAATCAGTGATTAAGAAGAAGAAGAGAATAATTACCGTGAGAAAGACGTTGATAGATTGTTCGATCTTGATAATCCACGATTCCAAAGAAGTATACGGTGGCACGGGATGTGGGTCTCGGTCGGCACCTTGCGTCCCATGTTTTGTATGTGTTTGACCTGTAAAAGTCTTGGGATTGAAGGTTTCCTCGACAGTAACCTTCTCCCCATCTTCTTCCCGCAAAACCGTTGCTTGGACAGGGTTCAACTTTACCTTCCTGCTGCTGCAGAGCCAAGACCAAAAGTGGAATATACACATATATATATATATAATTTCCATTTCAAAGAACAATTGAAAGAAGGTGGAGATGGGGACGTGGAAGAAAAACAATTGATTCAAATTTCAACAGTCTTACCTCAAAAGAAATGGAAGGCGACTGGAAAGAGAAGGGCTGCGAGAGTAGAAAGATGCTATTCTACCGGTACCGGTACCGCCATTAAACGAAGAAGAGGAAGAAACGACCGAGGTTGAGGCTGCTGCAAATATTGGGAAAGGTAGAATCGTCGCCATACTCGATTTGATCAACTCACTCACTAGCAGTAGTAACGGCAGTCCTCCCGTTCCGTTCCTCCGGAGAGTGGAATCCAAAATTGGCAAAAGCTCCGAACGTTTTGTTCGTTTACTTTAGGGGGTTTCGGTTGGGCTTGTGTGCTCGCAAATTCCGTTTTAGAATCTACCCAGCAAGTACTACTTCCTGTACAAAATACATTCGGTTGGTTGGTCTCTCGGTGCTTTAGTTTGGGCCCTTACCGAAAGACTCCTCCCGCCTTCCCCCATCCCAGCAGAAATTTCATTCGTTTTGGTTGGGGGCTCGGGGCCCTGCACCTTGCCCACTTATCATTCTCTGTGTGCGTTTCGGGCCGTAGCTGTGCAAGGCTCACTCATTGTCATACACGCGACAATACCTATGCGTGGTGTGGGTTGGCTTAAATTGGAAAATAAAAAAGAGAGAAAAAGGACACGAGACTGTAGGGTTGGGGTGTCGACGTTACATCCCCCATCATCACTTTTCGGTTCCCCCCGGCCACCGGCTCCCATCCATCCGCCTTCTTATCACTTGGCTTGACCACTTGCTCTCCTGCGCCAACTGTCTTTTGGCTGTCTGTCGCCCACAAACTCACACCCTTTGGCGACTCCTTCATTTCTGCCATTTTCCCCCGTGTGCTTGCTTTATTATTTATTGTCCATCCTCATCATCATTATCACTGTCATTATCAATCTCCAGCGTCTCCAACTCCGCTTACCCAACCCATTCGGCGCCCCACCCCCCCCCCCAAAAAAAAAGAAAAAAAAACAAAATTTGAGCCTTTGGATTATGAGATTTATAAAATAAAGCCTTTTGAGCAAAGCAAATCTATTAGCAGAAGAAAGAGGAGTGTTGACTCTAATCATTTTGTTGTTTTTGGCCTGTTCCTACTTTGATAACATTTTTATAGCTTCTTCGTAAGTTCTCAGATACTAGAACAACCTTTCTTCTTTTTTTTTTTTTATTATTTTGTGGTTGGGTTTTTTGTTATATGAGTTCGTATCACCACCAGTCTCCAAATCTGAAGCTATGAGCAATCAAAGAAACTGCTTGAGCTTCAAAAACAAGGAAAGCTCCTCATCCTACTTTATCATCAACAACGAAGGCTTCGAATTGAAGAGCCTGAGATTGTGCCTCAACTGGGTTTGCTTGGATCAATCCAACATATGGAGAAGTGGACTTTCCTGTTCCATTTTCTTCCTTCTGGCTGTTGGGGTTCCTCTTGTGTCTCACTTTGTTCTCTCTTGCTCCACTTGCGATGAAGAGCACCAGCGGCCCTACGATGCAGTCATCCAACTCTCTCTTTCTGTGTTTGCTATCGTCTCTTTTTTCTGCCTTTCTGGTTGGTCTCGCAAGTATGGTGTCGATAGATTTCTGTTCCTTGATAAATTGGATGAGGAGAGCGACAAGATTCAACATGGTTACGCACATCAGCTCCAGGTCCCATCCCGCCTCCTCCTCTTCCTCTTTCTCTTCTCCATTCCAAATTTCACTCTTTTCGGGTCTTGAAAGCAGAAATCTGCGCAGCTAATAATTAGTATATGCAAGAACAGAGTAGTGATCAAGTTAGCCACTAACTGCTTACTCCCATTATATTATATACTTCGTTCTCAACTTCTTGTTATTCATAGATTCAACTCAAATTACTACCTGGGTTCCGTTAAAATTTTCACCATATACTCTCATGAATCCACGAATTGGATGCATAGATGTTTGATGGATTCTCGGGATGACCATAAGAGACATACATGCTTATTTGTGTTATTGCCAAGATCTCTGCGGATAATATTTATGCCTGATTACGACATAGGAAGTATTCGCAAGCCCAAACTTAATTATTAAATGTTGCTCTTGTACACAAAAATGTTGACTTTCTAATTCTTGCAGCGATCAATGAAGCTTGTCTGCATCTTCGTTCTCCCCTGCTTTGTTGCGGAAAGTGCATACAGAATATGGTGGTATGTCACCGGGGCAACCCAAATCCCATATTTTGGGAACATTTATATCAGTGACACTGTCTTATGTATATTGCAGCTGTGCTCCTGGGTGTACAGAATGTCAATCTTCATCCTGGTATGCATTCTCTATAGATTGATTTGCCACCTGCAAATACTTAGACTTGAAGAGTTTGCTCAAGTATTTCAAAGAGAAAATGAGGTTGATTCAATCATGAAAGAGCATCTCAGGATCAGAAGAAATCTTCGCATCATCAGCCATCGTTTCCGAAGATTCATTTTGTTGTCTCTGCTTTTTGTTACTGCAAGTCAGTTTATCAGCCTTCTCCTTATCATGAGCTCTGAAGCCGATAACAACATCTTTGAGGCTGTAGAACTTGTGGTATTATTTTCTCTCCAGCTTTTCTCCACTGATGTACTATCTGATTATAAGGTTTTGTATAGGATTATTCATAACTACTTGTGTCTATGGGGCAGATTTGCTCCATTAATCTGGTGACAGGGCTCTTCATATGCCTGCGAAGCGCAGCTAAGATTACACACAAAGCACAGTCAATCAGAAGCCTTGCTGCAAAGTGGCATGTCTGTGCCACAATCAACTCTTATGATGACATGGATGCTGAGACTCAAACAAATCAGATTTCTTCCAGCCAAGTATCCCCTGTCAACATTGATTGGGTACTAGATGATGAGGAAGAAGATGGAGATGATCTTGATAGCACCAAAATGGTGCCTATATTTGCACATACGATCTCATTCCAGAAAAGGCAGGCTCTAGGTTAGTAGGCAGAAAGTAACCACATTATTTCCACATGCATCATTGTGCATGTGAAGGATGAGCCATAGCGTAACGGTAAGGTTACTCTGCTGTGTTGGAGGTCACAAGCTTGAAGTCATAGGAAGCGGCCTCTCTGTGAGAACAGGGTTAAGGCTCCATATGTCTGAACATTCCTTGGACCTTGCAGCTTGGGAAACTCGTGCACTGGGATGCCCTTTTTATTGTATTGTGCACTTAGAATGCTTATAAGGTAATAAGATGGTTGAAACTTGTTGCAGTGACATATCTGGAAAACAATGAGGCAGGTATGACAGTTTATGGCTTCGTTATGGACAGAGCCTGGCTGCACACAATTTTTGGGATTGAGCTAGCTCTGCTACTCTGGTTGCTCAACAAGACAATAGGTACTTCTTTATTTCTTTGTCTTGTCTTTGCTTTTCCTTTCTTTTTTCTTTTTATTTAATTTTTTTATTTCAGTGCCTCATTCAATGGTACGATTCATGATATTTGGAAATAATGTATTTGAGGCTGATGAAAACAATATGAAGGTCTGAGTTTAAAGTACTATGCATTGGACTTTGCATCATAAGTTCAGCCCAGGCACACATATTCAACTTATGCATCTGATGGTATTCATTACGACGATAACCTCTATCAAAGAACTTTTGGGATATTTGGAAACTGGAAGAGAAATACATATTTACATAAAAGATCTAAACAACAAAGCAAATGCAGAGCCGTAAGTTTCCAAGAAGCACTAGGGATGGACACCATCTCTATTGGGCAAAAAGAGAGACGCTAGCGGCAGAAAGTGGAAATGTAAATTGGGGTCATGTTTATTGACAAAATATCCATTTGCAGGAGGCAGAATAGAGTCTTTGCTCCATCCCTTGTCCTGTTTCCTTCCTTAATCTTCTCACATTTTGACTCGTGTTTTATTGCAGTGAATTGGACCTGAAAATTGCGTGGACTCTGGTGACGCATGGCTCAATCCTGTTGGGATTTATACGAAATTCTTTGGTTACATTTGCTTGTTATGGTTTTGAGTGAAAGTATTGGACAAGACTTCGATAATTTTTCTCTCTCTAAATGTTTTAGTGACTGCAAGTGATTATAAGTAATGGCGTGAACATGGCATCATTTGCTAAAAAAATTATATCATGTAAATATTCTGCTTTGAAAGGTATCATAATGCTACCATAATATGATTACATCAATGCCATAGTAACTAGCTTTGTATTTTACAAAGCCTGCATCATGATATTTGAAGTCAGAGATGACGTCAAATATTTTAAGGCAACATGCAAATGTTTTAAGGATTACAACATTAAGGCTTTGCAAAGGACGAGGGGTAAGGTGTCATGGGCTTAAAAACAACATTGTAGCTTCAACATTCACGCATACTTCCATTTCGAAAATCAATCTATTACCTATAGAGAAATACACACGTTTGAACATTCTGCTTGGCCCAAGGAAAAAGGAGTTAACCTTAAAAAAGTGGGGTAGAGAGGACTTTTCTTTTCCTCCGTTTAACTGCACTACAACAAGGGATAATGAAGGAAAGGGTTCATCAACTAGACCAGAGACAGCCCTGTAAAAAATTGGGTGAAAGTTTTAGGTCTCTAGAATCTGCACGATACCTTTTTGTCTCGTTCCTTGTCTTTCCACTAGCTTATACGAGTTTTGAGTTTGACATGGCAATCAAATACGTTGGAATAAGGGAGTAACCTTTTTCACCCTCTCGTCAAGTTCGCTCCTATCAGCTCCCTAACACTATGAAAAAGGTCCAACCGGGAGCGGAAGGGAGTAACTTTGTTCCTTTCAATGAAATTTCCTTGCATGGATTTTTGAAATTTGGCTGAACAAAGTCAACATATGGTGTTTCGAGTTATAACTGCTGCCTTTCTCTTTCGTTACTGAGTATCAATCAGATGCTAGATAATAAAAATAAGAAAAGAAAAACCCAGGATCGATCAATACCAATTACAGCACCCTCGGCAGTGCCCCCAAATTGAGCGACACGAGATTGGCCGGCAATCAGTAAGGACAAAGGACTGCATTGGTGGCAAAACACAGAAACCATCAAACACAAAAAGGTATATTTATTTCAGTCATTAGTTCTGTGAAAACATTGTAGCCATCGAGTCATTTCTTTTTCCCTTCAATGCCATTTGCCTTGTTTCTCGGGACTTCCGGGGCTGCAAGGTCGAACCGCGTTCGTGCACTGTGTCCCAAGCATACAATTATAAGTTACAATGCCACAAAGCCTTCTAGCGTTCTCTCCTCGTCACTCTCCCCTTTTGCATTGCAAAAACAGCCACTACTGCACACGTAATTAGCTAGCCTGTAGCTTGTATCTGCCTAATGGATGTAAGTGACTTTCAAAACGCCTCTTTTCTTCCTTGTTTGTATCTTGTTTTCAGTTTCATTCCATCTTTTGTGATCGATGAATGTTGGCGCGCGCTGGCTACAAGTGCTAGATGTTAGGATTGTCAGTTCAGTGCGCAACTGCTTGCAGGGGGAGGGGGTTCTCCGTTAAGAGTTCTCCGTCTTTAAAGACTCCCGAGCCCTCTCATGTCCCACCATTCAGTCAGTAATTCCTAATAAATACTGTTTTACATTTCTTCCCAATAAAGAAAGAGAAAAAAAAATAATTAAGCACATTTATATATGGTTGGTGTTGATTCTTCTTGTTGTACTCACTAATTCGCATAGGTTCTATAACATGTTCTGTTTTCTTGACAACTGAAACTTTGAGGTGACCCTTTTAATTAGCACTAATGCAATATATATTTCTAGTCGTAAGGTTAACAAACTTTCCTTATAATTATCTGATGAAGCTATACATATGTTCATGTTCAGTTGATCTAGGTAGGCTCTAGCTATATAAGGTTTGACAGTCACATTTTTGCCGATTTGTTTAATTGCTTTTCGTCACAGAAACGTTCCCATGTTCCCAAATTCGGCAACTGGGACAAGGAGGATAATGTACCACACACAGCTTATTTCGACAACGCACGCAGAGGGAAAGCGGGGCTGAAGAAGATGATCAACCCAAGTGATCCTGGGGAGAATCCAGAAGCCTTCATGCATGCGATGAAACGAGACGAAGCAATGGAAAAAGAAGAGTGCGGTCTCTTCTCTCATACTCCTCAACATCCTCGTCCCCGCAGAACCTACGCAGAAAAATACCAGAATAATATTGATGCTGATCATCAGCAGGCACACAACAACAGAGATCAGCAGCCACAGAATATTGATACCAATAATAATAATCATCATCATCATATTAAGAAGAATGATGGTAATGGGCGTCGGAACAGATTCCGAGAGCGTTCTCCTCCTCCTCATCATCGACGTAGTCCTCATCATCATCATCGTGATGAAAAGAGTGGAACTCCTCGTCCTGGACGTCCTAGTCCTAGTAGTACTTCAAGTGGAAGCCAGAGGAAGAGCACGAGATCGGAGACTAGTAGTTATAATCAAAGCAATTCTGCTCGTTCATTGCTAAAGCGCCGAAATTCAGGCCATCGACGTCAGAAATCCGAGTGGAGGAAGACCACAAATTTGGCTACTACTGTGGAGGACAACAATAGCTTCTCCACGTCCTTCATGGGCATGGCCCAGTATTTCAAACAAAGAAGTGCAGCTCGTCCATCTCAGCCTTATATTCAGGTATGCAATCTACTAAGCTTCTCTGGATATACCATACCATGCTACTCTGTGTAACATTCAATTCAATGATATGTCTTCTTTTTCCAAATTAATCAAACAAAATGGGGGTGTGGGGTTGGCAATTGGCATGGCAGCAGCATCGCGAGGAATCACCGCCAGTTCCGAAATTTGGAGCATGGGACGAAGGAGACCCCGAGTCAGCTGAAGGTTTTAGTGAAATTTTCAACAGGGTGAAAGAGGAAAAAGCATCTCCTGCGGTTCCCTTGCGTTCGTCAGGTTCAGGAGGCTCAACAAAGCCAAAATCAATACCAAAGAAGCACTCTTCAGATGCTCGAAGAAAGGCAAGAAGCTCTTCCTGCCCGCCAAAGGTTTGCATTGATTACTTTGAGCTCACACACATATATATACTGTTATGCCTATGTAGTAACACTAACGCAACTGTTTCGTGCAGTTATGCTGTTTATCATTTTTTTTACGGCGGTGATAAAGCTATAGAGATGGCTCCTTGACTCAGAATTTTTCAGGACCTGCCTTGCTCTCGCCTCGCCTCTCTTTGGGATCGACAACGTAATTCGTCGGATTTGGCTTGGATGCATGCCAGCCACCAATGACGACCAATGCTGCATGGCTTCTCTTTATTTGTTTGCCACATTACACCATTTATACGGGGCTAATAGAGCAGCGGTCGGAGCCTAAACCAGTAAAACCCCTGCGTATGACCTAATACATAATGAATGCGCTTGTGTTTACTTTTACCTTTGATGACATTTATTGGAACATGTTAAATGGCCTTCTTTTTACGGTGATTTGTGAATTGATCACCTTGAGTTCTATGTTATGTTACTCTGGGCGATATGTATAAAACATAAATTTTGTTTTTGTTTTCTTTTCCTTTCCTTTCCTTTCCTTTTCAGTTATGAGCTCATACATGGAATGTTTAGCATTTAAAATTTGTGATCCGCGGATTTTAACTAATGTAAAGATATCATATGTGTCAATTCCAAGAAAAGAAAAAGAAAATTTTTTTTCTCTTTTAATAAAAACCAAAAAGCGTAGCATCTATCATTGAAATCTTAATTGAGTAGCTTTATTTTTCCAGCTACGTGCGTATATCTTATTTTTTTCTTATGCTTATGCAAAATAAAGTTCTAACTTTTGGAGAAATTTAAATAAATAAAATCAGCATTTGGAACTACAAAATATATATTGGCACATTGACCCTTTTAATTGACAAAGTTTAGATGGGTCCTTCCGACTTAAGATGACTTTTTTTTTTTTTTTGAAGTATTATGAGGAGTACATCTCCGACTCTGGATGAGCTTACGCACCAGCCAAGCCTGCATGTCTTTCCGGAAGATCTAAAGGACACATGCGCTCTGTGGTGAATAATTTCTGAAGCCGCTCTTTCTCTTTTCTATTTCTATTTCTTCTTCCTAAAGCTACTCCTATTTCGAAAATGAAGAATCTTGGTGCCTATTAATTTACGTATAGAATAACTATGGGCTGAATTAACAACAAAACATCCACTCTTTTTTTTTTTTTTTTTTTTTTTTT
>CM038607.1:9457848-9469212 GCA_021533255.1 Ceriops tagal
ATATATATATATATATATATATAGGAAAATCTTTAAATTGAAATAAATTTATTTCAATAATAATAAGGAATTAAAGAATAACATTAAAATATATTTTAAAAATAAATCTATCGATAAAATGTTGGTTAAGAAGAGATGATTATTAATTGTTAAGGTAATAATTATGATTATTTATATTGTGTTTGTCTTAATAATAAAAGATTTTTGAAGTTTTGAGTTCAGCCTAACTTACGTATACATGTATTACGTGTGTTGAAGGATGCATGTGGGATTGAGTTTTTTCTCTTCTCTTCTTTTCTTTTTTTCTTTCTTTTAAAAAAACGAAAGAGTCAAAATAATATTTCATACTTTCGATAGAAAACATGATGTCGGTTGAAAAAAAAAAAACAAAATAAATTCTATAAATATAAATTTAACTTCACCGAATCAAAATCAGGGCTTGTAGTTGCGAAGAAAAAGCCGCCTTGGCTTAACGTGGGGTGATTGCAGTAGTAGTACTACTATTTGTTCTTTTACACGTGGTTTTCTATTGAGGACGTGGCGTGATGTAATTGGTAAGCGAGTAATAAGAAGAACCCAACCATTTAACCATTAGATGATAAAAAGAACGGAGGGTAGGTGGGCGGCTTGGCAGGAAGGGCTGGAAGAAAAAGAAAAGGGAAAAATAAAATAAATTAAGAGAAAATCATAAAGGAGAGGGCGAGTTACCCCTGACCCTGATCCCCGATCCTGGTGCTGGCGGGTGGAATGGCGGCTTCGAAGCTACAAGCCCTCTGGAATCACCCTGCTGGACCCAAAACCAGTCTGCTCTCTCTCTCTCTCTCTCTCTCTTTCTTTCTCTCTCTCTTGCTATCTATATATATATACACGCGTGTGTGCGTGTGTGTGGGAGGGGGGGGTGTTTTCCCTCTAGAGGATTTGGTTCTATGTATCTTGATTCATTCAGTTACTCTGCGAATGAATCTGTTGTTGTTTTATCATGTGATTTATGGAAATTCCTGTCCCTATCACTCTCTCATATTGTTTTGATAGATCGATTGATTGTTGTGGATGACGATGACGATGATTTTTCTTCTTCTCCTCCTCCTCCTTCTTGTACTAATTATACTGTTTGATCCCCAAGGAGAAGTGGACAGATCCATCCACGCCTCTACACATTTTCTTTTCCTTTTTCTAGTTCTCTCTCTCTCTCTATTTTCCTCCTCCTTTCATTCTGTTCTTCGCTCCTTCCCCCCCACCGCGGCGACCCACGCCCCACCCACCTTCTCTTTCCGGTTTCATTTTCTCAACCTCTTGGAGCTGAAACAACTCTCCTTGGAGATTTAGATTCAGAGTAATAATCGGAGGAAAAGGATCTTTTTGTGTTTAAGTTGACTTCTGTTGTTACTGAGTGTTACATGAACAACATAAATTAGCTGCCTCCCTCCCTGCCTGCCTGGAATGTATATATTGCATTGTTTTAACTCAATGGTATTAGTAGTTGGAAGTCAGTATCACACTCTCTTGAGTTCATCCTACAACTCCACTTTTCAATCTTGTTGTCAACTAACTAATTCTGAAAAGGTTTCCAGCTGCTAAACAAGTATGTAGAGGCTTTACTCTAGGCTGGGGGGCGCATCTGATTTTGGATTCCGTGACTTGTCTTTATCATTTTTGCATTGTGTGGTAAGGTCATTTAAGCTGCTGCCTATCATCTTTTCAGTTCACTTTTGGGCTCCAACTTTCAAATGGGGAATTAGCATCGCAAATATTGCTGACTTCTCTAAACCACCTGAGAATCTTTCTTATCCTCAGCAAATAGGTATTCGCCCTTCATCTCTCTTTCTCTCTCTTCATTCACAATTTTATGTGTAGATGCTGTGGTATTGCATATCATGAAAGGCAGCTGCATTCCTGGTTGTTATTTAAACATTCTTTTCATTCCTTATTCTGTTTACCTATCTTATATTTTCCTCTGACCCCTGTCCTATGATTTACAGCCGTCACATGTACTGGGCTAATATGGTCACGCTACAGTACTGTAATCATACCTGTAAGTTTTCAGCATATAGATAGACTGGCTCTGATTGGCCATTGATGGATGATAAAATGATGATCAATAACCTCTCCATTGGTACGAAGTTCTTTGCTGCCGTATTTTGTTGCAGCAGCGTTCTTCACAACTTTTGTGCCTCTTTTCATAAACCTATGATTTTAAAGGCAACATAATCACAAAGAAGCTTATTGAAATTTTTGTCACTGTAATTTAATCATTATTAGCATAGGAAGGAAGAATTTTTTCTTTCATGTTTCTTTTTATCCAATCTTCTGTATGTAAGCCATCCTTTGGACATGTAATTTGGTTGGTTCTTTGCTCATGTTTTTTCATCATTGACCCTGAATTGTAGAAAAACTGGAATCTGTTTAGCGTAAATGTTGCAATGGCTGGAACAGGCATCTATCAACTCACACGCAAAATACAGTAAGTTCCATTCAAGTAATTCTAATATGCTTCTACGCAGAACAGTGGTGGCATTGATTCTTCCTAACTAGTCATTGGCATGGGAAGATCTCTCCCATTCTGGTTGTGTGATTAAATGGTCAGTTTTGATGTAGTCGTTACAACAAGAAACCAACTGCAATTTCCTTGCTGTTAAAATTTCTTTTCATCACTCATCGAGCCTGGATTCAAGTAAACAATTTAAATTTTATCTGCACATCTGCAGGCACGATTATTCTTCTGGGGCACAGACTGCTGTTGCAAAAGAATGATGACAAAAAATCTGTTGTCTCCTGCTTTCATGAAGCCAACCTTTCCTGCTTTTGATGCAATATTGCAACTCAGTGTTTCATAGAGATAACGTGGAAATTGGATAAGCGTATGTTGGAGTCTTGTAAACCGCAACTCTTTTCATTTGAACTTAATGTCTTTCCGTAGACACCTCCATGTTCACTTTTTGAATTCAATTAATTGCAGTTTTAAGTGAATTCTTCTCTAGATAGCAGGGGTTTCATTAAGTGGGTAATTGTTATTTCGCAGTGGAATGGTTCGCATGTCAGTGTTTGACGGTTTGATCTCACTGCCAAAGCCCATCCCTTTTAACGTTCATTAATTCAGGCTCCAAATGCTATCAAATACTAATTTTTCTTCTAAAGCGCAAATTTCACAGCTGATGCACCCATCGTTCAGCACATGTAGGCTTATCTGGGCATATCATGCCCCAATAAAACAGGATCTTGATGCTTGTTAAACGTTGAGCAATCGTCACCCTGTCTGGTTGAGCCTCAACTGTTTTATTCTTGGCAAAAATAACATAAGATGCATCGTACAACTCCTCAAAAAAGAGGTTGAAAGATAAAATTATTCCAATAAGCTTCTTTCTTATTTTGTATGTCTGCAAATCTCCAGTTTGAATTGCAAGGAAAAAAGAAAAAGAAAACAATTTCCGAAAGATAAAAATGGAGGAAAGACAATTGAAGAGTTCAGTGCCAAAAAATAAATTGAAGCTGTAGTCGGGACAAATCGGTCAGTAAGGGATATCAAATGAAAGCCCACAATTGGGTAACCGGTGGCTAAAAAGATAATGAGGGAAAATTGTGTCGTGCGATGCTCATCTCATTTTGTATGTGTGTAAATAATGCGCAAAACCCAGGGTTCACTCTTTCTCACTGCCCATCTCTGGATTGATCTGCCATTGAATCTGAGTCGCCGTCGTGAGACTTCAAGCCCAAACTCAAATCTAGAGTGCTTTCGTTTAGATCTTGTCGTACTACCTGATTGTCATCCTGCAACAAAAACCATGTGCAGCCAAAAATTAAATGGAATGCCATAGAGAACATCGAAGAAATTTGAGATTTCTATATTTTTATGAAGCAAAAACAAGTGTTGTGCAAAACCATGAAAACTAGAACTATGAGTCCCAATTAGATTAGCAAGTAAAAAACTCCTGCTTGCTGTCAAATCTCATTCACACGGGAAATCAAGGGGCATAGAAACCATGGGTGTTTTGTTACCAACAATTAGACTAAGAATGGTGCAGAACTATGTAATGGCCCACCAGTGAACCTTCAATTCCAAAGCAGATTATTGCAAACAATGATTGACACTGTTCTCTTAAATACATCAATCTGTAGCAATGGCATTTAAAGTGTTATGGAATCCATTTCCTTGAACAGCTTCAAGAAGGAACAAGAACAAAATGAGCATAAAAAGTGATTAATCACCTTATTCACTTCCATAGGTACATCATTGATGTTGGGTTTTTCATCAAGGCCATCATTCTTGAGAATCAAACCCGCAGCCTTTGGGTCATTATCACTCAGTTTAGCTTCATCATCGACTTGTTCTTCATTTTCTTCAGCCTCTTTTTTTTGTTGCTCTATCAAATAAACCTAGAGCATCAAATAGCAGAAGTAATCAATTGGTAAGTTTTAGCTTAACCTATTTTATTTTCTACCTGAAGCATCAATCAACTTCATTTGTCTCTAGCATTCAAAGAACACATTTTTTAATGCTTGGCATGTCAAGTACTGTCATTATTAGCTTCTTGTGAGTCAGCAAAAATTGAGTACTTTCTCAGGAAGAAAGAACACTATCATCCATTCAAAGAGTAACTACAATAGCTATGCAACATCTGTTTTCAGCAATACTAGCACAAACAAGGGCAGAAACGCAGACAACATTTATGCCAAAACAGCGTTTCAGTGTAAAGTTCTATGCCAAAGTAAAACTCTGGCTTCTTCGTCTTTTCCTGTAAAAACCTGTCCCAGCATTTGAGCAGCACATTTCTCCATCAATGCCTCAACATCAAGACCAGTGGACAATAATCAAGAACCCCTCCACAGAGGTGAACAAAATGAAGCCAAAATTGCACTCCGCCATCAGGAAACAATTACCCAACACACCAGCACAATGTCAATATTCCAAAAGACAAAATTGACAGTTACAGTCACTTCCCCACTAACAGAAAATGAGACAATAATGCATGCATTAGTCAGGCATCAACAATCATGCATCTGTGTATCAAAATTTCACAAAAACAAGTTCTACATCATGTTCCATCTTCAACAATGACACATAAAACAGGAACATCAAGCAGGAAAGAAAAGCACATTTTAATCTTCATTCTTTAATATGTCACACGTTTCCCTTTCACCTCTGCTCCCCTTTCATTATATTTCTACCCAATAGAAATTTCTACAGATTGTGAACAGTATCATCAAACAGGGACAACATCAGTGTGACTGTGAACAAATTTCTTTTCAGTCAAATCCATTGTAATGATACACGACAGGGTAGTCCAATCACGTGTCTTTGAAGCAAGAAGAATTGTAGACAATGGTGTTTATTTCCTTTCTCTTGCCACTTTAACCTGATGGATAGTTAAATAGTTGTGCTTATATATCCATGCAGCAGCTCCACTATCTTAATAATGCTGGCAAGAAAAGCTATAAATAAGAACTAACATAACATCAAGTGGATGAAGCTGTTGCATTGGCTGTCCAACAGACAGAAGGCACCAGCTCTGCATTTACAATCTTATTATAATCAAATTTATTTGACAAAAACAAGATAATTGTCCATAAATTTCTCCACAATAATCTCTGCCGATGCTTTGACAACCAACCTTGCATCTCACCCATTTCCATGGCCAAAAATGGATCTAGCCTACAAGAGGCTTATCTTTTGTCTTTTGTTTTTTGTTTTTTGTTTTTTGTTTTGTTTTTTTTTTCTCAGCTTGTAATATGAGGGCAAGTAGATGGCATAGCTTTCACAGACGACATCTTTAGCTTTTCTGTGAGAAACAGAGACGAATATGAAACCTACAATTTATTTTAACATAAAATCCTAACAGATAGAACGCCCATCAATATGAATAAGGACCATCTTACCATTGGATAGAAAGAAATCTCCAAGTCAACAAAAAGTTTAAATCAAATTCCCCAAGAGCTCAGGTTGACAAAGCAGCAAGAGACAGAGAGCAACTGGAATTAAACCACCAACAATTGTTTTGAGGAAAGTACAACCATGCATTCATCATTACAAATTTTACAATCCTTTCATTCTCAAGGCATCTAAACTATTGCCCTTGATTTGAATCAGCAGCCAATCTATTCCGAGTTAATATTAGTCCATCAAATTCTCATCAAACTCTTTCGGTCACACAAAAATGAAACCAATGCAAGATCCTACTTAGTCCATAATTGGACCAAAGTGTAGCGAAGGCCCATCATTTCTGGAATTCTCTCCATGCAATGTACGAACGACAAAAAACTATTAAGGCTACCGTCTTAAAGCTAAATAATAGGAAAACAAAAACCCTAAGCCACTGTTCAATCAGAATCAGGACGACCCAGATCTGAGGTCAAGCAATTAACCACAACCACGTGTGCTTATTCGTCCAGAAAAGGAAAATCACATAAAAAAGAAGAAAAGATCGCCCAACAAAACAAACAAGGAACCTCCAGGCACCAAGGGTTTTAAAGAAAGAAATCCGAAATAGGAAAAAGAGGGGGGAGGGAGGGAGAGAAAGAGAGAGAGAGAGAGTACCGGAATGTATTTGAATTTACGCTTGGGGGGCTGCTGGTGGCGGGCACGAGTCTCGTCCGGATTGGCATTGCCATTGCCAACAGCTTTATTATTATTATTATTATTATTATTATGATTACTGGGATTGGAATTGGAGGGGGAGTTGGAGGAGGCGGCGTCCTTGTGGTTGCCGTAGGTCAATGGGGTCCACTTGTAAAGCAAGAGATGCAAGCCGTTATTTCCGTTACTAGTAGTACCGTTGTTGTTGGTGTTGTTGTTAGAAGAAGTTGTAGCAGAAGGAGAAGAAGAAGAAGGAGGAGGAGAAACGTGGATCCATCGCTTCTTCCACTTCCTCACCGGGCCACTGAACACCGTGGCCGGTCCGTATCGAGTCGACGACCGACCGAATCGGGCCCCT
This sequence comes from Ceriops tagal, assembly GCA_021533255.1. Taxonomy (NCBI): domain Eukaryota; kingdom Viridiplantae; phylum Streptophyta; class Magnoliopsida; order Malpighiales; family Rhizophoraceae; genus Ceriops; species Ceriops tagal. Next base: position 9,464,775 of record CM038607.1, read on the forward strand.
ACTCCTTCCATCTTTCTCTTTTCTTTTGTATTTTGCCCACCACCACGCCAATTGCGAACAACTTTTTGCTTCTCGCTTCCGGATCGCTCCTCTCGTTAACTACTGCCTGCGCAGGGCAGCACAGGTGGCTTCAGAACATTGGCCCCGGCCTGTTTGTTTAAAAGAATGGGATGAATTGGGTGAGGTCAGCACTTCTGTTTGCTTCCTATGGTGGGAATATCAGGACTGTTGCATTTGATGACTTTTCCTATTTCCTATTGGTCGACGTTGTTCGGACGCCCACGATTGTTTCTTGATTGACCGGAAGCAATTTTCTTTGCTTTTAAACTCTTATTATTATTATTATTATTATTATTATTATTATTATGGGGGGGGTGGGGTGGGGGAAGGGGGGAAGGGAAAGGAGTTGGCGTTGAATGATTTTTATTAGCATTTATTTGGCCAAGAAGTGTATTAATCTATAATCTCTCAAAACTTCAATTCTCTCACGCCCCAAATTAGCATATGATTGAATCACTATCAAAAGCAACCAAGAATTAAAAACTTTGGGGGAATATGGTTTAATTCTCTTTTCTCAAATTAACTGAGACTTAGACTGGATTAGACCGAAAGAGAAAAAGTTTAGCGCGTGTTTATAATTTATACTTTGTGCCCCCCCGATGCATTGCATCGTAAATTTTTAAGAGTTTTACAGATGCATTAATTAATACAATTCCATTCATGTCCACGCCTCGCTGACTTCCTCACCATTCAATCCCTCCTTTCTTTTTCCATTTCCTTTCGTTTCCAATCCCAGCCCCCCCCCCCCCCCCCCCCCCCTCTCTTTTTTTTTTTTTTTTTTTTGGGGGGGGGGGGGGGGGGGGGTGGGTGGAGAAGGCCTTCTCTTCGTTTTTTCAGCCGCATGGAATTGGAAACTCTTATTGCCTTCTTCCTCCGAGCTACTGTCCCGGTTGTTTTTCATTCGTTTCCTTCTATGCTCTAATTTCTTTTCTTTGTTTTGGAGGATGACGACCATGCAGGCGTATTTTAAAAAAAAAAATAATAGAAATTCTTATTTATTAATTGTTCCTCCTCGCACTATGCTTTCTTTCAACCTCTAGTTCCATGTCTCCTGTCCAGACTGCTTAGGATTCCATCCATTATTTTTGAATTTTCTCACATGCTCTTAACTCGTTTTTTCATTCGTCATATTTGTTTTTCATTGCCCATTAGCAACAACTAAGCACTTAAGCAACGAACTTTATAATCATTCCTTCGGGCTGGGGGGGAAGGGAATGCATGGTAAAATGGTTCTAAAATATGCAAATATTTATTTAGTTTTAGTTTGACTGCCTAGGCGCCATAATTTGTACGACGGTGATTTTCTGCTTGGCTTGCCAGAAGCCAATTCTTCTTTAAGAGTAGACTTAGATCTCTGTCACCTGTTTGTTCCCATTCCCTTTTCTTTTCTTCTTCTTCTTCTTCTTTTTTTTTATTAAAAAAAAAAGAAAAAAAGACAAATGCAAAATGCTTCCATGGGAAGAAGGGAGGGACATGCTTCAGGCAAGACAAAACTCTGCAGTGCTCTGCTAGAATCCCCGCGTCATTAGCCAAACTTTAAGACAATGTACAACACTAATCCTTCTGTTAAGAAAAGAGGCAAACAACCGCACAACCCGCAGGGTCATACTCTAGTCGATAGGTAGTCTGTCACATGCGCTTTTTTTTTTTTTTAAGGCATTGAGAAAGAAAGTCCCTTAAGTTTAAAAGGGACATTAAAGCTCTAGACTAGTGGGCATGAAAAGTTTGGCTGAAAAAGTCCATCAAGTTCCTCATTGAAATGATGTTCGTAAGAATTGCTTCTTCGCTTTAGCTTTGTGCATGCCCCCCTTCTTCTTCTTCTTCTTCTTCTTCTTCTGTTCTGCTGCTGTTGAAGATCATTAGTTCTGGTTTGACAACAAAAATAGCAATCATATCCTTCCGCTAGTTTGACAGATTCACTGTTTCACTTTTTTTAATAATTTTTGTACTTATTATAACCATTACATGAAATTGCAACCTCTAATTACTTGACCAAATTGCTCAGATGTTGAGAAACTTCAATTTGGTGTTTCGTGGAACAGTCACATCGTGGATGCACAGCAGTTCGATTTTGAGTTTAAGCTTATGGAAATCTAAAATTGCCGATACCCCGAAATATTTTTAAGCGCATTATGTAAAGAAAGCGGCAATTGCATTATGTGAAGAGCGAATAGTTTGGAGGGATGACAGTGTCCCTCTCATCCAGAGCAGGGAAAACCTCGATGACTGCAGCTGGCGGTATCTACATGACCAAATCTAGAAAACCACTCGGTGAACATCGACTCGCTAAAAAATTTTAGTTGCCTAATATCAGGCCGACATTCTTTCAGATAGAGTGCCAATTGCACATGCAAGTTTATCTTTCCAGAATTGTTCTGAAAATAGTTATTTCTTGAGAATCATTTCCCGATTCACCAGAAGATGATAACAAGTCTACTAGCATCCGTGAGGCTTTTCTTGCTACACAAATTGAAAGATTTTGCCATCGAGCTTAGTCTAGATGTTGATGAATTGAATATATATATATATATATAGCAATTGTCGTTAAAATGGCCCAAGTTAAGGAAACCAGGAAAAAAATCTCTATCAACCAAAAGAAAAATTAGTTGTCTGGCAAAATTCATGGCACTTCTGCTTAACATAGCGGCCGAAGTTGCGCTTGACTGTTTTTTTTTTTCCCCTTCCTTTGTTATTCCTGGCTGAGTGCCATAAATATTCTAGCTCCGAAATTGACAATCACAACCTTGATTCCATATATTTGAAAACCAACATTCTGCCCTTAGGAGCACTAGCGAAAGAGGAGTAACAAAAAAAAAAAAAAAAAAAAAAGAAAATGACCAATGTTGTTGATTGCTAGTACCGTACAAAGGCTTAATATGTTCAGGGCACAGGCATTGTGCTGGCCTATTGGGCAGCCAGAATTTTATGGCCTTGATTTGATGGAGCAAATTGTCCTCAGTCTTGCTAATAGTTAACTATAAATGGATGTCTAGGTCATTGCCCTGGAATGCGGCAGTCAAATAGCCGACTTTCAGGCCGACCAGTTTACTTGCAAAGTCATCCCGGCAAGGACGAGAATAAACTCTCTCTGGGGCCAAGGCCTCGAACTCAAAAGACCGGCACGTTGCGGCAAAAGCCTCGTGAGTAGATTGAGTTTTGGATAATGAGGAGGCCGTTCTAGAGGGAACTGAGTTGATGGTACGCTCGAAGGGACCAAGCCACTTGGCCTGCATGTAGCCATTCCTCCTCCAGGGTGGCACATGCATCTCATTGCGCTTCATGGATTCTCTGATTGCGCGGCACATTAAACTCACAATCTGCTTCAGCTCCTCTGGCTTCCCAACGAATACTGATGGAAAAACGTCGAGTAATGCGGCATAGCTTGTAGTGGGACGGGCAATCATGAACTCCACCTTTAGAAATACCTCCACAATGTATCGATTGGCACCTACTTTAACATCCACGTATGCATAATCGCCAGCAGGGTGTTCTGCAGATTTCTCCCACCGGGACTCGCAAAGACCTTCAGTTGCATATGCATATGTACGTTCACACACGATCGAGAATTAGATTTTAATTTATTATTATTATTATTATTTTCCCCAATGTTTAAATTCAAGATTAATTGAACATTAGATTAGATTAAACATAATACCAAGTGGTACATATCAAATGATAAATAGTAAGGCATACAGATGAAATAAATACATACATGCATACATACATACATACATACATATATATATATATTAATCAAAGATTACCAGCATCAAAGCCGCGGTCCCGCAAGCATGACATGAGAGCGCGCTTAAATTGAAAGCTGCTTTCTCCCCGCAATGATGACGACATTTGTGTCAATTTATGCCAAGCAAGCTCTGTTTCGGCACGAATGCTCTGCCTTGCGTCATCATCATCATCTTGATGATCATCGCTATTGTTATTATGATCGTGAAGGAGCAAGTTCTCCAACATATCCTTCTTCTCAGAAAGAGACCCGCGCTGATTATTGCGACGACGACGAAGATGATGAGCACAAGAACAAGTTTTTCGTTGCCCAGAACCGTCGTCGTCGTCGTCTTGAATAGTGCAACCTCTTTCGATGAAGGAATTGACCAGATCAGAAAGATCGTGAAGATCATTATCAAAGTTGAACTCCGAAGATGGAGAGCGGGAGGAGTGGTGGGTGCCGCTGCTCTCGCAGAGCCTGGCCATCCGATCCTGAGCAGCAGCCTCGTCGAAGAATATGGCTGCACCCACCCTCTTCAGCCTCAGTAGTACTTGTGACGATGAGGTAGTTTTCGTCATCTATAATGTCATATATATATATATGTGTGTGTGTGTGTGTATGTGTGTATGTATGTATGATTGTCTGTCTCTC